>ML677343.1:30658249-30702963 GCA_007922305.1 Dermatemys mawii | reverse complement strand
GGGGGCGCTGGGGATGAGGGGTTCCCAGGAAGACACTGCACTAGGCTGACTCTGCAGGTGTGCGGCTCTGGAAAGGCCCGCTAGGGCAGGGAAGCATGGGGGAAGGTAGCTTCTGGGTGTGGACAGCTGAGGAGGGTAGGGGGCTGGGGGAAAAGTAGGGACACCCTGGGATGTAGTGTGTAGGTGGAGGTGGGGTTCTGATACTAGCTGCTGAGCCTGGGTTGGGGATCCCTATATGTGTAATTGGGTAAGTGCCAAGGGGAATGGTACCACCTCTCTGGTTGGTGTTGGTGAGTGGGTCACAGCCTGGGTGCCACCCCTCCCATCTTCCTAGGGCATCTCCCTACCACATCCTCTGTAGAGACACCTTGCTGCATATTCAGTGACATGGCCATCTTCAGAGCCCCAGACCTGTCCCCCACAAGTTGCCTAACTTGCTTCTGCTTCTCCCAGCGTGCTACCCATCACATCTCTTGCTGTGTGGTGCATTTGCGGCCAGCTATGATGTCATACATATATTAACATTTTGGGCCTGCCAGCGAGCGCATCTAGTTGGAGTGTCTGAGCATGCTAGGCAGCTGCACTCTGTGCCATCAAACAGAAAGGAAGTAATCAGATGCATTAAGGATAGCATCCATGGCTGCAGGGGAGGGATGGTTCCATATCTACACTTGAGGGCAGTTGAGGATGCTTGTTAGACCTGATGAGAACCTGTGGATCGCACAAAGCAGGGACGACTGTTCCCAAGAAGTTGCAGGCTATTTTACGAGCCTAGCATGATCCTTCTTGCCCAGGGATATAATTTTTTTGTGTGGGAATGGGGGCAAAAAATGTAATATCTGTTTTTGAGTTGTCATCATAAGAGTGGGCAAGAAGAATCTATACCTGTATTGGTAAATTTCACACAAAAATTGTTTCTAGGTCATAAGGGTTTGGTTTTTGTGAGTTGTGGCGTGGGCAAAGTTCTCACATATGAGCATAACTGGTATTAATTTCATACAATGCCGTTTGCTCTTTCTTATAATACAGAAAGACACTTGATAATAAACCCAATTTTAAACGGATACAAGGAAGTATATCTCTTTACAGAACACATAAATGATCTGTGAATCTCACTGTGTATCACTGAGACCAAGAACTTAGTCTCATTTTCTTTTGAATGCTAACTATGTATAAGAGCATCCAGAGTTCCATTAGATAGGACTGAAAACTTTTTGTATATTACAGCCCCTCCCTTAAGGGCATAAACCAAACAGTACCTGGCAAGGTGTAGAAAGAAACCGTTTCTATGGACACACTAGTATTACATAACTGTCCATGAGTATTCCTTGTTTTCTCTTAAGCATCTGGTTCCAGCCACTGTCAGAGATAAGATGTTGAATTAGGTCAACCCCTTGTTTGATCCACTGAAGCACTTCCTATATCAAAAGCATGCACGATGCTTTAGACAAATAAGTCTGTCTCCTCCCAAGGGTTCATGAAGTTCTCTCAGCACTGTAACTGTGACCTAATTAGACTCTAAACTCTTCATTCAGGAAATCCAGTTATGGTTTCCCCAGAAACTATAATTTGGCCTTGTTCATGTACTGCAGGGATCGGCAACCTTTTGCACACGACCCGCCAGGATATGCCCCCTGGCAGGCAGGACCAGTTTGTTTATTTGCAGTGTCTGCAGGTGCGGCTGATCACGGCTCCCTGGTTTGCTGCTGTAGGCCAATGGGGGTCGTGGGAAGTGGCATCCAGCACATCCCTCAGCCCGTGCTGCTTCGCCCCCGTTGGCCTGGGATGGCGGACTGTGACCGGTGGGAGCCACGATCGGCTGAATCTGCAGACGTGGCAAGTAAACAAACATGCCCGGCCCACTAGGAGGCTTATCCTGGCGGGCAAAGGTTGCCAGTCCCTGATGTATTTAGCATTTTTTGTTGCTCTGAATAATGTAAATTATTTCACCTTTGTAGATGTAATGTGACTATTACCAATGGTGTGGGAACCGTAATCTTGAATTTTCAAACTGCACAAGTATAAAATCTCATTGATAACTGCTAGAGTCATTACTTCACCATCTCCTGGTCTCTTCTTGGTAGTAACATTGCATATATTCAGATAATGCTTTCCTTGTATGTGAAAATATACATTCAAAAAAGTACACACTCTGGGTTTAATTGAAATGGAAATGTGTGTGGTTCCATGCTTGGAAATGTGTGGGGTTCCAAGCAGTGTTGTAGCCATGTCGGACTCCCGTTCATATACGAGTATCTGGAGCTCTGTCTTGATATGTTGTCTCCATGTAATAGTGAGTATAACATTGCATCAGTTTGTGCTAAGAGCTAGCATATGACAATTTAGGCAGAAAAGTATCATTTTTATGAAATTATAAGGGCCTAGAAATAGAGCCAAGGGGTGAATTCATTTCAACAACATGCTCCTGTTCCTAACAGTAACATATTAACTCAGAACTACTGAGCCCATCATAGATCTTTACTTCCTGATTAGTTGTGCAATTCTGCCTTCTTGATTGGTTGTCACTTGTGCATGCACAAGTGGCCAATTAAACATGGGAGAGATGGTTGTGCGACTGCTTTTGACAGCACTTTCTCTGTTAAGAGATGCTGAATACTGCAGTGCTACATAATTGTCTTTTTAGCCTTGATTTTTGTGCATACCTGCTTTTGTTATAAGATCGCTGCTGTGGATCAAGGGTTATAAACAGCCCTAACTTTGTAACCATAGTCTATAATTAAAAATGTGCATTTAAATCAGCCCTCTCAACCAAATGAGTTTTGACACTGGTTTAGTGTGATTGCAGGCAGACTCAATTTTATTGCAGTCGCTGAAGCAGTATTTTGAGTTGCTTTTAGCTCTGAAATTGGAGAAGGAACATGGGGAAACATTAGCTAGTTGTGCAATGTTTGTAGCCAGATACTTTTGGGATGCTGCCCTTTTATCGTTGCGACTGTTTGGGATAAACTGTTTCTCTGTCCTGCTTGTTTGGCAAGAGGAGTGTTGCAATCACTTTCTTATGGGACTTTGGCTTTTGACTTACCTTGATTAACCCATGACCGTACATGGTTGTAGCTTAAGTGGTCACCAGTTTTATTTTGAAATAACACACCACATCAGGTCACCAGTCTAGGAAATTCCACTGATGGTTCATAGTAACCAGATCTAGAATTCACAAATTAAAACACTCTGTTTTGTTTATGTTTAAAAGGGGTTGGGGAGAAAATAGAAATGGTTAAATATTCATCATGGGGCAGACTTTGTTACATTTAGCACCTGTAGATGAGTCGTCTGTAGATCTCAGAACACTTTACAAAGGTGGGGGTATCTATTCTACAGCTATGGAAGCTAAGTCGGGGGTGAGGAGAAAGAGTGGAGGAGTGACCTAGAGCTGTGAATAGAAGCCAGGTCTCCCCATGCCCAGTGCACAATGCTTTTCACTAACCACTCTGATTACGTGCTGAATGACGTGTCTGTCCTGGCCATAGTCTGTGCATCCTTGCTAGGCCTACAGCCACTTCTCAGCACCTGATCGTGTACAGTCTTTCAGGCTGCTAATGTTGTGCTTATGTAGGCATGGAATTAAAAGACTTAGTTGCCAGTAGCACTTAGCATTAGTGTGGCATAAAAGTGGAGAATGAAGTTTGGTGCCGTTGGTTCTTTAGGTTCACAAATATGTTTTTTGTGTAAAGACATTACCTTACCTGCTCCAGTGTCTGTTTCCTTGCTCGCTGCTAAAGACTTGCTGGAAAAGCAGTTCCAAACTCTTCATGACTTTTCAGGAGGATAGCGGCAATACGAATTCTTTATTGTAGGAAAAGTTTAGTTGTTGTGGGGAGGGTAGAGAACATAAGGTGCAGAAAGGGATATAATTAGTGGTGTCTGGGGGAGAGAGGCGGAATGCAAACAGAAAATTGCAGAATAAGATGTGCCATCATCTATTATAGAAGAGAAGGTAAAGTGAAACCAGGAAGGGAAGAGAGCATTATATGAAAGCAAAAGATATAGTACAATGCAATTACAAATGTATCAGCTAGGAAGCTGACAATGTTACCCTTAAGTGCAGGCCATAATAAACAGTGGCACTGTTTAATACTTGAAATTCCACAGGGCATGGCAACGCTGGTACATTTACCATGTGTTGAGTAAGTCTTCTGAGTCCTGTCTGTTAAGGTAAGAGAACAACCTTCCCAGCTAGTAAAATGAGAATTTCATAACCAAGTTCTTTCCTTCCTTTTGAAGTAGGATTATGAGCAGCCACTCTCACTGTGGTTGTGAATTTCCGTCTATATTAATGCTTTAGAACATTTTCAATATTTAATTTCCTTGGTGAACTGGCGCATTGAGAATTTCCCTTAAAAGAGCCTTGATTGCAGCGAAGCAGAATTTTCCGGAAACCTCCCGTTTGATTGTCAGGGAGAGCAAAACAGTATTTTTTTTTTCTGTAGCTGAATTGCAGCATTACATTGGTCTTAGCTTAGTTTAACCTCCCCTTTATCCTTTCCAGCATCAAGAATAAATAGTGCTGTCCATACACTGGTGAGCTTTCTTGCCTTTAATAATAGTTTGGATTTGGATGTGCGCGTGGTAGGGGAGTTAGTTTTTTCTTGAAGTGCTGTCATGGTGATGAAAGGTACAAAATTACAGATTGTGAAGACCGAAGTGTTCTATGCATCGACAGTTAAGCAAAGCCAGTATGGGCTTTTGGTTGTAGTTTAGATCACTGAGTAGACCAGGATTATGTCTTGTATGAAGTTCACCAGCTAAGATTGCGTTCTTGCTAGCAAACAAGATGAGATTCTTGCAGGACTTGTATGGCTAATGTCAAATGGCATCGAAAATTAATTGCACTGGTATTGTTTTTAGGAAGTTGCTAATGTTTGAGAAGACGCTGACTCTCTTGAGAAAGATCCAGCAAACCCAGACTGTGAAACTTGTAAAATACACCAGACTTAGTGATAGAGAGACTACCTGAAAGCTGAACTGTCTCCTGCTAGTTAACAAGGCCACTTGTTGCAAACCAGGACCTTTGTTCCATTGGATGATTTTTCCCAACTTCCATTGTGATTTCTGTGCTTGATGATCAGTGTTTTCTGAGTTAAAACAGATTGGCACCCCTTAGAGACTATGCTGAGAAGCATTTGAGAATTTTGGGGCATCAGGAGGAAGAAAGAATGTTATCACACAAATATCCTGACTAATAAAGAACAAAACAGAAAAATGTCATTTGGGCAGAACTGTCTTGTGATGATTTGGGGAACCTATGCAGAACTTAGGAATTCTGATTGATTCTATGGAGTTATTACTGAGGTTCAGGGAAAGGGCCTGTTTCAGCTACAGGGAGAGTGTGAGGGGTCACCATTGGTTCTGAGGGCTCGGCAGGGAGCCATGTGATTACAGTTGTTGGGGGTGTGTGCCAAAGAGAAGAACCACACCTTAAGAGTCCACCTTGAGATCTTAAGACAGTGGCAGTACCTGGACTCTGTTCAGACTCTAGGGGCTTAAAACACCTGTGGGATTCAGTGGCTGCATCCCTGCATAGCAGTCTGGTGAGTGGCCAAAAGAGGTGGTCAGCTGGACCCGTGACATCCGTGTGTGTTTTTTTTCCAATGCAGTTTGTGACTTCAGATGATTAAACTGGATGCTGTCTAGCTGCATTGCTTACTGCAGACAGTGTGCAGCCTGACATTAGCAGCCCCCTTGCTGGCTTTATAGGCAGGTGAAGTTCTTCTTTAGTATAAGAACCAGCTGCTCTCCAAACTACAGGCTGTGACAACATTGTTTCTACCCTCTGCTGAAGGCCTGTAATTTCCTGACTCACAGATCAGCTACAAAAGCCTATTGCTTTTAACACGTCCCTGATATTATTACCAAACAAGACACAGGCTAGCATTAAAAGCAGTATAATGTCTGATAGACTGGTGGGAGGGACATGGGATCATTTGTGGGATGGGTCCAAATGTCCAGCTTTGAATACAGCTTTGATTTCACAAATCTGCAAAATTGCTGCATACGTTCAGTTGGCTCTAGCCCAGCATTAAATTGCTTGTTTTGTGGTAGGCTGGAAGAGCATTCCTGGAAGCTTTGCTGTCTGCTCACTCCCCATCTCGCATCCTAAACAGCTAGGGCTTCATCCTGCTCTTGCTGATGTCAATGGCAATCTCCCAATGACATCAACAGAAGTTTTTAGGGAGGGGAATCTGTGTTTTCCCTGTCTTTATTCAACACACTTCTCATAGCAAGAGACTGTTCACATTCATTCCTGCAGTAACCCAAGTCAACCTTAGAAAACGCATGTGATCTTGTCTGTGCTCTGTCAAGCTACATTGCCTACCCTAGCAAAACATATATGTACATAGAACATATGTGTAGTAAGGACATGATTGAGTTGAACCAGGTGGATTTCTGCCTTCTCTCATTTGGCCTATAATTGAAATCAGAGTACAAAGCAAGTTATTAGGAATAGATACTGGTAACAAGCAGCAATAGTTAATCATACATTCAAGGAAGCTTGATCGACACTGTCCCTTGTGTGAGGGTGGGTTTCAGATCAGATGGTTTCCCTGGGGTTCTTTAAGGACATATTCAGGATCAGATATCTAGCAGGTGCGGGGAGCTATCAGGTGTTTTAATCTTCCACAAAAGGAAGCTGGTGTCTGATTTTTAACAGGTGCATTTGAGGTTTTCAGAGTGTGGATTTTCCCTGCTGAGGGCTATGAGGGTCTCTGCAGCTGATTTGCTTTTGCACTTAGCTCTATTTTTGTTGCTGTTTGATATGTTTTCCCCTCTTCCTTTGGTGTTACAGGATTTCTTTCATTGAATTGTTTGCTAGTACTTGTCTGTACTTTTTTAAGAATTAAAGTTTAATGCTTGCCTTCTGAACCTGCACTGAAGTCTCTCATTTCCTGCTTTAAAGTTGCTTTTGAAGTTTTGAAATGGCTTTTAAGATCACTGCATCACTAACAACGCATTGAAAACAAAACAGTCAAAGGCATCTGCAAAGAATGGACTAATTTCAGTCTGATTTGTTTGCAAGTGAATTTGTACATGCAGACATGCTACATTCTCTTTACAATTTGGGGTTATGAAACAGACTTATCTGCAGAAATGTGGCTATTTTCCGTACGTCTTAAACACTTTTGTTTGTTGGACAAATTAGTGGGACTAAGTAATTCCTGGTTGCAATGATGGTTTGCTCTACTCACAAAGATTACCAGTTTAGAGGGTCATTTTCCCCACTAATGCTGCCACCTATTCTAGGTGTAAGTGTTCGTAATTTATCAGCAGGGATTTATCAGTAGGTGTCACAATATATTGCAAGCAGCCATCACTTATAAAATGTATTAGGAATCTAGTCTGGAAAGGAATGCCATCCAACTTTCCTCTAGTACTTCTGGAGAACAGCAACAAGAATATTCGCGAACAAATGCAGCAATTTGCAAAATTGCTCTTTTAAATATAATACATTGGATTTAATTTAAAGCTGCCTAAATTCTTGCTGCAGTTTTAAGTATCTTGGAGTTCTGTGGACAGCCCAAATCTTTTCACACAGTCACTCATTTTATTACCTCTTAACTCCTTTCTCTCTGTCACTGCAGAATATGGCGTCTGTGAGAACTTACGGAAACTGGAGATCACAGGAGTGTCCTGTCGAGATGTCTATGCCAAACGTAAGTGATGAAGTCAGTGTAGGTCTGTGTGTTCCTGTTCTTGTTCAGTTTCAGTTTTAGAAGTGAATTTGCACTGAATCTTTATTCTGGGCATTTGAAACACTGACTGTTTCATGGCAGAGATTTCATCTCTAAAGCTGTAACGAGTTTGATACCACAGCATTTTAATACCATACAGATATCAAGAATTGCTGTTGCTTTTCCATACCGCTTTGACTGGAAGAAACCACGGAGTCTAAGGGTTTCTGGAAATCAGTATTAGTTTGTGAATAATGTATTTAGCAACAGGTAACTGTTCATCCAAATCTGAGGACAGTTTTTAACCTGTCAGTAGGATTTTAACAGTATCTTAAACTGTTTGGTTTGCCCCTTTCTGGTCAGTGGGTAACCTGTATTGATCAGAGCAGGCTTTATCTTTGTATGGTCCTCTGAAACTATGTTCCACTCCCTTTCCCCAGTGTAAGCAACTTCTGTCCACCATAACTCCATTGTGCCTGCGCTTCCTATTAGGGGAAGGTCAGGGCATTGATTCTCTGTGGAACACCTACTGCAACTTAACCTCCCCACCATGTGTGTCGTCTGTTCCTTTACTCTTGTCACCCCACCCACTACATTCCAAACCACTGTGCAGGAGAAGGGTGACCCGACAGTGCTGGGTCTGGACAGACATGCCAACCCTTGTGGCAGCCCTCACCGGAAATGCCAAGGTCAGGGCAGGCAAAAGGGAGAGCAGATATTCCCAAGGCTGGTGAGTAACGCTGAAATTAAACTCCTCAGCCAGTCTCTAACTGTGCTTCTCATCCCCCACACTGGTTATCAAGGAATGAAAAAGAAATCACACAGCCCCTTTTATTGCATTCCAGTTCTCTGGCTCCCAATCAGCACCTAGGCCCTGTTCAGTGAGAAGTTATTTAAAATAACTCTGCTCACATATACAGAATGTTCTTCCTACCCCAGAGGGTCAGCCATATTACCAGATCAGTATAGGTTTGAATCGTACCCAAAATACCATACTGCCAGCCAATTCTTTAGTGTCTAAAACTAAACGTTTATTATAAAGAGAAAAGAACAAGAGCAACAATATTAAATGGTAAAACAGTTGCATACATACAAAGACTTCAAAGTCCATATATCAGGATCCTAGCAGTATTGGTGAGTTTGCTGGCTTGCAAGTTCCTCTGGAACACATCCACAGCTTGGATAGGTCATTCAGTCCTTTGTTCAGAGCTTCAGTTTGCAGCAAAGTTCCTCCAGAAGTAAGAAAGAGGATTGAAAACAACATGGAGAAGATGCAGCTGCCTTTTATAGTCTCTTGCCATGTGGCCTTCGTTTCAAAAACGAGCTGCCTGGCACATGGCTTGGAGGTCTTAGAGTTCTGTCCATAGGCGTGTCCTTGCATGCCTTGCTGAGTTATAAGGTGCATCTGCCTTCTTTCAATGGGTCACTTGTATAGGTGACGGTCCTTAATGGGCCATCAAGCAGGCTTGGCAGTGCTGATGCCAAACTGTCTGGAGGTGTCCCCCAAAGCATAGCGTAAGTTTAGAATACAGACAGACAGATGTATCTATAACTCATAATACAAACACACAAATGAGATTATCATATCTGGCCAATTATAACATTTTTGCAGATACCTTACATGGCCTGTCTGGTATAACTCATTCCAATTTTACAAAATCAATATTCATAATATCCTCAGGTGTCCCTCCGGTTCCATACAGTGTCACAACTTGTTTCCGGGACACGTTTCCAAGTAAGCAGCCGCAGGCCCCGTGTTATGTTGATCATTCCCACTTGTATGTGAGTGCTTTACAAACACAAACTCCTTGGTCAGCACAAGCCCTGAAAGTGAGGTAGGTGAGTTTCATCCCCATTTTACGGGGAATCGGGGGGAAACAGACAGACTAGCATTTGAATATAGGAGTCCCCTGCTTAGCGAGATCAAGCTGCCTCTTGTGCTAACGGGTCAGAGGCTACATTGGCTGTTATCACAGGAGCTGGTTCAGCTGGGAGAGTGATTACAACACCCCCAGCAGCATACTGGATGACACAAGCTGCACAATAGTGAACTGATCTGGCCTTGCCACCAAAATCAAGGGACCCAAGTGTTTCATGGGTCCCAAGGGCTGATGCTGAATGGGTCTAGCAGGGGATGGAACAACTGAGAAGCAGGGCTCATCTTGTTAGAAATGAAAGCATTTGTCTTTGTAGGGCACCAGCGTGAGAGTCCTGAGTTCACTTTGCTGGCCCTAGGATGTCTGGTTCCTTTCAAATGGATCTTGTGCTTTATCTCACTGTCAAAGGCAATGGTGGCCTGGTGCATTGCACTTCGTTTTGGGAGCCGTTAATCCTGTATTCTGATCCCAGCTCTGAGACTGTTGCAGTGTGGCCTTGACCTGAGTAACTTCACCTTCCCATGCCTCAGTTTCCCTATCTGTAAAATGGGAATGATACCACTTACCTCCCTGGGAGATCACACAGGGGAACTTGAGTGTATGCAATGCTTTGAAAATGTCTGTAAGGAAACCTCAGTTATTTCAGACATTTCTTTGCTGTGCAGTGTGGCTTTCCTCATAGTCAGAGTGGTATTATAGTTACAAACTATCTATTAATCATGTACCTGATATGGTCCTGTTTTTGCAACTTTTCCCACTGATTCTTTACACTTCAGAGTTTAAACCGCACACCTTCTGGGTGTGGGGTTTTGACCCATCTAGGAGCACTGAGACCACTTAGAGAGAAAAAATGAGTCTGCTCTACAGCCTTAGCCAACAGCCAGTTGGCTTTTAGCTCATGCGGTAGAGGCTCCAGCACTAAGCTCCAGAGATCCCAGATTTGATCCCACCTGCCGACGACCAGGGTCTGTCAGTGTTACAAAAACATCTCTTCATATTTTTAACATCTTGAGTCTCCTTCCACTGCGATAGGTCCTTGGTGAGCATTTAGCACTGTAGAACATAAGTGTTTTACCTGTAGACTCTTTTCCATTTGTAAATAAAGAATCTCTTGCCACACATCTGGCAGTCTGAATCCTGACCTGTGCAGTTTCTCCAGACTTCTGCAGAGTCAGAACACTTGTCAGTTCATTCCTCCTTTCCCGAACCTTACCCTGGTTTGCAGGGATATGAAATCCTTGATTTGGGATCAGTTTAGATTCAGCAAACATCTCTGTTTACAAACCTACTGCTATTTTCCTGCTCAGCTTTCCTGAAAGGATTGCTTGGTGGTCTGTCCTTATTCTCTAGTGTCATGCAGAACTCTTTAGTTACAGCAAAATTTATTTGGAGCTGTTGGAAGAATTCAGGCTTGAAGGTGCAAACAATGAATGTTTGTTCTATTGTACATGAGACGCTAAGACAATGGGGGAACAAAGCCAAACCCAAGATCTCAGAGGGCATAATGAAACAGATGCTAGATGGTGTTTTGAAAACCATTAGCTGGACTGAAGAGTGAAAAGAGCAAAAAGCCTTTGGTTGCTCTTTCCTATGTAGACTGAGATAAGCTGAAACTCCATTTGGGATTTGTTTGGTGACATTGATAACTTATGAGGGAATCATAAAATGTGCTGAATTCTTCTGAGTGACTGATCTGGGCTGGGGGCTGAAGAACTGCGCCTTAAGTCAAAAAGGAATTTGACTTTCCTGTCTGGTCGGTTCAGATTAATGTTATGAGATGGTCAGAGGGGGAATCAGCTTCTCTGGTACTTACCCTGCTGTGTCTGTCCAGGTATAAATCCACGAGTGAAGTCGGGTCGTTTTATGAAAATCCTTCCCGACTACGAACACATGGAGTACAGAGATGTTTACACCTGCCGTACGTACCTCCCATTAGCAAACGCTTTCTGCACTGAGCTCCCACGAGGCGCTGCATGGAGTGGGAAGTTACTGCAAGCAACTGTCTCGGGCAGAATAAGGAGAGTTGTCACCCAGGCTGTCCCATGACTTGGTTCTTGTGCGCTTTGTTCTGACCCTTGAAGGTGACACCTTAGATAGTGTGGCCAGTTGTAATGTAGGGATAATAATACTCACCCCCTCGGATGAAGTGCTGGAAGTTAGGAGAGCATCCTATCCATGGCTGGTGCTGGGGGAAGCTAACTGGGCACAGGTAGTGAATGCTTTCCAGGGCAATGGGCTTGGGTGTACTCTGGAGATAACACATTCAAGCTTGCCATTATGGGAAGGAGGAGAGCTGCTACATTGCTCTTGGGACCAACTCCCCCTCAACTCGGTCCAGCCCCAGAAATGACCCTAATAGGCTCTAGATCAGTGGTTCTCAACCTGTTTACCATTGTGGGCCATGTCCAATACTACCTGTATGGCCTTGAGGATGTCACATGAGCCACAGCTGTGTGCTGACTGGTCCGCAAGCTGAGAACCACTTCCCTAGACAGACAAAACTAGGGACATGGGTGTTAGCTTTTTCTTGATGTGGGCAGAGACGTCCCCTTTCTTTGTCCCTCTGGATGAGTCTAAGTGTTGTCAGTTCTGAAATTTACCCATGGATTACTCTGAAATGTATTCCCCTCTCTCTGGTATCTAGGTGGGAGATCACTGGACTTCAGCAGCCCAGGAATCACTGCTGGAGGCATGTCATTTACAGAGGGGAATTCCTTCTTACTCACTGCCCAATAAAATAAAAAGCATTTTGGACTTTAAATTTTTATTTAAGGGAAGTTTCATAAGAACGGTCATACTGGGTCAGACACTGACACTATCTAGCCCAGTGTCCTGTCTTTGGACAGCGCCCAGTGCCATATGCTTCAGAGGGAATGACTTAAACAGGGCAATTATTGAGTGGTCCATCCTCTGTCATTCAGTCCCAGCTTCTGGCAATCAGAGGTTAGGGACTCCGAGCATGGATTTGCATCCCAGACCATCTTGGCTAATAGCCACCAATAGACAGATCCTCCTCCTGTAAGGAGAGCTCCTGAAATGTAAGCTTGATAGAATGTGAACTCTGCCATTGTGTGAATGAGCACTGGGGGTCTCCAGTTATGCACATACTGAAAATCTGAACCTGTTTAGGAATCAAAATTATGCTAGAAAGCCCCATGATTTTGCTGCTTATGGGACCTTTGAACTCATATTTCCTTGGGTGCTTGTAGCTTACTGAAAATACTGGGTGACCCAGCTGTGGTTGGTTCCCAGGCAATACATTCAGGATCACCTTTACCTTCGTGCCTTCTAGTGCAGCCTGCAGCCCAAATGTAACCTCAAGTTCTGTGCTGGAGTTAGGCTTTGAAAGGTTAATGTTTTATTGGTAAACAATCTACCTACATACGCAAATCAATTAAATATATTTCCAACCATGCTGACAGAAATTTACAGATAGGCAAAGTAAGAAGAAACACTGCTTGAGAACTTATTAGAGTTTGATGGAAGGATATTTTCTCTCTGTTTTGACATTTGACGTTTATGTGTTAACTTTCAGGATAGCTTTTTGAACTTCAACATCTATTGTCATTAAATAAAGACTGTTCAACCCTCCCCATAATTTCCTGTGACTGAAAATTTAATTCAATGAAAAATGCTTAAAACCCAAAATTTTGCACAGCTGTGAAAATTTAAATGGATAAAAAGAAGCTTAAAAATATTGATAACAGTCAAATATGTAAAAAAGGCAAACAAAACTAACCTCATCCTTTACCCCCGGTGTTTTGCCAAGCCAGGTTAGTCCATGGCCATCTTGGCTTTTAATGGAGAGAATATTCCAATACCATGGTGAGGGATGCAGTATAAAAACCTGAATAGATCTGCGGAGAGCCAAGGCTCCTGCTTGCCATACTCAGATTTGGTCTGATGGGATCTATGTCACTTTATCCAAATCAAGTGCCATTCTTGTGCTATTGGAAAACTCCAAATTCAGCCTTTATTGTTGCAAAATTTGAGTGTCCCAGTACTGTCCTTTGCTCTGTTAGCATGCTTCCCAGTATGTCAGAATACCTTCCCATGCCCTGCACTGCAAACAACTCTAGAGAGAGCAGGTCTCCATAGTACTTCATAGCCTGTGATGTACATCTCCAATGGAGGAGCTACGCCCAACAAACAGTCCTTGGGTTCATGTATCAAGGGAAGAATAGCAAGGCCTGAGGGTCTAATGCTTTGGGTCTGGAACATGATGGGACTTTGATCTAATGAATGAACTCCAGTGAGAGAAACCAGCTTTGTCCTGAGGGGTATGTATAAAGCCACCTCTGCTATCAGTCTGGGGATGATAGCATGGTTATTTTGCAAAGGAGGGTAATGCAGAATGGAGTTACTAACTCACTGGTGCTTGGGTGTGTGGTTTCATGGCATGTGCTAATATGTGGTGTGGATGCTATGGACTCACCTGCACGAAAGCCTTAAAAGTGACCATTGGTTTTCAGCCAAACAAAGAGGGTTTGAAGCAGCCCTGGAGCTGATGACTTCAACATGAGCTAAGATGAGTGAAGTAGCCTGGCAAAGTAGTGACCGTTTCATAACAGGAACCTGTGACCATCATGTCTGAGTTCGACCCTTTGATGGACCCACCAGCCCAGTTCTCCACCTGGAAGGAAGTGAAATGGGGATGCCAAGCTGCCCAGCAGGAATCAGAATTGCTTTACTGATTTAGTGAATAACTGATATAGTGAGTGTGTCGTTTTCAGCAGCTCTGAAGTTGCTTTCAGGCTGTTTCCCCAGTGGTGAACTTCTTGGTTGTCCCTCCACCCTCTCAAATTACTGACATCTGATGCCTGTTTCCTCTGTAGGTGAGCCTTAAAGAATTGAAGACACAGCTGTGATAGGTCATTGATTTAGCTTCCTTTAATTTGTTCCCAACTCCCCTCGCTCTGGAGATTGCAGATTGTACTGAAAACTCCAGTAGCTAGTGTTTGTGTTTCGAAGTCATCAGGTGATAGAAGCCAGATGCTGGTGGTGATAGAATATTTAGTTAACATTCATGGCATCTGAAGCGGTCCCCATCCTCTTCTGAAGAATATCTCCAGGGCTATAACAGCATCACTGTGCTGTTCTCTCTCTCTGGTGTGTCCCAGCTGCATAGATCTCACTTGGTTGAATTGCACTGGATGGGCTCAGTAGCAGTCTCTATATGAGACCGGACACATTCATCACCCTACTGGAGGTAACGTCTCCTGTCCAAGGCAGCGTGCATTGGAGCCAGAAGAGTTTACCCTGGCCCAGGACAACCAGAAGGAAATCTCTAGACAGATCCACTTGATTGGGGAAAGAGGCCTGTCTCCCAAAGGGACCCCTTCTTAGAGATAGGGCATCTCTATCCTCCCCACCTCTTTGGAGGCACAAAGAGAGGAGGGGAGCCCATTGGAAAGGAGAGAGGTGTGGTGCTTCCATCCAGAATCGGGAGAAAGCTGGCAGGTTTATCCCGAATCTCCATCATTTGTCGGAGTCAGCTGTAACTCCAGGGAATGCGCCTGTTGTGCTGACGCATTGGGCATTGCAGGGCTGCTCACAATCTGAAATGGAGCCATCGCGGTAGGAAGCCCAAAGGTTAGCATTTTCCTGGAGACTTCCTTTAAAAAAATACAAAGCGCCCCCCCGGCCACGAGATGCCGACCATCTGCTGTCCACCTGAGACACTGCCTACTCCAAAGCGGGTTGTTAGCAAGTTCCAGGGAGGAGGTGGGGAGACTGCAGTTAGTTTTCAATGCTGCTCAAGTTGCAGGTTCTGTCTGGGAACAGTCTATTCCCATTCAGCTGATGAGGGAGTTTTCTGGCTCTGAACAGCTGTTAAAAAGCTGTTCACATTACTGGCGAGAAGGACATCTAAGCCTTTGCCTGCACGGTTAGATTCGCCTGCCATTGGAAGGCTGAAAAGATTTTAATCCAAGTTCAAGGGTGATTGTGTCAGACTCACTGATCTGGATGTTGCTATGACTCGGCCACTTTTCCTAAACAAACCTTGAACTAATCTGATTACCCAGAAACAGAATTTATGAACCCTGTTCAGTACAAGTCTCTTCTCTTTTGAACAGGCACTTTCTTATATTTAAAAGTCTGGCATTAAGACAAGACTGTTATTTGTAGCATTAGCCCTGAAGATGGTTCTAATGGAAGAGCTTTTCTTCCTCCAGTTCAGTGCCGTCTGCATTCAACAGCTGTCAGGTTTTCTGGCCACTGGCCTTTATCAGCTGTGTACACAAACAGGGTGGAGGAGGCAGGTCTCAGTGAGTGGGGTTTCTTATGTATTAAATAGCATGTGTGTAGTAACTGCACCTAGACTGATCCACTTTGTATCCTTCATGCAGTTTGCTATTTGTGCTTGACTCCATGGGCTGAGTAAAATTGGGCCAGTCATTCCTACTTCTCGTTTCTCCTGTGTCTTCCCTAGCATGGGGCTGACTAGGATTTAAACAGCAGCATCCTTGATCCCAAATATGGCTCTTTGCTTTGGCATTTAAATAATGAAAAGATTCCTGTTTAGTTCTATACAATTACTTTTTAACACGTCCACTTTGGGCTTAAACTCTTCTAGTAATAGGATTCACTCCAGCTCAGGCTAGCATAGTTAAATTAAAAATTTCCGGTCTGAATTTTTCTAGCTTCAACTTCCAGCCATTGGATCGTGTTAGACCTTTCTCTCTCAGGCTGAAGAGCCCATTATAAAATTTGTTTCCCATGTAGATACTTACAGATCAAGTCACCCCTTAATCTTCTCTTTAAGCTACATAGGTTAAGCTCCTTAGGTCTATCGCTATTGGGCAGGTTTTCTAATCCTTTAATCATTCTCATGGCTCTTCTCTGAACCCTCTCCAGTTTATCAACATCCTTCAGTTGTGAACAACAGCCCTTGACACAGTATTCCAGCTGTGGCCATACCAGTGTCAAATACAGAGGTAAAATAACTTCTCTATTCCTACGATGACACGATTGCCTGCGATGGAGAGGGCTGGATGTGATGACCCAGGAGGTCCCTTCCAGTCCTATATCATTTATTCACATCAGGCCATTAAATGTACTCTTATGGGTCAGCTGGATGCTTATCTTTAGAATCCAAGATGAACAGCCTCTGTATTCTCCCCGGGAGGCAGAGATATGATGTAGTGGATACCATCAGTTCGTTATGACTCCTCTCTGCAGCAGGCTCTATGTATCAGTGTTCAAAGAACCAGTTGTGTTTGCAGTTTGTGGAAAACTTTCCTACTTCTGCCCCCTTTTTCAGTAGGATTTAAATCTTAACTAGCTCTGAGATGAGGATCCAAAGTATAAGAGATGCTACAGCACACGATGCTTGGGAGCAGCTTCGAGGAAACGAAATGCCGTAACCTATTGAGATTCCAAGGTCTTCAGTACATGTTGAATCTGTAATGACACCCAGTCGTCTGGGTGCTGCTCTCAGGAACAGCTAATTGCCATCTTAGTGGCTGAATCCTAGGAGGATCAGGTGCTTAAGTGGAGGCAGCAGGGTGCCTCTGTCTGGTAGGACAAGAGAGGGATGGTCTCTTAAAGTAAACACTGTTTGCTTTCCCTGCTCTCCATACTTGTATGTTTCGGATCCCCACATTCACACCTTTGGGAAGTCGGAGGTGTCTGGTGTCAAGAACATCTTGCGTGTGGTCAGGGGAGTGGATGGCCTGCACTTGTAGGCTCCAAGCAGTGTGTGTGCTGCCTATCAATGAGAGAATTTTCTGGTGGAAAGTTATTTGCTAGTTGGGTCCTTGGATCTCTGCCTTTGTAAATCCTTGAAAAGCTAGCTCTTGGCACTGCTCCCAGCTGGGCATGAAGCTGTGCAGGAGAATAGTGTGTGTTTGCAGTAGGCTTCATGTGACAGCTTTTTGAAAGTCTTCAGAATTGGTCCCTCTCACTGGGTATAGGAGAACTGGGATTCTCTCTCCCAACCCCAGTAAGGACCCTGTTTGAGGGGGTGTCAGTCAACAATCTGTGCAGTTTTATGGCAGCCTCCTCCTTTCCCCTCAAATCCCTCTTGCTGCGTTCATTGTGAAATGTCTTGCTTTGTCTCCTGTTCTCTAGTGCTGCACCGATACCGACACATCTTGGGACTATGGCAGCCGGACATTGGGCCGTATGGGGGTCTGCTGAATGTGGTGGTGAGTACAGAGATGCCCCAGAGGTTTGTTGCATCAGCTTCTGGCAACAATTTCATACAAGCTCCTTTACAACTTTTATGCTTCCACCTTTGGCGTAAGTTGGCATTCACTGCGTTGCATTAGGAAGAGTTTGGGGAGTAAAGAGGCTCCCTATGCAGGTCACTTGGCTGCGTCGTACATAGTGTGGCAACAAGGCTGATACATTTACCTACGTGGTGACTAGTCCTTGAAGAGCAGTACATCAGACATCGTGATACTGACAGGGCCTGATCCAAAGCCACTACATTCAATGGGAATGTTTCCGATGATTCCAGTGAGCTTTGGGTTAGGACCACAGTGAGACCAAGTCTAGAGAAGCAGAAGAGCTGCCGAATGTCATTTGCCTCTCTGGATTTAGAGTTACAGGGATTACTCTGAAAGGCTGAGGATAGAGCCTTGCCTGATATCCTCTGGCACCTCTGCACCAAAGATTGGCCAGTTTAACATAGTAAACCCATTGAGTTTGTTAACCTTTGGACCCCAAGGCTGTCGTGTAGAAATGTGTGTTCCAGAGCTTGATATCAGGGGCATCTAGCTGTAGCACAGTGTGAGCGTACCAGAGTTCCACAGGGAGTGGACAGGGGAAGGACTGTTACGGAGTGATCCACCCTGTCTCTCGCTCATGGCTTCTGGCATTCAGATGTTTAGGGTGGCCCCAAGCATGGGGTTACATCCCTGACCACCTTGGATAATAGCCATGAATGGGCCTGTCCTCCGTGAATTTATCTAGGTTTCTTTTTTTTTAACATAGTTATGGTTTTTGCCATTACAACAACCCATGGCAATGAGTTCCACCAGTTTAGTTGTTCAATATTGTTAGCGTGTGAAGAGAGGCTGCAGTGCTAATCTCTCCTTGTGTCTTTGGGACAAATCTCCATTACAGAATATTTGCTCCTCAAAGACATTTTACGTTTGTGGGGTGAGGATTCGAGGAGATTTGCAGGAAGAGAGGAGAGAAGAAAGGCTGGCTTTTTCATGCATCTTAGCAAGGGAAGTAATTGCACACAAGAATTCCTCATCCAAAAGCCAGACATAATTATGGAGACGAGAAGTCCTCCCTGTAAGAGAGTCACTGGCAGCATGAGCTCGTCACAAACCAATTAGAGCTTTGTGACTAGCCTCAGCATAATCTCACTTTCCAGAGCCCGATGCGGATCTGGCACCAAGCTGCTTGCAGTAATAGACGTGAATGCTTATCTCTTGAAACGAAGCCCTGTAAAGGATGGCTCTTCCCCCTCACAGAGGCTGCACTGTGTCTATTTGGGCTGGGATCTGGGCACTGGAAAGCAGCTATCTAGCACTGGAAATGCATCTGATTGTTGAGAACAGCTCCTCAGTGCCCTGGGGGAGAGCCACCTTGCTCCCTCGCTGGAGCGGGTCTGGGGCTGAGGTAACAGCTGCTGCCTTATGAATGAAGGCTGAGGTAGCATTGATTCCATTTGCTTCACCCACCTCTTCACAGGTAGATGGCTTGTTTATCATTGGCTGGATGTACTTGCCCCCTCATGACCCTCACGTGGATGACCCAATGAGGTTCAAGCCCCTTTTCCGGATTCACTTAATGGAGAGGAAAAGTGCAACTGTTGAGTGTATGTACGGCCACAAAGGACCCCACAATGGCCATATCCAGGTGAGCTCCAGCCTGTACCTCTCTCCCTTCTCCCCACAGAGGTGAGTCTGGCTGCTTAACCTGGGCACCAGGCGCTGAGAAAGAGTTTGTATCCCTGAGCCTGAAAACAAAAGTACACAATGTGATGTCGCTACCGTGATGGTTCACATGCATCTCTGTCCAGTGGTTGTCAACCAGGGGTATGCATACCCCACGCGGTACTGCAATTCATCTAGTTTTACAAAAAGCTACATAAAAAAAACACTAGCAAAGTCAGTACAAACTAAAATTTCATACCGACAATGCCTTGTTTATACTGCTCTATATACTATACACTGAAATGTAACTACACTATTTATATTCCAATTGATTTATAATTATATGGTAAAAATGAGTCAACGATGTGCTGTGACTTTTTTTTTGCATTTATAGGACTGATTTTATAAGCGAGTAGTTTTTAAGTGAGGTGAAACTTGTGGGGGTTCACAAGATGCATCAGACTCCTGAAAGGGGCACAGTAGTCTGGAAAAGTTGAGAGCCACTGATTTAGGCCATCTCCTGATCAGTTCTGATCTCCAGGCTGATAGCATATTGAGGCCTTGCTTTCAGTTGGTGCCTCTGCATTGGAGAGGTTGGATCAGCCAACATGGGGGCACCAGTTATAACGTAGGCTGGGGGAGTCAAGAGAAGGGGTGTGTAAAAATGGCCACAGGCACTGACACGTCCAAGTGTGCACAGTGACCTGTCATCCCATGTAGGGGCCTTGGAGAGGGGTACTGGGGATAAGCTATGGAGTAGGTGGGATGTTTAAGGAACAAACTCTAGGGAGATCCTGCTCCTTGAAACAAGGGGCTCAAATGCAGAAGGCAGCTTGACACTGGGATTCTCCCTTGGAATGATGCCCACTCGCTCCCTTTCCTCGGAGCACGGAGCTGCTGAAGAAAGAGGCTGAAGCTCTCGGTCTCCATTATCGATCACCTATTGAGTTCCGTTGCCTCATCAGTGCAGTAAGGAGGGGGTTGGAAAACAGCGTAAATCTCACTGTCCAGCGTGTTGCGTTAAGATTCTATTTGGGGCAGCCTTTGTTACGTTGCTACATCAGTCTGTTGCTAACTGGAGCTCGCCGACTCTCCTCCCCGGTAACTGCAGATCGTAAAGAAGGACGAGTTCTCCACGAAGTGCAACCAGACAGATCACCATCGAATGTCAGGAGGCAGGCAAGAG
This sequence comes from Dermatemys mawii, assembly GCA_007922305.1. Classification (NCBI taxonomy): domain Eukaryota; kingdom Metazoa; phylum Chordata; order Testudines; family Dermatemydidae; genus Dermatemys; species Dermatemys mawii. The sequence continues at coordinate 30,682,376 of ML677343.1, read as the reverse complement.
GTAAGAGCGTCCCTTCCAGCCTGGCCGGGAAGATTCTGTCACTTGCATGCCCATCTAAGTGCACTGGGGTTTACTGTTTGTGAGGTACAACAGGGTGTGGTATGACTGTCAGCTCCCAAATCTTTGTGATCTGTGTGGTCGCAGTGGGAGCGCCCACTTGTGTATAATTTTACAGATATTGAAAAAACAAAGCTGATTGATCAGTGACAGTTGCTGTCCTTGGGGATTTTCTAATGGATAGAAGTAACTTGTGGTTTGAATTTACCCGTGGTAAAACTTGTAGCGGACCAAATTTATCCTTCTCCTGCTGATGCAGGGAGATTGTCAGGTATGGGCTGCACTTGGCCCTTCAGCTGCCCCTTGAAAATCATCATACGCAGATTTGTGTTGTGTATCACACAATCCAAAGAACCTCTTCTGCCACTGGGAAAGGCCTGGCTACGGACTCCAGTTCACTGGACCAGCTCAGTCCTCCGACAGTAGAACCACCTTGTTGGGAGATCTTCGTAATACTGCAGCACGGTTGGTTGCCTTGCCGCACCATATGTGCTGCAATAGCTAAACACAACAGCATGCGTAAAGGACCATTTCTGTCCGTGTGCCCAGGTTACAAGACAATGAGCAATCCTCTGCTCCCCACTCACTTCTCAGCATGTGGCAAGATTTGGCCACAGCGTCCTTGCTCTTCCTATGCCATGTCAGACCTCTCCGATTGCGTTTAAGCAGCCGGGTCTGGAGTAAAGCAAGCAGCCTTCGTGACCTTCACAGCTCTCTCAGGGTGCTGAGGCCTGTGTGAAGTTAGGGCTGTCACAAACAGGCACGATATTAAATATCAGCCATGCTTGCGTGCCTCGTTTTCTTGTAATTCTGGCTCCTTTTACTGCCTCTTTGCCGAGATGAGGGATTAAAACATTGGTTAGCAGTGCAGGAATAATATAATCAAATACAGCAGCTCTGCCTGTTGAGGAAAAAGCAGGTATCTCATCAGAGAGCTTCTCTGTTAACCTCTGCACAGTGTAGAGATGCGCATTGCTGAGAAGTTCAGTTAGGAGTCCATCTAGTTAAAATCGGACTCTTAGTTTTCATACTTCAAACTGTTCCATCTGTGAAGCTAAAAATCCAACCCTTCCCTCCAGTGGTTTCCCGGTAGAGGACTGATGTATTGCAGAGGTAAGTTTTTGGTCAGTTCTGTAGCAGATGAATGTGTGTACAGTCCTTTGGAAACAGTGTGTTGGGTAAATGAGAGAGAGAGCATGGTAACTGGAGGTTCTGTACTTAGGTGAAGAATGCAGGTTGCGAAGATCACTTGAGGGGTTGATATCTTCAGTAGGGATGCTGTTGTCATGAAATCGTAATTCACCTTAAAGTAGTAGCTTTTCAGCGATTGCTAAGCACTGCTGTGGAGAAACTTTGGGGGAAGTTTCCCAGTGCCCCTGAAGGATTTAGGAGCCCAAATACTACAAGTCAATGGAATTTATTTTCCTTGATCTTTTAGTGTTTCTGAGTCTTCCTCCTGTCTGATGATCAATACGCCATGTAGCGTGATCCAGGGGAGAGGGTGTAGGACCGAGACAACAAGGGCTTGGGTCCCATTCCCAGTCTGACAAGTCACTTCCACTCTATGCCCGTTTCTTTATCACTAACATGGGGTGGTGGTCCTGCTCCCCTTTCATGAAGGGCCGTGAGGGCGGGGGATGAGAAGGGCTGTATAAAGTAACAGGCATTTTTGTTTCTGGAACCAGCTGGGCACCTGGGCTTTTTCCTCGCTGTGACCGTCTATGTGAATTCTGTTGCATGGGCTGCCAAGTCACCATCACAGTTATAAATTGTCTGCGAGTGGCTCATTGGTATTATGTGTCTCCTCTGTGAGCTGCAGGAATTCCGGACATGGCTGCGGGAAGAATGGGGCCGGACTCTGGAGGATATCTTCCATGAGCACATGCAAGAGCTCATCTTAATGAAGTTCATCTACACCAGCCAGTACGAGTAAGGGGACCACTTCTTTCCTAAACATCAGGGTTAGGGGCTCTGAACTTGGCCCAGTAGACTGCTGTGTTGTCGGATCAGTTTTCCTGGTTAACTAATAACCTTGTTGCAACACGTGAATGGATCTTTTTCTTTTCCCAGACTCCTGTTTTAGGGGCCTCTGCTGTGTTTGTAGAGAGGATGGTATTTTCTGCAAGAAAATGAATGTATATAATAGTTCTCATCAGGTCCATTATCAGGATGATGCTAGTGCCCCAGGGCCTTACTTTGGATTGGGCCCTGTTTCACTGAGTACTATACAAACATGTGGTAAGACAGCCCCTTCCTGTAAGTGTAGTGAAAGGTAAGATGGAGCAGGGGACACAGCAATAGGCCATATGGTTACTCGGAATAGCTGTGTACCCAGTAGATGGCTTCGGGTCATTTGATTTTGTGTAATCTTAAAATGGTACAAGCCTTCCCAGCACAGCAAGGTGCAATCCCCAGCGTGGGATTCTGTGAATGGCTTTGAGAGAAACTCATTAAAACATCAAGCAAAGAGATCTCCCTTGTGATTGGAAACCTGAATGTGAAAGTTGGAGCTGTAAGCTCTTATAAAGAAGTAGTGGGAAACAATGGTCTGGGTTTACAAAAGGAGAAAGGAAGGGATTTAGTTGAATTCTGCTGCTGTAATCTTCTGGTCCTTAAAAACACCATCTTCACCCAACACCCTAGATGTTTCTGCATGTGGATGTCACCTGACGGTATGGCTGGGAACCAAATTGAATAGGTAATGATGTGGCAATGACAGAGATTGAGTGTCTGTCTCAGGAAATTCTTGGTGCTGACTACCAGAGGACACTGCAGGTATGTCTTCACTACCGCGGGTAGCCGTCGATCTTTTAGCGATCGATTTCTCGCATCTTGTAAAGACTCGAGAAATCGATCGCCAGCACTGCCCCCGTCGACTCCTTAACTTCAGCTTGACTGGAGGCGTAAGCTGGAGTCGACGGGGGAGCACGCCGCCGACTGCCGCCGCCGTGAGGATGGCAGGTAAATCAGCTGCAGATACTCAGACTTCAGCTACGTGATTCACGTAGCTGAAGTTGCTTATCTGCAGTCAATTCCCTCCTCCCCACCCCAGTGAAGACCAGCCCTAAGTGTTTAAGGCTTCCAGAGATCCCCTGGGTCTGGTATCTACGTACTAGTTCGCCATAGTGTTGTGTAAGGTCTCTACTGAAAGCCGGTGTTACACTGGTGGTCCTGGTCATTGCAAAATGTATGTACAGATAATACATAAAGAGTATGTGTACCCATATGCTGGAATCATCTTTATAAGGTCCGTGAGTTGGGGCCAGCCCCAGAAGTGGTAAATAAGTTTCTTTCAGGTAGAGGTTTATCTGTCAGTCTCTCTACATGTAAACTGAGTATTGTATACTTCATTGTGAAATATTTACAGGGTGATATTTACACTCTGAGTGAAATGCTAATCAAGTGGTTGCAAAGTCTCCAGGGGAAGTTACAGACAGGAAAACACAAGCAGGAGTATCCTGTTTGCAAGTGAAAACAATGGATTTCTTGGACTATAACTGCAGCTACAGAGAATCAGTCTGCATCTTTCACCTGGGAGGGAAGTTGATAATGGGCTTGTTCCATTAAAAAAGGATCACAGCCAGGAGAAATGCTGGGAGAAGAATTTGGATAAGAGAGATTTCGTTAGTGTGACATCCTGCTCAGGACATCCTGGACTGTGAACCACTTGTTACTCCTCTGCCTCTGAGCTTTGCTGCCGCTAAGCTGTATCGGCTCCCTGACACCCCAGCCTGTCTGCCTTGCCAGCAAACTCTTCAAGATGTTGTTTGCCTTGCAAGTAACGATCTGTGTACCTCAGTTTGAGTTTCCCCAAAAGATGTGTGTCTGCAATGTCCAGACCTTCTCGCTGGACACATGAAAATTCTTTGCTGCCTCCAAAGAGAGCACGTATCTGCCTGTTAGGTTAGCCTGAAAACACGGTTTACTTTACTATGCAGCACTGAGATGGTTTAGTAATAAACCAAGAATACGTTTAATAATAAAGGAAGGTGATACTGTGCAAGAGACAGAGAGAGGTATGGTTACAGACAAAACAAAATAAAACACCCTTTCTAGTGACTAAAGCCTAATCCTAGCAAGTTTTAGTCTTGGCCTAAGCAGTTTTCTGACTCACGCCAAGTTACCAAGGCAGGAGAACCAACGTTCACAGAATAAAATGGTGCTGTACCCCAAGTGATAGAGAACTCAGATGTCTAGTTGCTCCCTTTATATTACCCAAAGTCCATTGTCTGTGTCTGAAGAGCCAGGAAGTTGTACTGGAGTCCGACTTTGTACCCTGGCGTTCTTACTAAACTGCCACTTGCTGGCTTTGTTTACTGTATATGTAAAGAAACTTTCATTGTCCTTTGCCTCCAGTTAGACAGGAGAATCCACATTCTTTTGTCTAGGAGACGCTTCATGTATTCACTGCCTCCCAAAAGCATTTTAAGAACATATTTCCAGCTCTCCCACATTACTATGATATGACGCAATGATTTCTGTGACCAGTGAGTCACCAGTGTATGTGTGCTATCTTACATGACACCTTTTAGACGCACTACGACTTGCATGTTTGAAGATAATTAGTGTGTCAGGCCTGATATGAGTTACACTACAGTGGGCCCTCTGTCACTGGCTTTTAAGTGTCCAGTGCATCAAGGGTGGGGCACTGCAGAGAGATGCCAGGAGGACTCGAGGGTTGGTGTATGCCGCTCGTTGACCTGCGAAGTGAGAGTAGTGCCTACGGAGGTCTGGAGGGCAGTGCTTGTGTTATCAGAGGCTGACCATGTTGGAACTGTCCCAAGGGCAGATGGTAGCAAGGTGCCTCACAGCCCTGGAAACCCCTGGGAAGCATCATGGTCTAATGGATAAAGACTTTTCCGAGTGCAGACCGTGTGGGTCATGCAGTCAGCTGTTAGCCTCAAACATAAAATGGAAACTTGAAAGATAAGATATTGGGCAGGTCCACTACGTTTTGGATCTGTCCAGAATCAACGAAAACTACGGGACTTCTGTCCAGAAGAGGTGTGTGGCATTGGCACAGGAGGAAGAGGAGAAGAGCCCAAGTGCACTTGGTTATAAAATGAAAACTCGTGCTCAAAGAGAATAAATGTGTCTTACTGAATTTAAATGGTGTGAATATCAACGATCCCTACAGGCCATCTGCTGATTATCTTTTTTAGCAGGAAATATGCTTTATGCTGCACTGGACACACATTATACAGCCCCAGCTTCTGGGACTGTAGCAGCTACAAGTGAATTGTCATTTTCAAAGCTAACCGAATTTAACTGCTTTAACCGATATTGAAATAGGCTCCACTCACCTTGGGTTCTCCAGTGCTGCCAGAAATAGGGGTGGGTGGATACGCTGTACCTTAGGTACAAGCGCAGCCTTCGCCGATTGACAGATCTCTTAGCCAAATGGACTCTTTGAAGGTGGGGAAGAGGGGTTGGGAGAGGTGGGGTTAGGGGATGTGTACTTTACAAAATCTTGAATGCTTTTTAAAATGCCAGAAATTGAAGATCTCACCCCTTTTGTTAAGGAATCTCTTTAGAAGAGCCAAGGCAGGCAAGGGGACTGGAGGGTAGCCTACATTCTTGGCGAAGAATCAATATTGCAGTGTTCTCTTGTAAACTGCCTGACCCGCTTCTGTTCTACAGCAACTGCTTGACATACCGACGCATCTACCTCCCTCCTAGCAGCCCTGACGACCTCTTAAAGCCGGGTCTCTTCAAGGGAACGTACGGGAGCCATGGTCTGGAGATTGTCATGCTGAGTTTTCATGGGAAGAAAGCCAAAGGGACTAAAATAACCGTGAGTGTGCTTTTTCTCTCTCCCGAGCTCCCCGACGGGTTCCAACTGCCTTGGAATCAGGGTAGTAAACTGCAGCCCTTCTTGCTCTCCCTTGCATCCGGGATCTGTGCAACAGAGGTGATGTCCTGGGGCAGAGAAGGGATGATGCAGTGGTTAGGGAACAAGCCTAGGATCTGGGAGACGTGGGTTCCATTACCTGCTCGGCCAGACAACCTGCGTGAGCTTGGACAAGTCACTAAGGCCCAGCTTCTCAAAGGTGTTTGAGCTCCTAGCTTCTGTTGATTTTCCTGGAGTTTAGGGGTCTAAGTATTACACTGAGTTGTGCCTCAGTTTCCTGTTGGTAAAATGGGGATAATAGTACTGGGATGCTGTGAGAATAAGGTGCTCAGATACTGTGGTGATTGGGGTCAGATAAGTAACTTAGAGAGGGGTATAATAAGTTGTCTCTGCTGTGACAGTTATCTGGGGGATCAATGGGAACAAATTCATTGTTATGTAGGAGCATGTGCAGTTTCGGGGTGTGGGAGGTCACTCGTTAGTCTAGCCGTTCTCTGCCTTTGGGGAAATGGCGTCTAGGCAAATAGTTAAATGCCAGGATTTTCCAGAATGCCGGCTTCCTTGCTGTCTTGTCTTCTGCCTGCGCAGTAACAAAATCCAACTAGGCAGAGCTTCTGCCAGCCTGTGAAGTGCTTTTGAATCCAGACTGCCTTCCCCCCACCCCCAATCCATTCTGTGGGAACGTCTGGTTGTGTGTGTCTCAGAGCAGATTACCTGTATCTGAGTCCGCCTCCCCCGCACACACACACGCACTAGCAGCCATGCACTGAGACCAGGCTGATAAACTCTCTTCCTTTCCCCTGCAGGGGGTGGTCGTGATTAAAAGCAACTCTGAAATGGACTATCCCCTTCAACCTTGCGGGCCTACCCCGCTACGTCCCTCAGTTTGTCCCAGCTCTTCTGATAAAGTCTCCATGTACAGGTTGGGCCTTGGTGCCGTATCCCAGCTTCAGGGGCATGTGCTGCTGGGATTTGGGTGGGACCTTTTAACTGACAAGCAGGGGGTGCTGTTGTGGAACTGGGCGTCGCCAGGGTGGAGGAAACTCGTTGGCTAGCTGCAGGGGTACCGGTGTCTGAGTTTTTTGCATGAGCTCTGTTCCATAGTGTCCTGAAGCGAGGTTTCTCTTCCTTGCTGCAGGGAGATCCCAACATCCCAGCTGGCCAGCAGACGGTGGAGATCGACCTGGCTCATCCTATCCAGCTCCCTGACATTGAGAACCTGCGCAACTTCAATGAGCTCTCCCGCATCGTCCTGGAGGTGCAGGAGCAGGTGCGCCGGGAGCAGCAGCAGCAGGAGGAGGAGGAAGGGCAGGCCGAAGAGGAGGGTGATTTGCAGCCAGTGGAGCAGCCTGTGCGGAGGGATGACGCTGGGGCTGAGGGGACTGAGGCTGCGGGGGCAGCGGCAGCCCAGGAGTCGGCGCCGACCTCGCAGCCCTTTGTGCTGCCCGTGGGCGTCATATCGAGGAACGAGGATTATCCCCGGACCTGCCGGATATGGTAAATGAATGTGGTTCGGCGGCCTTTCCCGCGCGCCCTGCCCCGTGCAAGCAGCTGAGACTTCCTCAGGAAAGAGGCACTGCTTCCTCATCACCCCTCCCTGGCCCAGATGGGACGTCCAACCTGAGCCCCAGGGGAAAATATAGGGGTGATCTCCCGCCCCCAAGCCTTTCTGCACTGGCACCCAAAGCATATGTTGTGAACTTCACCCCCTGCCTCAACACTCAGTCTGAGCTTATCTTTTACCAGTATTCTGTCCTCTACAGCTCCATAGTGCAATCTCCTTTGCTCTTTTTACCTCCTGGCAGATAGCGAAGTGTGAGGGGGGTCTCACCTCCCCTGCAGATCCTGGCCTGATTGTGCCCTGGGGCATAATCCCTCCTGTATTTTACTTTATTGCTCTATTTCTCCATGAGCCACTGGCCCCTTTTCTCCCTGTTTTTCCCTAGCTGGGTCCTACCTGTGCATCACATTTGTCTCCCGAGACCATGGGAACGTGCTGCCCTTTCCCACTGACTCTGCTTCAGGGCTTGTGCACTTTGGGCCCCAATCCTGCCAGGTGCTCAGCACCCTCAGTGAATGGGAGCTGTGGCGATGTGGAGCACCTTGCAGCATGATTGGGCCCTTTATTTTCCAATAGTGGGGATACTTTTTTCAGTGAGACACCTTGTTAAACGAAGGGGTGAAGGGAAGAGTCTGGATCTAAACAGAAACGACCCTCAGCCAAACATCTGCATTAAACTAACTCACAGCAGGTTGTTTCAGGAATCCACAAAGGCCCAATTCCAAACAAAAAGCAACACACTGTTCAGATATGTCCTTCCCACTGAACTTTACCCACCTTTCCTGCACCATCAGGCTGTGGCATGGTTATGCAGGTCTCATGCCCCAAGCCTCTCAGCCTTCGTATAGTCGGTTTGGTCCTTGAAACTGAAGTCAAATCCTCGTGTGCATAACTGCAGGGGTGTTAGGTTAGCTCCCGTGTACCAATCCTTAGCTTAGTCAGATACTGTCACTGCATTTAAAGGAGCAGGTGAGTGAGTGTTTGTAGCATTGTTCTCATGCTTTGAAGATGGAGACAATTGCACTTTGTGTTGCAGGGCGTGAGCTGATTGCTTCCAAGTCAGCAGGTAAAACTCCCCCTTTGTGCAGCAGGACACATCTACTCGGGTGCATTCTGGGCTCGCTTGATTTTCCTCTGAACCATCAGGTCCTAGCTGCTGGTGGATTGTCTAGAATTCAGCTGTCCAATATGTTTGCTATTAGCCACATGTGGCTAATAGGCTATTGAATTGTGGCTAATGCATGTGGCTTTTTTATAATGTGGCTAATAAGAAAAATTCAAAACCACAAGTGTGGCTAGCGCCAAATTTCTATTGGACGCCGCTGGTCTAGATGGACCTCACGTTTGCTCTGGTACAGTAAATTCATCTTAAGCTGCCACAATGATGCAGTCAGAGGCTTTTTCATACTCTTTTCCCTGCTTCTCTCCCTCTCTGTAGTTTTTATGGCACGGGGCTCATTGCCGGACATGGCTTCACCAGCCCTGAGCGAACGCCAGGCATCTTCATTCTCTTCGATGATGATCGTTTTGGGTTCATCTGGCTGGAGCTGAAATCCTTCAGCCTCTACAGCAGGATCAAGGTCTCTTTCCAGAATGCCGAGGCACCGACACGAGAGGCGTTTGATGAAATGCTCAAAAACATTCAGTCAATGACAACTTGACAGGTGGCCCCTGGTGGACTGAGGAGGGATTGCAAAGAAGGCTTCTGCTCTCTCCTGCCACGGACAGAACTCCTGCCTGTGGTACCTCTGGACAAAAGCATGCACTTTTCAGTAAGGCCTTTTTGCCAAAATCTACACATCCCTGTTAGAATATAAACAATCCCCACACTGCTCCCTGGCAGTACTTTCTGTATAGTCTGCGACACAGCTCTGCATAGTGGGAGGGAACCTACACAGGAGGGAAATGAGCATGCTCAAGTTTTTAAACTAATGTATCAGAGCAAAATTCTTTAGAGGCCAGCGTTGAGGAATGTGTAGATAATCGATATAGCAAATCTAATATATATGTGCTCTCAGCCCTAGCTATTGGCACATCCCTGCAGAAGGCAACCCCTTCAGTGAAGTGTCATGTTAAATCTTTCCTGCAACTGGCCCAGTCTAATCATTTGAAGACTTGATCACCTTCCAAAACCCCAACACCCCCACCTGCAAATTTGCTGCCAATTTATTGCGTGGCTCAAAAGTGACTAATGTGTGTTTTGCCCCCCTCCAGAGCCCTTCCTCATAATGCAGCCTTGATGGAAAATCAGACCCGAGGTAGCTCTGCCCTTGGTTTGGGAATCAAAGTGGGATCTGACAGTAAGAGAGGGGATTTCCACTGCAAACAGCTCCACAGGTACTCTCATGCTGCCTCCCAAACCTCGCTGCCCCCATGGCCCTCTTGGACTCTAGTCCGAATCTGACTAGAAGCCAAGGGGGAATTTTAGCTCCCTTTGTAGGGACCCAGTATGGAATTCCAAACAAAACCAGTTCAGATTGGAGGAGTCTTCTGCAGTTTTAACTCATTTTAAGTGGATCTTTTAAAAGACTTTTAAAGTTCTGGTTTTAAAGAACTAAACATCCTCTAAATATGGTGAACTTCTGACCTTGATCTCTGTGTGCTCGTTGGATGGCAGCCACTGTGAAATGTACTTTCTGGCTAGGCCAGTGCCTGTGATGTGGTATTTCCCACTGTGCAGTGTAAAAGTAGCAGTTAGGAACTCCACGGTGCTGTGGTTCATTCTGGTGCCTCAGTGGCTTTTTTGACACTTCACGGGGAATGTTTTCTTTATTTTTCAGTGGCCCCTGTAGACTTCTATCTCTGATGGCTTCCCCTGTCCTGCAGGGGTCTTGTATTCTTTCCCCCACATAACATGGATTTCTCTTCTAGGGACACCACCTCACTCCCGTGTTGTCCCAGATCACGATCATTGCTGCTAGCCCCGAAAGCTTTTGCTCTTAATTTCCCGAAGCTACTCTTAACATCGCTATCTGAGCTTTGCTGGAAGGTGCTGGGAAGGAGGCCAGAATTCCAACCACCATCTCCTACCTGGCAGTGCTCTGCTTCAGAAGCAAAGGAGCTGCTTGGCTCATAGACCCGTTAAAGTGGCTGGTAGGTGACAGTAAGTCAGGTGGTAGGTAACTGTGTAGAAGAAGCTTTATGGTTCAGGCCTCATCTCTTATCCACTGCATCACACCTTTGTTCTCATTAGTCTAGGAAGAGGCACAGGAATCCCCAACTGGACGAAGAAGGAGTCAAGGTGTAATATATCAAGGGAACTGACTTCCTTTCTCAGTTTCCTCCATCTCTTTGCCCTGAGCCTGGTATGGGGGGCTGGTACTAATTCATGCAGGCTGTAACATGCCCTGGAGGTCGCGATTTTATATCAAGTTCCCTGCCAGCTTCCTGAGTCCTGCTGGCAACGTAGCCAGTGACTAATCCAGATCTCTGATCCCCCAGAGAATGCCACTTACTGCGAAAGGGGCCCAGCAAGACCCTCTGCTTGTGTGAAAGTCGAGTGTGGGAAGCCACCACAGAACATAGCTGTTGCACCTGGCAGACTAAGTTTCTCTAGTGAGAACTTTATGCAGCAGGATCCCCCCGTCCCAACTTCCAGCAGAACCAGGTGACCTCTGGGTTGGCGGAACTGACGTGTGACCAGTAGCGTGGTCACGGGTAAATGGAGTTTACCCCTCTTCTTGTTTGGGAACTATGGAGGTTAATTTAGGTCATTTACCCACTTTTTTGACCGTATGCCACTGTGTGACGATGCAGCCAGCACCAATGAACAGCAGTTTGGGAAGCGGATGCATTTGAGGCTAGACATCAATACAGAGCTACCAGAGTGCTCTTCAGACCCCCTCAAGCCCTCCCTTTTGCAGTGTGCACTTCCTGTCCACCCGGAAGGGAACACCACTGCTGAGGCCGGGGTGGCTGAGCGATGGCAGTGTCTGGATCACCGTGAAATCGTAAAACTGCGGGCAGGACTGATGCCTGATGATGTTTTTTACAATAGGAAAACTGCGTCACTCCTGGTGGGGGAAGCTTCTCGCTAGGGACCATCTCCTGCGTGTTACGGTGTCTGTTGTAGCAAAGCTGTGGGAGTGAAGTGGTGACGCTTGTGCTAGACCCATCACTTGCCAATGGAGTATGGTCTGTTGTGCCCCTAAAAACTAGGGTGTGAAACCCCTGTTTAAAAGTATTTAATTGAGGCCTAACTGCTCTGTACTTAGATCAGCGTGAAAATCTTACTGGTCTCTACACTGGAACTGATCGCTGGGGAATAGATGGTTTGACTCCAAACTCTCCTCCTGTTCAGTAGGCCCCTTGCTTTTAGTCCACATCAAGGGGATATTTTACCCAGCATTAGCAGGACTCTGCACCAGTCTAGTCCTGCCAAGCCAATGATCTCCAAGTATTTTACCAAACGCTCAGGGCTGCTGCTGCAAGCTGTCTGTGCTTATGAGGGATGGATCCAAAGCGCATTGGAGTCCATGGAAAGACTCCCATTGACTTCAGTGGATTTTGGCTCATGCCCAGATTGCTTGCAGGATTGGGCCCTCTCTGAGTGGCACCAGATGCCTCCGCCAACCCTCTGCTTCACCCAAGGGGAGCTTGTATAAAAGCAGGGTTGGCTGTTGCGGCTGGTAGCACAGGAGAACTTCTCAGGGGTGTGTGAATCTGCAGCGGGGGAAGTGAGCATGTTCTGTGTTCGTACAGTGCCTCACACGGTGGGGTCCTGCTCCATGACTGGGGCTCCTAGATACTGTGATAAATACCAATAACCACCCGTGCTAGGGTGGCGTAGTGAAAACTGGAGTGCGGAAGCGTGTGGTTGTGGGAAGGGGTTTTCTCTTGTTAGCAGTGTTGGGTAACAAGTGCATTTCAAGGGGGTGGAAACCTGCCTCTTGGCACTGAGAGGTTGATGGGCCCCTCTTGTGGGTTAGTTGAAGAATTGTCATTGGGTGTGGGGGTGGCACCATGTTTCCAGGCTCTGTGTTCCTCTGGGGTGAAGGAACTTGTCCTTGCTTACAAGGGCCGGGGGGGTCTGCGTGTCTGTGTTGGCCCAAGATGAGTCGTGTGGTGGAGTTTGCATCTTCTAGGGTGTGACAGAGTTTCCACCTTTTTGGGGGCAGCTCTGTTTCCCAGGGTCCGTGCACTGTGCTACGAGTGGTGCTTGCAGGGGAATACCTGACTTCCGGTGCCCTGTGTCTTCTCTGTATGCGGACAGGAAATAGACTTAGGTGGTCAGTCTGCTGGCAATAGCGCTGAGGGATGCATAATAAACCAAACCCCTGCAATCTGCACTGCAACCTAACCTAGCAGCTACCAGACAAACCATGGCTCAGCATCCTCTTGTTTCCATGCAAGAGTGCTTGGGACAGAGCATGAACATTAGGGAACAGAGATGCCCATGAAACAGCTGGAAACTTTCACCCTTGGGGACTTTCCTGAATGTGGGTTTATTTCTAGCTCAATGTCACATCGAGCAAACGTCCTAGAGCCTGTAACAACCAGTAGGATGTCCATGTGTTGGGCTGGATTTTTTTTAGCTGTAAGCTGCTTTGACCCAACAGGACTCTCCACTGGTACAGAAGGTTTTTGGCAGTCCAGATAGACTTGTAAAGTTCTGTTGATGTGGGGAGAATGCAAATGTGTAGCTTTGGGTATCCACTTTCCGTGCAGTTAATGTCTCTTTCTAACAGTGTGGCTGGAGCAATTCTAGCATGAGGTATTAAGGGAAGGAGTGAAGCTTCTTAGGAAATGATAATGGGGAAAGAAGGTAACTTTATAGAAGACTTGCTGGGGAGAAGTATACAGCCGGAGAAAAATGAAACCGGCTCCATGTTTACTTTTACCAGATGACTCTCTTAATTTAAGTCGCGTTTTTTTATTTAAAACTAATCACTGAGCATAATGCAAGTGCTGGCTTCATGTGATGAAATGGGGTTGTTTGATCTCAGATTGCTAACTTAGAAGATAATATATAATTTTGTGTATAGCCGGCTACTCACATGGCCAAACTTCTTTTGTTGTGTCCACCTGCCACGGGATTGCATGTTGGTCTTTGTGGTCTGGGGCAGACAACAGTGGAACGTACAAGATACTTGAGATCAGTCTGTGGAATGGAAGAGTGAGGTAGCTTATGTAAATGTGAGTGCAACTGATTTTTTCTTTTTGTGCTAAATGAAAATATGTAATTATGTATGGGGTTTTATTTTTGTTTCGGTTGCGCTCTAATTTCAGTCTTGATGACGAAAAAAGCACTTAAGTTAGTTGTGTTCATTTGCTTTATCAAAGCAATATCCCCTTTGTTGGTTGCTTTTTTCCCTTTCCTTCCCCTAAACAGTTTTCCCCCTATTCCTATGTGTATCCTTCATTAACAATTACATATGGCACAGTCTACAATCTCCACCTGGCCTTTCAGAGTGAGGTTCATATCTGGTGTCAATGCCATTGTCCTCTTAAGTGTTTGTAAAGTGCCATGTGCATCCTATGACGCCATATAAATAACGTGCCAGCTATCTGCCTTCTACAGATGGTAGCAGAGAGAGGAAAGGGGAGATGAACTTTCTTTCTGAAATGCCGCTTGATCCTCCCTTTTTGGCACTTAAACCTCTTATGCTACCAACATTAACATGGAAGATCAGAACTGTAGTTTAAACAATGCACTAGTCCCCGTGTGTGTCCTTTTATGGGGGCGGAGGGGGATTTTTTGCCTCTGCTTGTATGTGGTTTGGGGAGGAAAGGGGTCGTTCTGCAAAAGACAGTGATTTTGCAGCACTTGCCCACTGCATCCCAGTTGTTGGGTAGAACGCTGTGTGAACAAAGTGTGTGTGTGACTTTTACACCTATCATGATTACCCAAGGAGCCTTTTCCAATTTAAAATAATAAAAACGAAAGTTTTGTCAACTTAGTCTTGTCTGTTTTTTCCATACAAATGTGGCTGTTAACTCTCAGCCCTTTAAATGTGCAGAATGTGTGTTACCCCAACATGTGAATTTCCCTTGCGCTCAGATGAAGAAGTTGACACAAAGGAATGTGTAAAATTTGTCAATGCCTAAACTTTCAAGAGTGACTACTGATTTTGGGGGTGCCCAGTTTGAGACACCTTTTTAAAGGTACCTGATTTTCAGAGGATAGATTATCAGTGCTTTGAATGAGGCCTGATTTTCAAAAGGTGCCTTAAGCATCCAAAACTCTCGAAAATGTAAGTCTACAGTGTGTATTTTGGTTTTGTATTAAACATTGCTCTTTAGAAAGAGCTTTAAAATGGTAAGACTTGGACCTTTGCCTTGCCAAGGGAATAGAGTGGGGGCAATAACACTACTATATATGTTAAGACTAACATACTATTTAACTGCTGACTTTTTCCCCCTAATTGCTCTAAAATCCACATGCATGCTCAAATTATCTTGATATTTGCTTTCCCTCATTGGGACTCATGGCGGGATTTGTGATTCAAATTTGGGCTCGTTTGAGCTGAGTGCCATGTTACCATCCCCTTAAATTGGTAAAATATTGATGTCATGCGTTCTTAATCTTTTTGCACCAACTGGGACACAAACAGGCTCCTGATTCTTGCCACACTGACCTCATCCACTCTGGTTTGATCTCAGCTGGTCTCCAGACCCTAACCCTATTTTGGGGAAGCAACGCTTTCAAAATTATTCAGGACAAAAGTGGAATCTCCAATGGGGCTCTGTGATGTTCCCCTGGTGTTATCTGGAACGGTGATCTGCTAGACCAGTCCCATCCTGGGAGCCAGCCTTACCCTGCTGTGCTGTGAGAATCCCCACTCACGGGATGTTCACACACAGCCTCTGGCACGTAAGCTGCTCTCAGCTATGTGAGTGGGCACTTTTGACCAGCCGCTGCTTGGATTGTGCAACTGAGTGACACTAGCCAATATCTCCGATCCTGGACACAACCCTAGGAGCCTCGGTCTTGCAGTGTCCAGTTAAGCCTGCTGGACACTGCAGGGTTATATGAGTTTATCAGTTTAACAAAGAAATTGATGTGTACCAGGTTTGTTATCCCAAGGGGAGTGTCTGACACACTTCAAACCAAACACTCCCCTTTGATCAGCACTTCAGTCGCTTGGTGCTGATGTCAGTAGATGGAGGTGGAAGAGAGGAAGAGCATGGCAAACATCTCTGCCTTTTATCATGTTCTTTGTTCTGTCTTGGCTTTGTCCCCCGCCCGCCTTTTAGAGTCAGGTGAGCATTACCTCATCGTAGTCCCAGACTGACCAAAGGAGTGGGGGAGGGGGTGACTCATTTGAGAGTCCAACAGATCCTTTGTTGCTGCCTAGACCTGGGTCCCTTTCTCCTGTGTCGGGTTTGTCCCATACATGCCCTGAGGAGGTGTGAACTGACCCTCTGCTCCTGGAGAGTTTTTGCCTGGGCTTGTTTTAAGCCATGAGGACACATTTTCAGCCTCATAACTATATACATGAGATTACAACCTATAACATTACTAGAACAATACTTAGTGCATCATGAGCCGTCCAAAGACACCCACCATGACAAACTTTGCATTAATACTACGCAATCATAAGGATGAACATGGGGGTGTAGACTGTCCCCCTGAGGTGCAGAGCATCACAGGCTCAAGCTAAGGACTTGTCATTTCCTCGTCTGCAGCAGGACAGGAGATTCACCGCAAGCCAGAATGTTGGCAGGTAACTTGATGTGAGAGTAAGTGGGTGGCTTAAGGTGACAGACTGTGGGCCTTGAACCTGATCCATGCTCACGTATGGTTCAAGTCCTGCCTGGGGCAGCTTTCAGAGAGCACGTTGTGCACACAGGTTACATTCTGCAGGGTCGTCTTTGGGGACTTTTGCCACAAGAGCAAAGCTTCTGGTTTAACGGACAATAATTCAAAGCACTCTAGCAACTCTGGGGTCATTTGGTACAGGGGTTCCTCAGATGCAGGGTGCCCAATAAGGAACTGTGTTTAATTTTCAAATGGCTCTAAATCAGGGGTTGGCAACCTATGGCATGCGTGCCAAAGACGGCGCACAAGCTGATTTTTAACAGCATGGGCGGCTGCCTGGCAGGCAGGCAGCGAGCTGTTAAAAATCCTGCCCCACTCTTCTCTGCCCCCCGCCAACCTCCCTGTGTGGGAAGAAGCATGTCCTGCCGGCTGCTGCAGGCTCCCAAGACTCTTCAGCACCGTTCTGGGTTCTGCCCCTCCTCCTCTTCCTCCCTGCCAGCCAATCAGCTGATGGCCCATGCCAGGGAGGAGTGGGGGAGAGGGAGAAACAAACGGAGCTGCAGCATTGCTCTGGGGAAGAGGGGAGCAGGACCTTGGGGAAGGGGGTGGAATTGGGGCATATCCTCTCCAGCCCCCTGCCCTGAGCACCCCCAGGACCCTGCCCTAACCTCCCCACCCCCCACACACACCCAGCCCTCTGCCCTGACTTTGGCACCCCGCACATCCCCCAGGCCCCTGCCCTGACTCGTGCAACCCCCACATCCCCACCCCAACCTGAGCACCAAACGGAGCTCCTGCAGACCCCCCGCCCCCAACATTCTCACCTGCACCCCTCACACCATATGGGAGCTGCCCAGGTAAGTTTGGGCTGGTTCTTTCTATTTGTCTCATCTCTGACATGCTAATTCTTTGTTGCTTTCTGAAGCCTGCAATTCAAGAAGGATGTTGACTGATTGGAGATGGTTCAGAGAACAGCCACTAGAATTAGAGGATTAGAAGTAAATGGGGTTCTACCAGAGGTGCCAGGATGGGAGGGGAGAGGGAAGAAGGGCCATGGCCTCCTATGTCCTCCCACTTTTTATGGGCCATAAGGGCAAGCGATGTGGGGGCGGGGACAAGGGGTGGAGAGGAGCAAGTGGGGATGGAGTCTTGCAGCGGAGAGGCAGCATGCGAGCGGGGCCGGAGTTTGGTTCTGGGAGAAGGAGCGGAGCAGGGGATGTGGCCACGGTTCGGATGCCTGTGATCCCCCATGCACACTTTTAGGGTGCTTCCACTGCTCTTGGGTTCTACCAAGGCTGCTGCTGATGGAAACCATGTATTTATTGTTGTTAGTTCTGCAAGCCAGGGCATGCAGCAGCATCCTTAGTTTCAGCGTCACTAATGATAATCAGTAAATAAGATTTTGGGGTCCATTCAAAAGCATCTGGGCAGTCCAGATTTGGCCCTTGGACCACCTATTGACTACCCCTGGCATTAAAAAGCCAGTTGAAAAACGTAAATGTAAATTATAATATAAAGAGCCCTTGTTCTCTGGCCTGGCAATAGCTCTACTAGCGTATGAGGACCACCTGCCTTTTTGTTACACTGGTGTAAAGCCAGAGTGACATCACTGCTATTAATGCACTTAGTTCAATTTTCATCTGGTTTAACAGAGTAAGAATTTGGTCTTGGAATATTTCTAGAGGCAGCTGTTGCAATAATTGTGCAGATAAACCAGCAGGGGGCGCTCTGAGATCAGGCCAGCCAGTTCCCTTCTGGCAGCAATAACCTCCAGGTTCTTTGTAGGACAGGGTAGGCAAGGGTCTTGAGCAGGGCCGGTGCAAGCACCAGGCGACCTAGGCGGTCATGTAGGGTGGCACGATTTGGGGGGCATTCTTTTGTTGCCTTAGGCGGCCTAAGCAGACTGCTGCTGAGCTGGGTGCTCAAACTGCCCCTTCTCCCCAACCTGCCTGCCTCCTGACTGATGATGAATCAAGCGATAGACACCTGCTGCTGGCAGTGTTGCACTTTTACCATTTCTAGGTGCTCTGCACGTGTGTTTTCTCCAGGGTGGCATAGAGATTTTGGTGAGCTTGGGGCAAAATCTGGAACTGAGGTGTCCCTCTCCCCCTTCCAAAAATATTACCATGGAGACAAGTTTAAGAATGCTCCCACATAGCATGAAACCAAAGCTGAAAACCACTGCGGGGAGGCCTGGTGGATGGCTGGGTGGGTTCTGGCGGGCAAGCCCCCATGCTCAGCCCGCAGCGGTGGCTTCTGTCCTGTGGGGCTGGGCTCAGCTCCCTGCTCTGGAGATTGTGACCTGGCCGGTAGGGTTGCCGCACCACTCAGCCTTTGGGGGCCTTCTCAAACGGGGGCTGCGTAGGGCAAACTGTCCTTTCCCCCAACCCCGTGGACAGCCCTAGTCTTCTCTGCGCAGAGCTCCTGTTAACCTGGGTCTATTTTAATTACATTGTGTCAGTCATGGGGGATCCATCCAGGCCAATTTGGAGAAATCCTTTAATGAAAGTCACCATCTTCTGACAGGAGGAGACCTGCTGCAGAGAGCTTAATGCAAGATGATGGACAGGAGGCCTCGGGTCTTAGAATAGTGCCTGTCACTGTCACCCTAGTAGCTGGGCTTCTCCTGGAAGGTAACCAAGATCATGCTAAGCCTGTAGTCCAATGTTCTTCTCTATTTCTCCCAAGCTAGGCAGGGCAATCTGGTTTAGATTTTTTGTCTACGTTCATCTCCTCCTGATCTTTCTCTCTTCCTCTGGCCTTCCCCTCTTTCTCTTCCTCCTCTCCATATAATTTTTCTTTGTGGCTTGCCTGGCCTCTCCTTCCTTCACCCCCAACTTCTCATCTGTTCTGCATCACTTCTCTGCACCACCACCCATAGTCCAGGGAGTAGAGACCGTCTTGACCGCTCACAGTTGGGCAAGTTTGCACCTCTCCCTATTGTGTACAAACACACCTTTTCCTAGTGACTCAGCATGACCTTTCAATCTGATCCTCTCCCCTTAATACCCTAGTTTTGCATGAAACTTTCTCTTGCATCAGCCTGTTTACCTGCCTCAGGTGATTCACCCAACCCCAGTTCTTAAGCTATGAGTGCTACTTTGCAATGTCTTCGTCTTATCTGCCTCGCTTAGGCTCACTTAATCCATGATGTAGGAGCAAATCTGCTCTTTAGCACTCGCAGGAAGGGAGCTGAGCAGTCCAGCTCTAATTTCAAACAAATCGGGGGGGACTGAGGACAAGTGAGGTGCTAGAGTGCTGGGGTAGTTGAGTGGCTTGGTACAGGGGCTCAGAAAATCCATTTGAACGAATGAGACTGAGATTTAATTTCCTGTGGTTAGGGAGGGAGAGATCTTTGTCATTATTTCTATATATTTGAGGTTCCCCATTGTTTTCTTTAGTCGCTTCTGTTCTTGCACCCAGCCTCCTAAGAATCTAGTTCCAAGGGCTCAAACCTAGATAACACATTCGTTCTGCACGTCATATGTTGGATCATATTTTTTTAGTTGTGGGTAAAAGTGCCAAGTTGGCCCTGTGTCCTATCACACATCATGTGGCAGCTGAAGGTAAACATTAGAGCCATACTGCTGTTTCTCTCCCCCCACCCCCATCCCACACTGGAAAATGCTGCAATGTGTGTGTGCCACATAGCTGGAAAAGATTTGTGCAGTGCATTATTTGCTAGGAGCTGGTCCTACACAGAATAATTAAAGATAGCACCAGCCCTGAAGAGCTTATGGTGCAAAAGACAGACACGGATAGGACGCAGAGACTTTCAGGGAAGGTAGTTGACTTACAATTAAAAGCAGTGCAGTCAATAGATAGCTGCCTTGGGGCTCTGGAGATGTGGATCCTATTCCTGTTCTCTCAATGACCTGCTGTAAAACCAGGAACAAGAAAGGTGCTTCATCTCCATGCCTCAGTTTCCCCTCACCCTTTGTCTCCTCTAGTTAGATTATAAGCTTATCTGGGCAGGGGGTGTTTCTTACTACCATAAGAACCCCTGTTTTATGAACTAATTGCAGCGTGAGGCGTTCATGCAGTTGAATTGCTGAGAATGACAGTAGTTACAGTGCATATGTTGCAGTGCACCACTTTCTTCTTGTCCTTCCTTCAACCCACTACAAAGTGATTTCCAATGCAGTGAAAGCATTGGAATGTGAAGAGATATCGCCTTGTTCTTCATGCACATCACTTTTGTTAGGTGATCTCCCCTCCCGCTCTGGAAAAATGGTTCACATACCCGTTTGCACATAAAATTTAAGTTCTCCTGTATATATTTACAGAATCCATTGTATCAACTGGCAAAGAGCTTGCTGTTCTTTACAAACAACGCCTGTCTCAGACCTGACAAACTCACTATATCTAATATGCTGTTTTTGTGGTATTAATCCCTAAAGGGTAGCATGCGAGGTCACTACTGAAAGCTTGTAACTTAGCGATACTCATATCATTGTAAGATGTGTGTATGGGTAATATTTAAGGAATAATGTAACTACATTGAAAATTATGCCCTTATACCTGGGAGTCATCAGGGAATTGTATGTCTCGGTGCCAGTCCCTCCCTGGGTAGCCAATGATGTAATGTCTTTTTCAGTTGGCCACCATTGTGCCCACCCAGAACAGTCAATGGAAAACCAAAAAAGACAAACTATAAATATTGAAACCATATGGAAGTAAAATGGAGAGACAGCCAGTGAGGGAAGCGCCCGCTCCAGGAATAAATATACAAGACTGATTCAGTATATCACAGCGTGGAGAAAGACACTTGTATCCATTCACTGATGAAGTACCTTAGTGAGAGGGCGGGGGTGCTTCATGGACGACTGGTGTCCTGGCTCGCTGGAATTACCAAGTGCTTCAAAAGACTGAATTTTGAGGCGTGAGAATCTACTTTATTAGCTCAGGACAGTAACTATTATTAAGCGTAGGCCCTAATTTGTATTTAATTACTTTGTTTAGACTGTAACCATTTGTTTCTGTCACTCGCACGTGTTCTGATTTGAATCTTTTCTCTTTCTTAAATAAGTTTTGTTTTGTTTTACTGTCACTGAAATCGGGGGCTATGTGCGATACAGGAGTGATGGGCTAAGCGAAAACTGGTAAACTGCGGGACACTGCTCCTTTGGGAACGAGAGGATGTGGGGTTTCTGTGGGTATCCAGTGATCAGAAGTTGGACATCACAGGGAGATTCTTTCTGAAGGAACTTGGGAGCTAGGGCACATCTATAGTCAACCTGTAAGGCAGGGATGGAATAGCCCAGAGGAGAGTGTTTGGAGATGTGAATGGGGGGCTTGAATTACAGTCCACCAGAGAGCTGACACAGGCTGGCTGCCCTTCTTCATGTTGAAGGCAGGTGCTAATAAGGTGACTCACTTCTGAATATTCCAAGAAGTGTCACACCTGCGCTAGTGTTTGGGTTGGTACACAGGCTGGGTACTGGGGTGGATGTTTTTTTAATGCCATGGGTGAGGTGGCAGTCACCAATTCTTGGGCAATTTCATTTGACAGCCTTCCATTTCTTGGACAGAAAATGAGTATCAGACTCTGAGCAGCAGGATGGAATTACAGTATGATAGACAAAGGCTTAATCTAATCCTTCCTGCATGCGTAATATATTTATTATTGCACTCCTAAGATACAGAGAACACTGTGCGGTAGAGACCTTAAATGAGACGAACATGCCTAGGGCTGTGTGCTAAATTGCTTCCTTGCCATTTCTGTTGGCTTGTAAGCATCAAAACCCATATTCGTAAATCAAAACAGGAGGGGAGAGAGATCTGCCTTTAGCTCTCTCTACAAACTGCCAATGTAGAGGATTCAGAAAATGGGGCAGGTTGAACACTGCTGTACATATCTTCTGCAGACTTGGCCTGAATGTTTACCAATTCCAAGAAAAAAATGTATAATCAAATGTATCCACCCTGCATAGCGAGAGCAAGCTGACTAACCCAGAATAGTGTTCACAGGAGTAAAATTGAACTAACATATGCTATTTTCAATACTTAAATGGACATTGGAAGGTAATTTAGCTCTAAAATATAGCTGATACTAGAGCTCTTACAAAACTTATTTTGCAAAAATGTTTCCATTAAATATTTTTTAGTGGTTTGGATTTAAACATTCCAGAGGTGTGCTTGCAACCCAAACATTACTCTGGGCTCTTAGTGCATGAAACCTAGAAGGTGAAACTGACTAAAAATAAGAACTGAAACTGACATCTATTTTTAATGTCCAAGATGAATGCTGTAGAAAGAGGATTGCCCCATCCCCAGAATCAATGGTAAATTATATATCTATTTATATAGTGCTCCATAGGCATGCATCCTGCTTTACACACACACCCCCAGCCAAGTTTGCAATCTATACAAAAAATTAGTTATTTCAATAAAAATCTAATCATCTCAGGTATTATTAATGATGGGTAAGAAACTTTAGTTCTATGCTTTTTAATCAGCCAGTAATCCCTTAGTTACAATATTGCACACAGGGTGACCAGACAGCAAATATAAAAAATCAGAATGGGGGTGAAGGTGGGGTAATACGTGCCTATATAAGAAAAAGCCCCTAAAATTGGACTGTCCCTATAAAATCAGGATATCTGGTCACCCTAAGTGCACATTTAGAAAAAAGCTTACTACAGGGGGAAGAAGAAATCCTAGGGCCTGCATCTGAGATCCCCTAATGAACATGTTGTCAGGTTGAACTCTCAGAATGCTCTCTCTAAGCACAGGGACCAACTAGAAAAGCCTAGTTGTGTTTGGAAAACCAAGGAGCCCTTTCCTGAGCAGAATCAGCTAAAGGAGTTCTTAAATGAAGTAAAGCTCAGAACAACCTGTTCCTAGTTCTTCGGTGCCAATGGCCTTTGCTTATCTCACTTTAAAACCTACACCATGGTGTACTGAATTACAGAAAACAGGAGGCAGTGCCGGCACCCTGATCTTACTTCACCTGAATCTAGATTTTCAATAAACCAATGAAGCTAAACTCTATAACCGAGCAGGGAAAGGCCTGTAACATTGCAGTACAGGTCCGAACCAGCGAGACAAGGGAAGGGGGTGTGGATAAAGCTAGAAGAGAGAGCTGAGGTGGGAGACCAGCATTTGTAATCAGCGTGGGTCTGTTGTGGGGGCAGACAGGGGGGAAGCAGGGAACTCCTGTAGTGCCCTTGGAGAGTCCCTGGGGCACTGCAGGGCTGAGAGGGAGCTATGGGGGGAAGAGGGGGGCCTTGAGGCATGGCAGGGCTGAGATTAGGGTGACAGATGTCCCAATTTTATAGGGACAGTGCAGATATTCAGGGCTTTTTCTTATATAGGCGCCTATTACCCCCCACCCCTGTCCTGATTTTCACACTTGTTGTCTGGTCACCCCAGGCGAGAAGAGCAGCCCATGGGGCTAGGACGAGGGCGGGGAGCTCCTGGGACAGGGCAGGGTAGGGCTGAGATGGGGGTGGGGGGGAGAACGCGTGGGGTGCTGTGGGGCAGAGATGGGCACGGGGGGGACCCCTGGGGCCTGGCAGGGCTGAGATGGGGGTGGGGGGGAGAACGCGTGGGGCGCTGCGGGGCTGCGATGAGGAGGGGAAGCTCGAGGGGCAGAGCTGGGTTGCGGGGCGCGGGGAAATGGCGGGAAGCCCTGAGGGAGCGGCTGCTGCCGGCGCCCGCCCCCCTCAGCGGTGGGAGGGCGGCGCGGCAGAGCTGGCTCGGGGTGGGGGCGGGGGAGGTCGAAGCTCCTCCCACTCCCCGCCCCTAAGCCGCGCGCGGCTCCCGCCCTGCCCATCTCACATGCCGGCAGGTTCGCCGCTGGCCCCCGGCTCGGAGTCTGCGCGGTGCTGGCGCTGGAGCGGGGCGCGGAGGCCGGGCCCAGGCAGTTGTACCGGTGTGTGAGCGAGGCTGGCAAGGGACCGGGGGCGCTGTGTATGGGGGGGGGCGGCAGGGACCCCGGGGGCGCTGTGTATGG
>ML677343.1:30524791-30658149 GCA_007922305.1 Dermatemys mawii | reverse complement strand
CCCGGGGGCGCTGTGTATGGGGGGGGCGGCAGGGACCCCGGGGGTGCTGTGTATGCGGGGGTGCTGCGCACAATGGGGAACCTGGGGGTGCTGTGCTGGGGGGGAGGGAGCTGCACGATGGGGAGCCCGGGGGCGCTGTGCGGGGAGGGCTAATCTAAACAAGGTTTGAATGCAAACTTGGTGTACCCTTCGGGGATGTGTGCATGGCACCTAGGAGTAATCTTCCCAACCCAGGTGGACAGACTTGCACTAGTGGGGCTTGAGCCAATGTGCTAAGAACAGTGTGGACCTTGTGGCTCTGGTGGAGATGCCATCCCAGTTGCAATGTAGACACCTTTACCTGTGTGCTCTCTTTTAGGGGGGACTTGCATGTGATGGCCTTATATGAATCCATGTTTGATTTGATACAGTAAAGTCCACAGTGCCACTGGATCCCTATCTAATAGACCCAGAATGGAAGCAGATTCATAGTTAAGAATTTCCAGGTTTAGAATATCAGGATTGGAAGGGACCTCAGGAGATCATCTAGTGCAACCCCGTGCATATTCAATTTATTTTTAGCTAAGAAGCTTTCTAAAAAAAAATTAATTGATTGTAACTAGCCTTTTGACACCACGCAACTGTGGCTTTGTTTTCACAAAGACCTTTCATTCCTAATTACTCTTAATTCTTACAAATCGCCTCTGACTATCCAGATGATCGGATCTTCTCTCTGTTAGTTCCATGCTCTGACAACTTTCTATAAGAGGCGGTAAAGGGAGGATCCCAGACACTACAACTTGTAGTTCCTAGATAGATAGTAGGGCTGTCAAGTGATTAGTGATTAAAAAAAATAATTGCGCTATAAAAAAAATCAGTCGTCCTATTAAACAATAATAGAATATCATTTTAAATATTTTTGGATGTTTTCTACATTTTCAAATATACTGATTTCAATTACAATACAGAATACAGAGTGTATAGTACTCACTTTATATTTGTTTTTGATTACCAATATTTGCACTTTAGAAAACAAAAGAAATAGTATATTTCAATTCACCTCATGCAAGTAATGTAGCGCAATCTCTTTATAATGAAAGTTGAACTTACAAATGTAGAATTATGTACAAAAAATAACTGCATTCAAAAATAAAACAATGTAAAACTTTAGAACCTACAAGTCCACTCAGTCCTACTTCAGCCAATCCCTTAGACACAAACTTGGTTACAGTTTTCAGGTGATAATGCTGCCTGCTTCATGTTTACAATGTCACCTGAAAGTGGGAACAGGTGTTCTCATGGCACTGTTGTAGCAGTTGTTGCAAGATATTTATGTGCCAGATGTGCCAAAGATTTATATCTGCCTTCATGCTTCAACCACCATTCCAGAGGACGTGAGTCCTTGGTGATGGTGGGTTCTGCTCGATAATGATCCAGAGCAGTGCAGACCGATGCAGGTCCATTATCTAAGTCAGATGCCACCTACAGAAAGTTGATTTTCTTTTTTGGTGGTCCGGGTTCTGTAGTTTGCGCGTTGGAGTGTTGCTCTTTTAAGAGTTCTGAAAGCATGTTCCATACCTCATGCCTCTCAGATTTTGGAAGGCACTTCAGGTTCTTAAACCTTGGGTGGAGTGCCGTATCTATCCTTAGAAATCTCACATTGATACCTTCTTTGCGTTTTGTCAAATCTGCTGTAAAAGTGTTCTTAAAATGAACATGTGCTGGGTCATTGTCCGAGACTGCTATAACATGAAATATATGGCAGAATGTCAGTAAAACAGAACAGGAGATGTACAATTCTCCCCCAAGGAGTTCAGTCACAAATTTAATTAACGCATTATTTTTTAACAAGCATCATCAGCATGGAAGCAGGTCCTCTGGAATGGTGGCCGAAGCATGAAGAGGCAAATGAATGTTTAGTGTATCTGGCATGTAAACGCCTTGCAATGCTTGCTACAAAAGTGCCATGCAAATGTCTGTTCTTGCTTTCAGGTGATATCGTAAATAAGAAGCAGTCAGCAGTATCTCCCATAACTATAAACAAACTTTTTTGTCTTAGCGATTGGCTGAACAAGGAGGACTTGAGTGGACTTTTAGGCTCTAAAGTTTTACATTGTTTTGTTTTTCAGAGCAGTTACGTAAAAACACTTTCATGATAAAGAGATTGCACTACAGTACTTGTATGAGGTGAATTGAAAAAATACTATTTTTCATTTATCATTTTTACAATGCAAATATTTGTAATAAAAATAATATAAAGTAAGCACTGTAAACATTCTTTGTAATAGAAATCAATATATTTGAAAGTGTCAAAAAAATCAAAAAATATTTAATAAATTTCAATTGATATCTATCATTTAACAGTGTGATTAATCACATTTAATTTTTTAAATCACAGTTAATTTTTTGAGTTAATTGTGTGAGTTAATAGCGATTAATCTATAGCCCTAATATTTAGCAGTAATCTGGGGCTGAGGTATTTTTGTATGACACCTTTATACTGGCAAAAGCCCTAGTGTAGACACAAATGTACTGGCAAAACTGCACTTTTGCTGGTATGGTGTGTTTCATTTGGAGAGGTTCCAGGGGTGGGGTGGAATCCAGAGTAAGTGATATCAGCAAAAATGCAAAGAAATCCCCACTAGGTATGGATTTGCTGATACAGTATGCCAGATTCCTATGTTTGCAAAGCACTCCTAGTATAGACTTTGCTTTAGTTTTCTTGGGGAATTGGTATAAGCTGTACCAGGAAGAGCACTTTTTTTTCCCTCCAGGTGTAAGCTACATCTACACTAGGAGGGGCTTTTTGGTTGGTTAGAGTGGCAAAACATATGCGTATAGTAGGCCTGAATTTTGGGGAAACGACCTTAGGAGAAGCTGTCATTAAGGTCTTGTAACTTGCATTTTTTTTAAATAGTGTAATACTTGCCAACGGTGCTGCTGTTGAACTGATAGGTGGTCCTGCAGTGGACTGGAAAGGGGGAGGGAGCATTGTTTGGAAAGTTTACCTACCGTTGAGGGATGTTTTGTGGAAGTGTTCTGGAGTGGCAGGAAGTTTGTGCTGAGTGGGGTGGATTTAGGCTCCAAGGGTGTTAGGGACTGATGCATGATGGTGGTTCTTCTATTTTATGGTTTCCCCCAGCAGTACAGATCAGAACTGGGGACTCATTCTGCTAGGTGTTGCCTGCAGAGAAAAACAGGGCTTCTGTTCTAATCTAGAGAATTTAATATCATAAGCCTTGATGCGGCAATCTGAGATATCCCTGAATGCCTGTACTGAGTTCTGTTGACTCCATTAGGACTCAGTGCAGGTGTATGGTTTCCCCTGGAGATCAGCTCACAGGATCAGGTCCTAAGGCGTGATGTACACAGACAAAACAAATGCTTTTCTCTCCTCTTTGTTAAGCCTTTACTTGGAAATAGCTAAGGGAGGCTCAGGCAGGCAAATTGCTTGATTAGTTGACCGTTCCTAAGCTCTGGAATGCTGACATGAAAGTGCCTTTGCCCTGCAATGGTGTCACAAGACAGTTCCGTTGTGACTTGTGCTTTCACAGGGCTGGGGGAATGTCTCTGAAATAGACCTGACCTATGGATTTTAGATACATATACACACAGCTACAACTGTGCAGACATGGTATTTGCACACGCAGTGAGTGCTGTATAATTAGAGTAACTGAAGTTAACAAAGCATTTCATTTCTTCAGATAATGTTTCTAACATCAGGATATTGCTGTTTATTTTAAGGTCCGATGACTTCATTTTGCAACTGTTTATGGTCAGAATAATTTAGATACTT
The DNA here is from genome assembly GCA_007922305.1 of Dermatemys mawii. NCBI lineage: Eukaryota > Metazoa > Chordata > Testudines > Dermatemydidae > Dermatemys > Dermatemys mawii. Next base: position 30,654,374 of record ML677343.1, on the reverse strand, counting down.
AGACTGATATAGTTAGAAGTGTATTGAGGTTGTTTTATGAAACATCTCGCATGACAAGTGCTTATGGAAATGAGGTCCCTGTTACGTTGGGTTTGGACAAGTATAACATGGGCAGGAGCTCCGCAAGTCTTCATCTCTCTTGTCAGATGCATCTCACTTACTGCAAGTGGGAACTATCTCAGCACTCCTGGTCTTTGATTCCCACAATGGCTCATCCTTACGGAAACTGGGTGCCTCCTCTCAGGTGAACTGCACTCTCCACTCCTACTGAATCTATATGGGAGGCAAGGGAGCTTAGCATTTTGCAGGATGGGACCCCACAGCTCTGTTAATGCACCTCAATCCTGCCCTGCAGCTCTCTTGTTGTTCTACTCCTGGGCAGCCTCTTTTGAACACTCAGTTGTGTGGGTGAATTTCACCTTTTTCTAAGTGACGGGTACATAGAAACACCTTGTTCTGAAGTGTTCTCAACACAAAAAAAGTTGCTTTCCCAAATCATTTAGGAAACTGTTGCCCATGTGAAATTGTGATGATAAAACAATTCTTCCTGCCAAGTTTGTTTCGGAGAGCTTGACAAATCTGGAAGGAAATGTTCTTTGGAGAGATTGCTCCCTTTGCTACTGGGCCAAGTGGTTTTCAAATATTAAATCTGAGTGCTGCAGCATGGTTCATTATAGGCAAGTGCATTAATAATAGATTGTTAAAATGAGTAAAGCAGGAGTGCAAATAAGGTGGTTTCTTTTTATTTAAGAGAAGCGTAATAGCTTTGGAGTTACTAATACAAAAGAGAGCAAATCCTTTGGCTTCTGTTGGAGTTGTTTATACACATTGCTGCACCCTTTCTTTTATTTCCCTCTACAGAACGCTCCTTTGCTTCCTGCTGAATCCAGTAGTTTTGCAATTCTCTGCTATGAGGCCACTGGTTGACCCCAGCAGTGACCGGGGCATCCTTGTGTTAGTTGATGTGAAATGACACAATAGAGCAAAGTTGGCCAGACATATTGACCCTCCGAGCCGCAGAAGTTTGAGAGTCAGGGCGCGCCTGCTGGAGCTGAAGCCCAAGACCTCCCTCCCTGCTGGGCTGTGGCGTGTGTGTGGCGGGTCAGGTACCCCTCCCCCAGATTTTTGCCAGGTTTGCTGGCCCCGCACAGTCACATGGTGCCACAGGGCCCCTTCTCTGCATGGCAGCTGCTTGAGCTGGCAAGCTGCGCCTTGGGGCCATTCTCCCCAGGGCAAGCAGCTGGGAGCTATAGGGAGAGCCACTGAGGATAAGAGAAGGGCATGACTCAAACTATTTGGAGGAGGGAGGGACCTTTCAATTTTGCCTTTCTCCCCACCTCTCAGCAGGCACCAGTCACCTCTGGCAGAAGCCCCTACCCTCACCCCAGAAGCCCTGAGCTTCCCCCTGCAGTCTAGTAGGTAGAGAATGGAGGGGCAGCTGCCAAAGGGTCACATGCAGCTCCCAAGCAGTGGGTTGGCCACCCATGTAGAGGGTCCCTGTCCCGAAAGGCATAGGGGAGGCAGGAAGTGGTGAAGTGGCTTGCCTGTTGTCTTGTGGCTGGCAGCTTGGAATATAACACAGGTGTCTAGAATCCCAGCCTCATGCCCTAGCCACTGGACAATGTGCCCCTCATCTTTTTAATTTGTAACTAACCTATTATTTGATGGTGGGCTTGGCATGCGGGTAGAGATGCATTTGGCCCACTGTCTGGTTTAGATGCTCTTGCAGCCAATGGAGCTTACCCTAGGGATAAATCTGGCCCTGTTAATTTGGAAATGTTATTTAATTGGGCATATGAAGTTTTAAAGCAAGATCCCGAGTCATGTTTTTGAAAGCCAGTTGTGTTGTGCAGGGAAAGGGAAGCTTTAAATCATGCAGGGTATCGGTGAGCGGCAAACAGTGCCTATTGCGTATCTCTCCCAGAAGAAGGAAGTGACAGGAATGCCAGCAGCAGATCTTGTGGAAAAGAAGTGAGAGATTTGCAGAAGAAAAACCGGTTTGTTCTTTAGCGGTATAGTGCTTTGGCCAGTCAAGTTTCACGCTGTGCAAAATCTTGCATGATATGGTTTCTTTTTTGTTGTCTGTGAAACCAACAGAGAGAACTGTTGGAGTAGTTCTGCTGGGCTGACATGTCTACAGATGCCAAGGGAAAGGCAGATTGAATTGTTTACCAAGGTGAGGTTTTTTTCCTCTTCCCCAAAGCAAATACTTTAAAACCAAATGCTGTTCTTGCTAGCCTGTTTGGCTGCTCTGAAATCTGAATTCCTTTCCTCCTGCACAAAACAGGTGGAAGATGGACAGTGCAAACCTCTCTCATGCAGCCCTATCAATCTGACCTTAAATAATTCACTTTCCATGCCATGAATGGTGTTGATTGCAATACTGGCATTTGCAACAGTGACTTCTGTCTTGAATCCTACCAATTTATGTCTCCCAGGCTATCAAAGAGCGAGCAGGTGGTAAGGACTTTTTAACTGAGCAAGGGTGAACTTGTGATGAGTAGTGGAAAGTTACCAGACCCCTCAGTACAAGACTAATAAAAGTCTCAGATGTTGAAGGATGTACGTGTTAAGATGTTTTGCTATTCAAATGCATATAGTCTGACTGTAAGCATGTAACCCAGTTTAGCTGTCTGTTACCTTGGACTGTAATTTGCAGCATTGCTATTACTGTGAAGATGCTGGAGTTTTTTTTTCTTCAATATAGAAACAGCATCAAATTATGTTCTTGGATTAGTTTTGCGTGCCCTGAGGTATTGCTGACAGAGAGGTTTTCATCCTGTTAATTCCCACCCCCTCATTGTAGGGAAATAGATTTATGTCAAACTCTTATACATTTTATTAAAAAAGTACATTATACTCGAGATCTGTGATGCTTGAATTAAGTGCAGGCGTTTGGAGTAGCAGCTCCATTAATTTCTTTTTTCTAGTGTGAGTTGTCACTGGATCAAATCCTAGCCTAGTAACTAGAGTATCCAATGGTTGGAATGCATTGCTGCAGCCTATCGCCCTTGGAATGAGATCATCTCTCCTAGCAGGACTGAAAGATAACTGACCCATCTAGTGCTGCAGGGCAAATTTAAGAACAGCAGCGGCGGGTATGTAAGCCAGATGCAGTAGCAAGCTCTGCCGAATGAGCCTCATCCAGCTCTTCATCGGTGGTTATTGCGCTTTCTTCTGTTCTGTGCCTTTGACCCTTCGGATGTTTCTTGCTGTTTGCGCTGCAGGATAAAAAACAACCCTCCATTTGTTAGAACAAAACCTTTCCCGACCAAGACCAGGTGGGTCCCGTGCTCCTGATCGTAAATCCACAGCTTGCCTTGTGTTGAAAGCATTTAAGATCACTTACTGTCAGAGAAATAAAGTTCCCACTGTTTCGCTGGATAATTTCTTTTGAAAGCCCTGCGCTGGAGGCTGTGTGGAGATTAGCCCAGAGACCTTGCATCTGCTAAAGAGGCTGGTTTACCGCAGCATAGCTCAGAATTCCACTAGCTTGACTATCTTGGAGCATTGCAGATTGGCTGATGCTGTTAGTATTTGCTTGGTACAGGGGTCAAAACGCACGGCCTGCAGCGTTATATCCTGCAGCCCACCAAGCTTCTCTCCCCACAGCGCGCCGCCGCCTCTCTACTTCTCTGCCTACCTCCAGGCGCTTCCCTGGCACTTCACTTGACACTTTCCAGGATGGAGGAGGAGTGGGAATCGTGTGTTCAGGGGAGGAGGTGGAGAAGAGATGGAGCAGGAGCGGGGATTTGGGAAGGGGTTGGAATGGGGGTTGGGGAAGGGGTGGGAAGAGGCCCTGCCTTTGGGAGGAGTGGAGTGGGAGGCGGGGCCAAGGGCTGGTGCCAGTGGTGTGGCCCTCGGACCAATGTACTAGTCCTCATGTGGCCCTCCTGGTGATTTGAGTTTGAAATCCCTGGTTTAGTGCTAGCACATGCTGAATAGACTGCTCACAAATATTGATGATAATGTCCCTGTCCCCAAAGAGCTTATAAAACCTGTACCCATTCTGCCATCACCCCAGGGTCACGGGCAGAGCAGGGACTTGAATCCAGGTCTTCTAAGTCCTAAGCTGGTAGCCTAGTCACTGGTCCATAATGGAGTTAGCCCTGGCTGCAGTTGTGCAGCAGGGCTAATCATGCAATATTAGTGACTTCTCTGTATTAGCTGGGACTTTCATTGCAAGTTAACTGCAATTTGCTATGTGTCACTGAACAAGCATTGAAAAAAGCAGGAAACGCATCATACGTTCACTTTGTTCATCAGTTATTTTGACAGTTGTATTTTGAATTATTCATGGTGTTCTGTTGTTCAAGGTTAGCTGGGAAGCAAGAGAGAGGTCCCTGTAAACTGTTTGTGTGGAGCGGTTATTGATGTGTAGATTTTTAAAAGCATGCCAGGCAAATTGCAGATGACACAATGTGCTGTACGCAATCTGCTGGCTGTCCTCTGAGATGGGCAGTTCAGTAGATGGGACAAATAACCCTTGTGAACTGCTGAAAGAGGCTAAAGGTTCAGAGAAAGTTGTAGAAAGCGGTGTTTGATTCTTAAGGGAGTTGGGTTACCTGCAATGATAACTGCTGTGGAAATCTCTTGCGGAGGATATTTCAATAGGTTCCAATCCTGTAGGCCACTCTACCAGTTTCTGCCCATGTACAAAGCAGCTTGCCAGGATCAGACCTTAACATGGAACAATGCATATGGTGGAAGAGGGAATATAAAGGTTCCAGTGAAGAGTTGATTACAGTATACAATACCTTCACTGAAAAAAGATACCAGGTACTAAAGGGATGTTTAATCTAGTGGAGAAGGGCAGAATAAGAATCAATGGCATGAAGCCAGACACATTCAAATTAGAAATTAGACCCAGTTTTTTAGCAGTGAGGGTGATAGGCCATGGGAGCAAAGTAGCAAGGGAGGCAGTGGATTTTCCATCTCTTGATGTCTTCAGACCAAGATCTGGATGTTTTTCTGGAAGATGCGCTTTAGCCAAACACACACTATTGGGCTTGGTAAAGTCCATGAAAGGATGTGCTTTTGTCTGGTCCCCGGAGCTTCAGGGGTGTGTGTGCAGTGTTCTTTTGACAAATATCATTCCTGTGGTTAGACTGTGCACCTTGCATTTTGAGCTGAACGGAGTCAAGTCTGGGGAGGAGTTCCACTAGAGGGGTCCGCGTGCTCCAGGTTTAGACCACCAGATACCGGGATCTCTTCTCTCCACGGGATTGTCCCAGTGGTGTATGGTTGATAGTCTCTGAGTAGCCAGATCTCATTCTAAGGACTTAGCAGGGTAGAACCAGTTGTAGTGTATTTGTATGGCTTAGGAACCTGCACCCTTTGTGCTAGATGCTGCACAAACAAGGACAAAAATTCCCTGCCCTAAAAAGCTTGTGGTCTCATTAACAAGAATTCTAAGGCCAGGCCATTGAATTCATTTCTGACGTAAGCAGGGAGTCAGTGGTGTGTCAGTGAGGGTGGGTATGACGTGTTTGCATTGGCCTGTTATTGCGTCCGTGCTCTCCAGCAACTTCAGTTGCCATGTGATGGTTGCACGCTAAAAGAAGTTTGCAGTACTGTACTCTTATCTGGAGGTCATGAGACCGTGGATCATGGTGCCTCGGTCCCGTCATCAGAGACAGTCTCCTGCCAGTTGGAGGTGCAGGGAAGGTACAACAGTTTGCATGTACACGTGTAGTGAAGAGTTCATCGTGACCCCGATGGTCATTGATCCAGTGCCTGCCATGGGTGTGGTTAAAGCATTGGCAAGTTTCCCTTCTTGTAACATAGACTCCAGACAGCAAAGGCAGGAGCAGAGGGCTGATCATGATTCATGTGAACTTCACACTTACAGAAGGTGTCAGGGTGGTGAGAAGAAGTGAACAGAATTAGCAAAGATGTAACCCTGTGCGTGTAGAGAGTGCAACCTTTCTACCTCTAATGCACCACTGGAATCTTGCTGCGTTTTTTTAGCATCTGCCTGAGCTGCTGCATTCTGTGAAGTCATCAGCTGTTCTCTTCTATTCATGAGCTGAGCAGTACCTGTTAACAGGCATCCCTTTCCTGTGGCGTTTGCTCTTTTCTCTTTGTTGAATGAGTTGCCTCTTCATAGCTGATCGTAAAAGTAAGTCTCATGACCTCCAGATAACAGCCTATAAACTCTGGCAAACATTAGATGTTTCCCGTTGTGTGGAGGTTATTAGTTTCAGAGACAGGTTTGACCAGTGTATTATTAAATCATTCTGTAACATTTATGTTGCAGTAGCATTCACTGATCCCAGTCGGGATGGAGCACTCTTTGGGCTAGGTGCTGTCTGAACACACCAGTAGATATGGACTGTGACCCGGAGAGCTTGCAAACCAAACACTTGTGTTGGGAGGGAACATGTGAAGGAAGGAGAAAGAGAACTGTTTTCATTTGCATGGCAGGAAGTGACCTATTTCCTCCTGGAGCACAAGTGATAACTCCAGGAAAGCCAAACATTCCTTGCAGCGTGTTGTAACGCTTTAGAAATGGGATATTTGTCTGTGTGATCCTGCACGCCTGGCCGAGAAAAGGTACGTACATTTTTGTGAGCTGTTAAAAGATGGAAGTATTTGGCTTCATCACAACAGAATTTACACAATGGGTATTAACTTCAGACTAACAAAATTACTGTATAAAAAGAAGGTAACTTGTCTTGTCACTGTGAACTGATCTTTTTTTAAAAAAAATCTATACCATTTATACCATGCTCCTCGCTGTAGGCTTACAAAAGCTACTTTAATGAGGATCTCTGTGTCTTCTCTCCCTTCACTCCCTCCATCGTGGGGTGGATTGTCTTGTGGTCGGAAGGCTAGAAAGGGAGTTCTTGCCTTTTGCTTAAAAGTGGCGAGATTCATGATCGCTCCAATCCCACGTGGAAGAGGATGCTGCACTCATAGGTAGCTGATGAGAGAGAGCTCTCTCCAACCTCACCCTGGAGGTTGACAGTTTCTTAGGAATTGAGTGTGTTGGGTGGGGACTGCATGGAATGCAGGGTGATGGGCCTCTGAGTGCTTCCATAAGACAGTTGTCGAGGGAGATGATGCTTTTGGGGGTGCCGAGAGGCTGTTGTGTTTAGACAGCTCAAGTCAGCCCCACAGAGTGCTTTGAAGATGAGGACTGAACCCAATGTTCAGCAGGGAGCCAAAGTAACGAGCACAGGACTGGGATGTGCATTTGCCAGCCTGCATTAATTGCAGTGTGGCAGCTCTGTTTTGAATCAAGTGTCGAGCTCTTTCTGGGTCAGTTTTCTCTTCCTGGGTACAGTGTGCTGCTGCCATTGAACCTAATGATCACAGCTGCTCATATCACTGGGGCCGAGGGCGGCTTCGACAGTATAGGGCACAATCTAATTGTCATCTGAATTGCGCTGCCATTAAAGTACCCCGGCATGTCTCCCAAGGACACATCGCCCTTCTGGGATTCTCTTTGTTCTGATAAAGCCTCTGTCTTCTGTCCTTCGCACATGACCATGATTCGGTGCGTTCTGTAGCTGCTGCTCAGTATGTGGCTTTTACTCCTGTTCTGTCGTGGCCTGCTGCTCATCTTTGCGTCTCAACCTGCTGAGATTTGACCGGGGAATGCTCTCCTCAGAAATTGCAAACACTTTCCAATCTAGGAGGCCCTTCCCCCTGTAATGGGCAAGGAAACAGCATCGTTGTATATTGATCCTTTGTCAGCTATTGCCTGGCTTAAGCTACATGGACAGGGTTCCACCCAAGGCATATACAGGTAGTGCAAACCTATCCTGATTTCCACAGAAGATTGATCTTTTCAGACTCCATCAGGTCCCATCTAGTCCATCCCCCTGGTCCAGGCAGGATGGTTCCCCACAGGACCTCTTCTAATGCTTTGGCCAGCCCAATTTTAAGTCGCATTTCCATCACTTCCCTTGGGAGACTGGTCAGTAGCCGGGTGGACTTCACTGTTAGGAAGCTTTACCTGCTACGTTTATGCATATGTTGTGCTGCTGTTTGCCTAGCTCTTAATTCTAACACATGGTTCTAGTGACACTTACTGATTTAAGGAATATATTTTAAAAATATTTCCTTGGGATGTTACCCTTCATGTGATGCAGTTTTATAAAACCAGACAAACGGTAGCTCTTGCTGTCCATTATAACTGGAAAGTCGATAAATAGCCGATGAGAGCATTATACTGTGTGCTGGGGAAATGTGTGGTGCTGATCTGAGTGTAACACTGTCCCATGGCTGTTTGATGGTCTGCCTAGTTCCCAGTGGGCTGGTGGCCATCCCTCCTCTGTTTGTACCCTGCCTAGGTCCTGTGCTTACGGAGACGCTGGCTTTGCACAGTCTTGCCTCAGGAGAGGTGAACTTAGCCGCTTCTGGAGCAAGCCACTCACCCAAGAGGAGGAGGTTGCAGGAATGATACGAAGTTTTCATTTTCTTCTTCCCTCTCCAGGTACTACTTCTGCAGCTTTCCCAGCCCCTTGCCGGTTCTAGGGCAATAAGGGACTTGAATTCAGATCCCCCTGCGTTAAACTCTTAGGGTACATCTTTGCTGCAATAAAAGAGCCATGGCTGTGGGTCAGCAGACTCAGGCTCACAGGGCTCAGAATTGCTGGGTTAGATGTGTCCTTAGAGCTGCTTTTTATTTAATCCAAGATGACTGGTGCATTTCTAGTGGACCAGACTGAAACTGCAGATTCTGGTCTTTGACTTGCCTCAGCTGACTGGGCGAGTGGTAAAGTTAGGATCACTGCCCATAGCTCCAAGGTGGGTCTTTTAAAAGCATATCCTCAGTAAAAGCTCAAACCTGAGAAATGGTGAGTACGCTCATCTCCCACTGACCTCTGGAGGTGTCGCACTGTTTTGTAGCACCAGACCCAGTCTTCTGGGCGTTGCTTAGTGGTTAATTACTACCCCAGATTAAAAGGGTTTTCTTTGCTTTGAATCCTGTGAGCAAAGACTGTTCAGTCCCATTGTTATTAAACACGAAATTGCCCTTGCTTCATTGTTAATCTGATAAAATGTTCCTTGATAATTCCCATCCCTCAGGCTAGGCAGCTGATTGACAGCAAAGCTACTTGCTTCCGGCTTCTCTGCCTTCCTTTGTCTGGCATATAAAACAAGCCAGAGAATGTTTAGGAAGAATCCTGAAACAGAAGCCCCATTACCCAGCTTAATTACATTCAAAACTAGACTTTAGTGGGATAAATATTAGATGTTCCGAACAGCTGGGGCGAAAGCTGGCTTTCTGCCAGATCAATGCTTTAAAAATTAGGCACTGAGGCCCATATTTAGGTCGGTGAGTAGATTTCCTGATTTTCAGAAGAGTTGAGCTCTTGGCATTGTTCACAGGAGTCAGAGAGTCCCTAGCACCTCTGAAAATTTCAGTTTCTGAAAAAGTGCAATGCAATCCTGAAACCCCATCAGACTTTTTATCCAGCGATTCAGGTGTATGAGGGAGGCAGTTTTAAAAGCACAGATGCAAAGCATTGCTTTGCCTTTGCTAGTCATTTAGCTTATGAGTCGGTAAAGACGTACAACCCCCTCCTAACCCTTTACTTCAGGTGGGCAGTTCAAAAATAAACAACCCCATTTATGTACTTGTCAGTTTCACTTTGATTGTCCTGTGCATGGTGCTACAGGGTATGGGTTTCAGAGTCTGCAGGAGGATGTTCAGATCGAAACAGCAAAACGCTGTACTTTTTAAGAACTGAAGGAGAACATTTTAATAATGCTAATTTTGTAAAATCCTTCTGAGGTTCAAGCCCTTTATCTTTGAATGAACTTTGTGCCCAGGAAAATGAAGGAATAATTGCACTGATTCTAGACAGTCCTGGGTTGGGTGGGTATTGTGTAAGCTTGACTGCTGGCTATTACAGAGATACATCTGGGGTCTGATGCCCCCCACAACATGCCATAAAAACTCCACAGCCCACCTGTACCACAACAATTGTTTTTCTCCATATAAAATCTACAGCTGGCATTAAGAAGTAGGAAGCAGGGCAATTGCCCAGGGCCCATGCCACGGGGGACACGGTGAAACTAAGTTGGTCAGGCTTCAGCCCCAAGTGCTGGAGCTCAGGGCCCCGAGCTGGAGTCCTGCATGGTGGGGTTTCAGCTTTCTGCCCTAGGCCCTAGCGAGTCTAATGCCAGCCATGCTTGGCAGACCCCCTCCAACCAGCTCGCAGCCCCCCAGGGGGCCTCAGACTCCTGGCTGAGAACCACTGGTCTAGATGGATTGTTGGTCTCATCCAGTGTGGCCGTTTCTTTGGTGTTGACCTGCAGCACTTACCTGCTCCTTCCAGTCTTCCTAGCCTATTGGTTCTGCCAGTGCTCTTCAATCCTACCCTTCAGCATCCCCTTCTACTTCAGTTCTGGGTCAACTCTTCCCATGACCTTCAGTCTTAACTTGCATTCCCGCTCTGGTGACCCAGACAACTTCTGACCATGTACCGTACTTGCCTCAAATTGTATGATGCTTCTGTAGTTTCTCTGAACAGAGACCTGGTTAGAGCCACCTATCTCACTTTTGTTTTTGTACATGTCGTCGTCGTGACCTAAACAGGAGTTGAGTCCAGGGTGTAATACACAAGGGAGGCAGTATGGTCTTTGGTTGGAGATATGAGACCTGGGTCCCAGTCCAAGCTCTGCCACAGACTTTACATGTGACCTTGGTCGTGTCATTTCAACTTTCTGCTTCACTTACCACCTTTATAAAATAGAGGGAATTTTTGTGAAGCATTTTAAGAATGTCCAAGTGCAGCATTACATTACTGATCCATTGCCTGCACCTAATAAGTAGTGTGTAGCTTTTTAAGTCTGACTTTCTTGTTTTGTCCAAAAAAGCCCAAAACAAAAAAAACCCTCACTGAATAAAAATGGAATGAAATGAGCAAAAATAACTTGCTTAATCATTTTCAGAAATGCCTTCATATTTATGGAAGGAAAAGGGATTTATTTCTTCCAGTTTGTGCTCAGAGATTGCTTAGGGCAATGGTAAATTAAATTTCCTTGTCTATATATTTATATGCCACGTACTGTAACTCATGCAGAAGAGCTTAATTTTTGCGAGTTTTAGCTTTACAGATGTCTAAGTTCTCCACCCCAAGGAGCCCAGCAAACACACACTTAGATTCTGCTCCTACCCCCTCCTTCTGCCATATAGCATTTAGGTAATGATGCAAGGCCTGATATTTTTCATAGGTGCTGAGCACCCACCACCCCCTTTGAAACTATAGATGCTCAACACTTCTGAAAATCAAGTCCTTGACGCCACTATTTAGCCTGTCTCTCTCCATTTTAACGTGCCTGTTGTCAGAACATTTAGCCCCCAGCGCTACATTATTTGGAAGAATAGCATAGGGTAGACCACTGTTTCTTGGCCTTTTCAGGTGACAACCCTGTATGTAAGTAAAATGTTTGTCATCCTCTTACATATCCATACTGTGTTATGCCTGCGTAACTTATTTGCATGTGTGTTTGGAGAGGTTGACTGAGAATACTTGACTTTGAAAGGTCAGGGTGTGCAGGGAGGGAGTCTCTTTGCTTTAGCGTGTAATAACATCCTTGCAAACTCTCATCCCCTCCCCAGTCTTATGTGACCCTTCACCACCGGGTGTTGCATCACTCTGGTTGAGAAATAGTGAGTTAAACCAGTGGCTCTCAACCTTTCCAGATAACTGTGCCCCCGTCGGGGGTATGCGAGACAAATCAGACTCCTAAGTTTCACCCCACTTACTGACTTGCTTACAAAAGCGGATATAAAAATATGAAAGTGCCACAGTACACACTGACTGAATATGGCTGACTTTCTCAATTTTCCAGATAATTCTAAAATAAAACAATTGGGGTATAAATGTTGTACTTACAGTTCAGTGTATAGAACAGTATAAACAAGTCATTGTCTGTATGAGATTTTTTTTTGTACTGACTTTGCATGTGCTTTTTGTGTAGCCTGTTGTAAAACTAGGCAAATATCTTGATGAGTTGATCTGCCCCCGGAAGACCTCTGCATATGCCTGGTTGAGAGTCACTGGGTTAGACAATCTGAGGTGTTTCCTCTTACTGTGGCCGCATTTTCCTGCCTTTATAATATTAAGTGATAAAGGATGATTAGTAATACTTTATATAGCACCCTTTGTTTGAGGAACTTGGAGGATCTTTATGAGCCATACTTAAACCTCATACTCACTTACCCGTCTAGAGTGTTGTTCTGCTTAAGTGAGGCCTTTTTTGACAGTTGAAAGGCTAAGATGCAGCCAGAGACATCATGTAATGTCTTTGTGACCAATGGAGTGAGACCTGTCTGGCAGCAGCACTAAGATAAGGACAAGTTGTCACTTGCCAGCACACGCTCCTCCATGCATTTAATTACTCAGATAGCCACTTGCTTTTCCTTGGTGTCTCTTTGACAGGCAGGGCCATCTCAGCTGTCAGAATTTTATATGGACCAAAGTTGGCTTAATTTCTTTCCCTGAATTTTCGGTTGAGGCCAAGTAACTAAATCTCATTGCACGTTTGCTGCATGGTTTGCTACCTATCAGAGAGACAGGGGTTAAGTATTATCTTTTATTGGATGGGTTTCTGCTGATGAGAGAGAGAGATCTGTGTGTGCCTCGAAAGCTTCTCTCTCACACCAATGGTAGCTGTTCCAATAAAAGATCTGACCTTGCTGACATGACTAAGACTGCACTGCATATCCCTGTCCAAAGCTTTCAAAGGGAAGCTCCTTATTGCTAAGGAGCTACTGATACTTCTTAGATGGCTTTAAAGAAAGCTTTGCTGAGAAACAACCCTGCTAATGTTTCCTAGTTCCCACATTTCTTTGCCCTTGTGATATCACTGAGATCCCATACATGGAAGCCAGGTTTGTTGCTACATATCTCTGCGCCACGTGCTGCTTTTGCCTCTGATGCCATAATTTTGAGTGTGGCTGTGATGGGGTGGGTCACAGAGACCCCCTTGGGACTGCCACATGATGTGTTGAGACGACCTCTGAGCCAGTTTTCCTTGGCAACTTGGAACTTCAGTACCCTGTCTTGTTGAGCCAGACACATTAGCCTGCTGCAAAGATAGATCCAGGTCCGAACCATGTCCCCCAGAAGCTGCAGACTTAAGTGAAAATAGCTTAGAAGGTGCTCCTCTCTCCAGCACCCAGATACCCAGTTCCCAATGGGATCCAAACCCCAACTAAATCTGTTTTACTCTGTATAAAGCTTATACAAGGTAAACTCATAAATTGTCTGTCCTCTATAACACTGATAGAGATGCACAGCTGTTTGCTCCCCCAGGAATTACTTACTCTGGGTTAATTTATAAGCAAAAGTGATTCTATTAAGTGTAAAAATCAGGATTTAAATGGTTGTAAGTAATAACAGACAGAACAAAGTAAGTTACCAAGCAAAATAAAACAAAGCTCACAAGCCGAAGCCCAGTACATTTAAGAAACTGATTACAGAGAAAATCTCATCCTCAGAGATGTTCCAATAAGCTTCTTTCACAGACTAGACTCCTTTTTAGTCTTGGCCCAATTCTTTCCCCTGGTACAGTCCTTGTTCTAGTTCAGGTGGTAACAAGGGGATATCTCATGACTGCAGCCCCCCTTTGTTCTTTTCCACCCTTTATATATCTTTGGCACAAGGCGGCAATCTTTTGTCTCTTTGGGTCCTCACCCCTCCTTCTAAATGGAAAAGCACCAGGTTTAAGATGGATTCCAGTACCAGGTGACTTGGTCACATGTCCTGTGAGACCCCAAGCCTTCATTCTTCCTGGCCTGCTCACAGGAAAGCTTTCAAGCCATCTACAGAGCCATCTACAGTCAATTGTCCTGGTTCGTGGGAGCCATCAAGATTCCAAACCACCATTAATGGTCCACACTTTGCATATTTACAATAAGACCTCAGAGTTATATTTCATATTTCTAGTTTCAGATACAAGAATGATACATTTATACAAATAGGATGAACACACTCAGATTATAAGCTTTGTAATGATACATTACAAGAGACGTTTTGTGTGAAGCATATTCCAGTCTTAATATATTCACACTTATTAGCATATTTTCATAAATTCCCATGGAGTGCAATGCCACAGTGGCATCATTTGCTTCCACAGCAAAAGAGAATTGATTACACCCTCATGCTGTCCTATAATAGAAACACTCAAGTCCCCTGCTCTTTTTAATTATTTATTTTTGTATTGTGGTAGCGCTGCAGGGAAGGCCAGTTATGGGCCGGGATCTCATTGTGCTCGGTGCTGTACAAACACAGAACAGAAAGACAGTCCCTGCCCCAAAGGCTTCTAGCCTTGTCACTTCAACGTTGCCAATAAGTTGTCAGCGTGATCTCTTGTGGCAAGCACATTGATCTACAAGCTCATCCGCTCTTTTCAGGTACCTAGAATACCTGGAGAAAAACAGGGATGAATTAAGGATGTCAAAGTCTAGAGTGACACTCTGCCCTGAGGTTGGAAACCACGGTCGACTGTTAAAAAACAGGTCACCAGCTCCAAACTGGTTGGGTGGTCTAGACTTAGATTTTACCAACCATCAAGCGTGAACTCCTCAAGCCTTAACATGGAGTCACGGACAGTCCACTTGGGCACTTCAGTCTATCTTGCCACCCCAGCAAACTTGACTTGGTGTTAGATTGTCCCTTATACCAAAAAAAAACCACAGCAAGATTCGGGTTGCTCCCAGTCCCAAAGGACCAATCACTTTCCCTAGGACGGTTGTACTTTAGATCTCTCACCAAAGACTATGCTTGTAGCCAGTCCTGTAATAAACTAACTAAAGATTTATTAAGTAGGAAAAAGAAGCGAGTTATTTATAAGGTTAAAGCAGGTAAACATGTCCACAAAAATGAGCTACAGTCTTAGGTTCCAAAAGTGTAATCAGAGCTGCTATGATATATAAGCTCTGTATGCCCGTTAGCGCTAACCCAAGTGACACAGCTTTGGGGTCCCTTGCTTAAACTTAAAATTGTGCCCTCTCTGAATTCCAAGCAGCACAGTGATAATTTCTCCTTGGCAGGAATTTTTATTCCCTTCCTTTTGAGTTCAGACTGATGAGACAAGCTTTTGTGCTCGTCCCCTCCTCGCAGTGTGGGAAAAGCAATCAAAGTCTTCTGTCCACTGATGTTCCACAGTGGCTTATCTGATTTGTATATAAGCTTTGTTTTGTTGGGTGTAAGGTGAAGTCTCTTGTCTTGAACTAGTATTTCACACTTGGTAATGCTTCTCTCCCGACTCTGGTGTCTGTGTGTACATGGGGGTCTGGGGGGCGCATTTCCAGTTTCATAACAAACACTTTTATAGTTTCAAAGAAAACACTGAACTATTTCCTTATAACATGGGATACAGATATTGTGAGATAACTTGCATGCAGCAATTTACAAGCATTTCGTAAAGTCTAAACATTAAACACGTTCTTATAAACTCACCATCTATTTTAACAGTGCTAACACATGGGGAGCCAGGCTGCTTTCTAGCTGAGCATTTGTCAGTGTTCAGTGAGGCCTAAGGGTTTTGACATGAGCTGGCACCTGGTCTGCCAGTGTCACAATCCTATTCCAAGCTTTCTCTTGGTTACATTCTCTTTTCTCTCCCCTCGCTGTCATGTCTTTCATTGGAATTGAAGCATTTGATTCCATTAGCAATCAGAGCAGCTTCTGGGTGAGGTACCTGATGTGTTAGTGCAAGGAAGAGAGAGAAGAGCAGCTTTCATGTTTCTTCTGACTTCAGTTATTGTCACAGACTTCTGAGGTGTGCTTAATTCTTAGCCCTGAGATGCATCTTTCCAACTCAGTTAGCCTGGGCAATTGTTTTTGTGCTGTGGGAATGGCTGCTGTTGACTTGGATGAAGGCAGTCTACAGATTCTGAATGCTGCAAATAGAGAGGAAGGTAATGTTGATGTACGAAAAAGCAGCCTAGATAGAGGAATGGATGTGATCTGATTTGCATTGTAAATGCAAGATATGATGAGTGTCTTAATTTGGCAGCTGATTAAAATCCATGAGTACATTATTGTGTTAGACGACATCTAAGCAAGTTTGCATATGTGTACCAAAATGTGTTGTGAATGGGATTAGCCATTTTCCACTTGTTTAGTATAACTTTTGCACTCTGCAGATTGTGTGGAGGCTGATGGTAAATGTAATGCTTTCATCCTAACTTGATTAAGGCGAATGAGTCACTTTCTGATCTTTTCATGCATGCTGTATGACAGCTGTTCATAACAGAGAAAAACCTTTGGGAATGGGGAAAGTTCTCCTTTGTAAAGCAGTTAATATTACAAGAATACAAGCGCTTGTGTAAATATGCGCATGCTCTAGTCTTCTGTATATCATTCCGTGTGCGTAACTTTTCTTTGCAAAGGCTGGGGTGGTTTTGCATAGTCGACTAACTAGCTTGAACCCAGGGATGTTTAAACAACTTATATAGTGAGAGTATACAGAACCCCTACCTAGTTCTAGCACTGTTCCTTGAGCCTGGTTTTCAAACAGGTAAGGTGCACTCAATGCATACTCAATACCTGACTTGTGTGTGCAATTACACATCAGTCTGGTAGTTGTGTGCACAAATGACAGCAATTTGGGGGCAGAGGTCCTAGGGTAAGAGAATGAAAATCTTGAAAGGGTTGTGAATCCCAAAGAGAGAGGAATTTGCCATGATGAAAGGAAGAACAACTAGGAGTACATTTAAGAAAAGGAAAATGTACAGACTACCAAGATGACCTTCTTTAGTGATGAGATCTATTAGTTTGTGGGCTAACTTCCCTTGAGAAGTGATGGAAGCTCCATTGCTTGCACATTTTAACATTACTCCAAACTCTGGTCAAAACATACAGTAGATAACAATGTTGCATTGACAGAACAGTGCGCTAGGTGCGATTTAATCTATTATATCATTCTGTATATCCTAATGCAAAAATAAACTCCATGTGCCCTACCTACATATGACCATAATGTATGTGAAGAGCATAGTAGTGGCAGAAAGCTGCTAGCCATTTTCTTAAGTGCCCTGCATACAATATGACTGTTCACAGATGCTAGTAGAATGCAAGCAGCAAACTGCTGATAGTAGTCTTCACTACTTCCCTGCCACCCAAATACAGAATCTTTCCAGGAACAGCAGGTACCAAAACACCTTTTGTATTATCCTTGCTGACCACGTATCACATCATTCTCATTTCAAACCCCATGAACCCACAGTGCAATACACTGTAGTAGGCTGGCTAGATAATGCAATTGACTGTCATGCATGGCAACATTTCTGTAACACCTTCCAAGAATCTGAGGGCTTTAGCTATTTTAATGCCTCCACAAATCCCTACGGTACAGGAAAGTGCTGTTACCCTCGCTTAAAAGATGTTAAAAAAGCAATAAAGGAAGCTAAGCTAAGGGACTTTCCTAAGGCCTCACAGTGAGTCTGTCTAAACAGAAGTACTTGTGGCACCTTAGAGACTAACAAATTTATTTGGGCATAAGCTTTTGTGGGTTAAAACCCACTTCATCAGATGCATAGCATGGAAAATACAGTAGGAAGATAGATACACAGAGAACATGAAAAGATCGGGGTTGAACATGAAAAGATTGATGTTCGGATGCCACTGGTGTGTTCAGCCCTGTGCAGAGTTGGAGCTGCCCAGAGCCCTTGCCCAGAGCCCTGCCCAGGGCCCTTAAGGGTTAAGAACTCCATGCTAAAAACAAATCTCACCTGCAAACAACTGGTTTCAGAACTTGGAGTGGCTCCACTTTGGTGTAGCTAGACTTTTTCTCTTTGGAGAAGTGCTCCGGTCAACCCGGGCAACATGAGTCTCTCCGGCGAAGGCCCATTTTTTTCAGTCCTTCCTTGAAGCACTCAGTAGTTCACTGTCAAGCTGGGTGAAATATGGAGTAGAGGGGGGTATGGATTTTACAGAATCCGGTAGTGCAGACTCATGGGTATTCTGCCCTCTTGTATCACTTGCATTTCGTTGCAGCAGAAGTTTGCGTCACATCTTTCACTTGGACATCATGATGTTTCGTGGGGCAGGCTGTGTCCTGAAGCCTTGCTCCCCTGGCAGTGAGGCAGTGTAATATACTTTTCATTCTGCTAGAGGGTATGAGACATAGGTCAGCAGTGCTTTGGGTAACTTTTATGGAAGAGGTGCCGTGCAAATCCCCTGCTAGCTGTCTCCTGTGCAACTGAAGTGCATCTGGCTTTCGATTGCTCTTAATCAGTTCCTCCTCTTTCTCCTCTTGCCCCGTGTTCTCGAGCCAGCATTGGAAGATGTGAACTTGATCATTAAAGGCAGACTTGGATCATGCCTGTTCTTGAAGCTCTCCCTTGCTGTCATTATACCAAAAAAGTAGGTCGCTTATTGAGTATGACAGACTAAACCCACCCCCAGAATCTTCATTAGCGAGCAGCCTATATATGAACAACATGAAGGGCAAAATATACACATGAATCTGTTTGAATGCTAAGGACTCTACTGTTAGTTGTAGCAGAGGGGGACTTTCTTCTTTCTCTTTCTTTCTCTTTCTCTTTCTTTCTCTTCTACTCCTTGTGTATTAATTGTGAATACACAGAAAAACAAACTAAATTTACCACTGTATTGTTGGCCCTGGAAACTGGAGCCTTCTGTGAATCCCCAAAAATGTGCACCCAGCCGATAGCGGCAGTGCCAGCTTCCTCATGCAGTGTAATGTGATGTACCTCAACCTTGTGCATGGGATGACCAGCTCTAACGATGTTTCCAGGCCCTTGCAAACGGTTGTGCTCTCTGTTGAGTTGTGAGTGAATGTGCCCGCTGGTGGTTGTGATGTGTGAGATTTTTCCCCATTGGGTAGTGAATGTAGATCACTAATTTATTTCACAAAGTCCTTGGCTGGCCCTTGACCAGCAAATGATGTCTAGTTATTACTAACACAGACTGTATTTGAATGAGTCACCTAGAGGTGATCAGCTCCATTACTTGGCTCGTTACCACGGCTCTTCAGCTCCTAGATGACTGAGTTGGAAGGGCCTTCTGTGATCATTCTGTTGTGCCCCGTTCCATGGAGTAGGCTCAAATGGGAAACTCACCCCCCCCCCCACCAGGACTCATTAGGATAGTGCCATAATTGCTTGAGTTTAGAGCCTAGGAAAGGCTCAACTTTCTCTGCTCATTGCGCCTTGTAACGTCTTGATGGATTGTCTTGCACCTAACTGAAAAGGCCTTTCACTGCAGAATTTCACCTCGCTGCTGATGAGCTCATCAGATCTCCTACATTAAGCCTGATCAGGCTGGGCTGGTATTGGATGGGAGAGAAGTGGAGCTGGTTCATTCTCTAGAACAGCATGTCTCAAAGTTTTCCCTCTGCAACTCTTTTCTGGTTTCTTGCATCCTCCCGCGGTCCGGGGGTCTGTCTGCCGAAATGCTGCTGAATAGAAAGCTTCCGCTTTCAGCGGTATTTCGGCTGGACACAAATAGCACATGTCTGATTTTCGGCGGTGTCCTGGGGCACCATCGATCCTGCGATGGCGTGGGGCCACCACGACCCCTCGGGGGGGGTTCCACGCACCCCACTTTGAAGACCGCTGCTCTAGAAGACGTTACTTTTCTCACAGAGCTCTGATGCCTGGGCGGCTGCTGCTGTTGTAGAGTCGTCATCAAAGCCAAAGTCCTATATGCTTGTGGAAGCTGAACTCCCAAGGGTCTTTTTTGTCAAGAAGTGGGGTGTTATTCCCAGTGTCCTTGACCAAATTCCAATGTGGATAACTGCATACTGCCAATCTACATTCTCCTTATGCTTTCAAAGTACCCTTCATTTCCAGCCTGAAATACTCATGCAGTGTTCCTGTGTGCTGTGAAACTGCTGTAATGTTCTACTCCAGAAGTGGCTGCAAAGGATTCCTGTGTACATAGGTTGTTCAATAACGTTGGACTGGTACACGCTGTGAACCTTGAATTTTCTTTGCATGGTGCAGCCTATTTAGTAGCAGAAAAGTAGCCGATCCTCTTATGGAAATAAGACCATGAAGTTGGCGCGTCTCTGCAAAGAGCCTGAGGGGCACTCTTACTGCGACATTTTTTAGCAGAAGGGTGTACAAGTTGTAACAAGCTTGGAATAAATAAAAATACATCTTGTTTTTATCTGAAGATCTCATAGGCCCATGTTGTTCCGTCCAAGGACTTCTATTATGAAACTAGTGTTCCTTCCATTGTCTAGTTCCTTCTGGCACGTCCAGCAGTGCAGTAGGATTGAAACGTTAGCTATGCTGTCTCACAGAATCACATCTTAGTTTCTGTGATCTGGCATGGTTTGGGATTTTTCTCTTTTGCTGCCTGCCCCCTCCCTGAGCCTACTTCAGAGTTTGGGGAGGAGGCGGGGCAAGAAAACATAACCAGAAATAATCTCCCACATGCCCCAATGAGTTTAAAGCTGCCGAGGCTGTCAGATGTTGAGTAGAAGTCTGGATTCAAATATACCATGGATTGGCGAATGGGGGGTAAGTCTGTTTCGTTTTCCAGGCAGTTGTTTTCAAGGTAAGGCTTAACGTGAGAAGGAATTGGGAGGGGAACTTCTGGCTGCAAATGTATTTCTGTAACTCACCATGGAATCTCTCCTCTCTCTGTACTAATAACCATGCTTGATGCACAGTAGAGAGGGACAGCTCAGGTTTCTCACCTGTTCTCACAGGTGTGCATGGGACATTTGGTTAACTGGACTTTTGGCTCTCTTTCCTTTTTGGAAGAGACTAATGATTTTAGGGATGAAATGTCAGAGTTGGGGGTGGAGGGGAGAAGTGATTGAAATACGCTTTGTTGAAATAAATACCGTTGTTCCTTCTGCTCCTGACTGGTGGCTATGCAGTGTCGTGGAGAGAGAACATGGATTGATGTGTGCACTGATACAGTGCCATGAACGTGAACAGCAGTTCACAGAACAAATAAGGCATGGGGCTAGACTCTGGTGCAAATCTGGAGTCACTCGATTGAAGTTGCTGTGGATTTACATCAGCAGAACTGAGATTAAACTGGGATTTCCTCTCTGTGCGTCAAAGATTTTACTATGAAAATTGAGAGTTGAAAACAAGCGATAAGACAACAGTGGATGTAGGAAGAGAGGGGTGAAAAGGGTGTAACTAAGCTAAGCTATGATTGTACAGCCTTGTTATATAAAAGCTTTGGGTTTGCATTTTTTTTTAAAACGTCTTTGCAACGGACATGTTCATTATGATCATTTTAATCAGTGGAAAGTAGTAAATTACCGACATTTGGTTTTCTGCTCAGGACTACTAGCCACATTCATGTGCTTGACATCTCATTTTAAAAATGCATTTTAGGTTGGAAAAATATGCATCTCTGGGTCGGTAACTTCAAGCCCATGCTGCACCATGCGCAGCAGCGAGGTGCCTTTTAAAAACATGAATCGTGGGATGGGTGTCTGAGCTTTGAGAGCAGAGGATTGTGTCTCTGGAGTTCGATTCACAGGGTTACTGAAAAGTACTGGAAAGCCATATAGAGAGACATGTTTGCGGTGATGTAGGGCTCGGTGCCAGTGTCCTCCATCATGAGTGATGCTAATTGCAGTGTGGAATGCCCCTCTGCACAACGGGTGAGGCTCTGGCGGAAGGTGTATTAAACAGGGCTGTGGCCTTTTCAAGCGCTTCCATGACATCTTGTTTGACATTGGGAGCCACCACCGCTGAAAGCAGGAGTGTCTATCGCTTGAGCAGAAGAGCCCGGAGGCTGTAACAGACTAGTATCCTAGGGTGACCAGATGTCCTGATTTTACAGGGATAGTCCTGATTTTTGGGTCTTTTTCTTATGTAGGCTCCTTTTACCTCTCAGACTCTGTCCTGATTTTTCACACTTTGTCTGGTCACACTATGGTATGTTCCTTGGGTCAGATACAGAGAGGGGGAAGGGTAAGGCACCCTAACATGTGGCTTACATACATCGGCATGTTTGTCTGATCCTGGGCTTGATACTGAGTCATCTCTCCCTCCTCGAGGTTAAGCTCTGGGACAACTCAGAGCTGCTGTGCTGAGCAGGTTGCTAAGGAAGCAATGTGCTTTGACGCACAGCTGATTGCTGAGAATCTGTAGGAAATTTTTCTTAAGGAAATTTAACTTGACCAATGGAGCCCAGGAGTGTCGTCCCCGGTGCTTTGGATCAAATGTATTTACAGCTCATGAGTAATTCTCCCATCGGATCCCTTGTTTGAGTGGACAGTCAGATGGCCTTTAGATCTGGGATTCAGCATAGTGTCCTGTCCGGTGCCTGTGAGATGGGAGTCGGGAGTTGTCCTGCTGTCGCTCCCTGCCTCTTGGGAGGTGTGACGGAGTCAGACCAGAAGGATATAGGAGAGTACTGGAAGGCAGGTATATCAGCCTTAGGATGTGCAGGTCCTTGTTCCCTGGATAGCCAAACAAAGGCTACTCCAGACCAATCAAGACACCTGGGGCCAATTAAGAACCTTCTAGAAAGGAGTAGAAACAGCTAGCCTAATTGGGACACCTGAAGCCAATCAGGGACTGGCTGAATCCAGATAAAAACCTCCCAGTTAGTCAGGTGGGCTGTGGGTGTCAGGAGCTGTGGAAGGAAGTTATGCTGTTGGTGAGACTGAGTGGTGGACAACATATCATACTGAAGGAAGGAGGCCCTGAGGTAGGGGTGAAGTGGAGTTTGAAGAAGCAGGGACTGCTGTGGGGAAGTAGCCCAGGGAATTGTATTGTGTTTTGTGGCTAAAAGTTCAGCCATCTTAGCTGATACTATTAGGGTCCCTGGGCTGGAGTCTGGAGTAGAGGGCGGGCCCGGGCTCCCCCCTTTTCCATCTTCCATACTGGCCTGTGATGAAGGTAACTCACTAGGTGGTGACTCTTGCCAATTATACTAAGAAAGGGAGGTCACTCTGGGGCCTAGATGAGTTTCTGAGGCCCCTAAATCTGCCAGGAAGCGCAGGACCCACAAGGACAGACTTAGAGCTTTGTCACAGAGGCTTCAAGAATTTTACTCTAGGAGGAGGAGTTATCGATGTCCCAGCTGCTCCCGTGTTGGGATTCAGCTGCCAGCGCCGGGGTGGAGGAGCAAGTGCTGTTGTCAGTCTCTGGGAGAAGAACGGTACTACTTTACACACGGTCATGGCTAGCACGATAGTACTCCCCATGAGGACAGGGCTTGAGACGGCTCTCGAAGTGCCAGGGCGGAATTCGTGAGTGCTACATTATTTGCTGCCCCTCGATTGGACAGTGTTTGTCGCCCTCTAGTGGCTGCAACACTAATTAGTACAAAGTCCATATCCTGTGGTGAGAGAAGAGGAGCAGGTGGTAGAGGCGGGCTTTTGCTGAGATCTGTGAAGTCAGTTCAGTAGCCATGGTTCTTGCTTGCTAGTGACCACAAAACTCTGAGTAGCTGCTGTACTATTCTGTGGGAATAGCAAGCCAAGAACACCAATAGAAGGGAAGATGCTAGAATGGAAGTGAAGGGGCAAGCTATTGTGTAGGGGCAAACTGGCGCTTCATCAGTAAATCCTCCCTTATATCTCTCTCCTTTATAAATACAATAAAACAGGCTCGTAGATACTGCAGTGTCACTGCTGTCAGACAAGGGTTTGCTCTGTTCCAGAGATTCTCAGCTTTCTCCTTTCTAGGACCCCTTTCCCACTGAGTAGGGTAGGAAGGGTAGAGTGGTTGCATACCCCTGCTGTGGAGCCGCTCGCTCTGCACCAATTCTTTCTAGAGCGGGCTGGGAAAAGTGGTGATTTTTCAAAGAAAAAACTGTCAACATTTCAAAGTTTGGATGAACCATTTCTGCCTGTTTCAAGGCTCCTACCCTCTCTTGCTTTTTTGAATCCATCTCTTTCCACCTCCATCCCCCATACGGAGGTGCAAGTGCCGTAGAGTGAACAATAGAACTCTCCATCTGTTAACCTCTCACAGTAGTGCTCTGTGGAGGATGGTGAGGTGTGTTCCCGGCTTGTTAGTGACACACAATTCACATAGCCCCTTGCTGGGTCGGGGGGAGAATGCTTTCAAATCCTTTTAAGTCCCACCATTTACTGCTCTGATGCTCTGTGGAATTAAAACGTCAAAGCCTTTTGGTAATTCTGGGACGTGCTCCTTGCTATCTGCTCAGAAAATGGCATTATAAAAAAAAATAAAAATTCCTCAGTGGCATTTGACCTTTAAGTGAAAGAGAGAAATTATGAGCTGAGTCAGTGAATATGTTGTGTGCCCATTGCTAATTGGATCTAGAGGGGAGGAGGAACTGACAAGAGCCTATCGCGATCAACAGGGTACGCGTGGGTGTGCACGTGTGTGGCTGATTTGGAGACGGATGCACGAGGGTGCACACACACCCGCAGCTGCTTGATGTTGCGTGCCGAATTGCTTTGTGCACTGCGTTGAGCGTCTGCCCCTTGCTGTGGGATTCTTTTCTCCTCCCCTCTCAACATCGACCTAGAGTTGGACGTTTCTCCCTGTTTCCTCTTCTTCATTTGCCTGACGTGGATCACCAGGCAAGTGGCAAAGCAGGTAATTTATGACCCACGGTCGTTACGGTAATTGCATTGCTTTCAAACGAGATCACCAGAGAGCCAGAGAGATTTATTTTAACTTTGCTAAACTTAAAGGTGCATGAACTGCTTTATTCATAGTGGAACTGTCTGTCTGGTTTAGGGGTTAGCATGCTGTACAGCGTCTTAGCCCAGCATGCAAGACAATGCCCTATAAGTATATTGTTTCCGTTCTCGGACTCCTGAGTGGAAGAGGTAAACCGCTGCCGAGTCTGACCGGTGTCGCTTCGTTAGTTTTGCAGAGGCAATGCCCTTGCTTGTTGTTTTTGTTCCCTTTGAGGTTTGCTGTGTAGGAGTTTAGTTGCATTGTTCTCTGGAGTGGGAACAGAAACCCACTGATGTGAACCCTCTCAAAATTGCACAACGTCCCCGACCCCCCCCTCCCCGCCACCTTCCTTCCTCTTTGAGCTGACATGCAGTGAGTGCTGGGCAGGCATGGGGAGAGGAGATGAGAGGGGCGCTGGGAGGGGAGGGATTAGAGGAATTGTGGTTTCTTCAAGATTATTCATGGTGTTCCACTGCTTGTTTCCCTCTCCCCCTTCCTCCCTGAAGTCAGATAAGAGCCTCTCTGAGTGCTGATAACCTGCCACTGAACAAGCGGAACAGCCCAGGGAACAAAGGCGCTTTGAGACTTATTCACCACAGGTAAAATCTAGGTGAGGTGATAAGGAAGGGAAATAACTGCCTGCCAAAGCAGGGTCAGCCTCTGCCCTAGAGTCTGACGAAGTGGGGACAGCATGGAACCGTGGAGATCTCAGTTTTTGCCTGAGAAGTGCAGCTTCTGCCGAGTGATCTGAATTATTTGGTGCAGGGTGAGTGTGCGTGTGTGTGAGATTTTTCTCAGGTCTCTTTCCACTGAGGCTTCCCTTTGCAAAACATCCTTGTCCCTTTAAAACCTTCTCATTGTGCTAATGCAGTGGGCTGCAGATGCACTCCCTTCCGAGCGCATTGGTGCAGTGTGGAGCAATCCGTTCTAGGTTCTCTCTCTGTCCTCTCCCTGGCTTAGAGGTGCCTTTGTGCACCCACAGGCTGTCTGCTGGCGTGGGAAACTCATGATCTGAAATCTTATCCTGAGGTATTGGCAGTATTGTGCTTCAGTGACAAGCTTCCAGCTTTGCTGATCAGCTTCTTGGAGCAATATCCCAGTAATTCAATAAAAGGCTGGAGGCAGCAGTTCAAATTAGTCAATGTCTGAGCTTACTTCTGAGAGCTCTAGTGCGTTAAAAGCTTGTTAAAAATATGTTCATTTAAGGGACTGCAGCGATTAAAGTAGCTGGGTCATCAAATAGCTTATCAAGGTCAATCTGGGCTCCTTCCCCCACCCCCCAAAGGAACCCCCAAATGTCTGATTTGTCTAACAGCTCCTCTGGATGTTGAAAATATGTCTTGCTGGATGGAATTAAAGGGAAAACTTTCAGTGCAGTGGAAAAGATGGTCTAAATGGTGCTCTTGCAGAGCCTGGTTTACAGTGAACAGTAATTAGTCTACCCATGCCTCAGTTTCCCCATCTGTGAAATGAGGATAATGATACTGACCTTTGTAAATCCATCCACTTATGGCAAGTGCTAATACAAGCTAGGAATTCTTACTGCTATTTCCACTTTTCCTTTTACATTCCAATGGTGACCTGACTTGCTAGTGTCTTCCTGTACTTCCCAGGCCTATGAAATATCAAAATAGCATCTTCCTGCAGACATACTAGCACAGTTATGAAATAGTGACAGATTCTGTAATTTTTAAACATTGTTTTGAAAAATTGTTTTGTATGTATATTATATTATGTAGGTACATTTATTTAAACAGTTGTTTTCAGGTTCAGTTCAGCCCCAAAGTTTTGGGGGAAGGGTTTTATAAAACCTTTATAATTTATTTTTTTGATGCCAATGGAAGCAAATTTTTTTTAAGTCAGTCAGTGATCTCTGTAGTGTCTGCAATCCAAGCATTGCAGCCATATATTGATAGTGGAAAGTGGACCAAAAAACAAACCTGAATTGATTGAATTTCTGTTTTATTTTCAGAGAGAGCAAGAGTCAGCAAACAGCATTAATAGTGACAAGTAAGGTAGTGTATGAAGCCTTCCAGTTTTAATGATTTAGAGGGCTGTTGGCGACACAGACAAGGTTATTGGTGCGTTGGGCCAAGTTCTGTGTGCTCACAACAGTATAAACCTGCAGGAGCCAATGGAGTTACTCCAGATTTACACTGGTGTACAAGCAGAATTTGGTCCCCAGTGTTTACCCTGACCACATCCCTTAAACATTTCCTTTTCTAGCATAGATGGGGATATAGCTCATCACTCGCAGAAAGACTAAATATGTATCTTCTTAATGGATACCAGGGTCTGCGACTCACTCGTGACTGACTGTTGACTTCCTTTGCAATTCTGAGAGTTTTACTTGTCAGAAGTAAAGGATGGCAGGTCATTGACATAGTTGGCTATTGCCTCTCAGTGTGTAAGGCTCTGTTTTTGTTCCTCCCTTTACCCTAAGGGGTACATTACTTGCAATGGAGGTGTGCTGCAGGAAAGGAAGAAGGGGTGTTGATGGGATGCAGGAGGAATGAGGCAGCGTAGTTCTGATGCACCTGGGGAGATGCTATACTGACTTTGCAGCAGCTATTTAGGCTGTCTCTGGTCTGCGGAGACTATATTGGCATAGCTAGGCTGGCATAAGCCCATAGAGGAGACAGTTTACAATGGAGGAAGGGGCTTTCCTGTCTCTTTGGGAACACCACCTCCCCAGACGACTGTGGGTACATCTGTGGAAGCACTTTTCCATCGATACAGCTGTGTCTGCACTGGGGGTTAGATCGGCATAACTATGCCAGTCAGGGGTGTGGCTTTTTCAGATCCCTGACCAAAGTAGCTTTGTCGTCCTAACTCTTCAGTCTAGACCAGGCCTTAGCTTCTGACAGGGTTCCTCTTCCTGCTGCCATTGGGCTTTGCTGGGAGGTGAATGGTTGGACTTGAGGGGACTGTAAGTCACACAGGAGGCAACAGGAGTGTTAGGTATGAGCAGAACTGTTTCTCGAACAATTAAAATGTGTGTTCAGTGGACTTGGAAAGAAGATTCGATTATGTGGGTGAGGGGGGAGTGCCTGTGGAGAAAGGAATTCAGTTTAATGTCTCTCGGATGTATTCACAGATGGTGCTAACGAGAGCAACAGTGAAAGGAAATGTTGGGTCTCCTGGAGATGATCTACCCATTTGGAAGACGCACAGGGGACCTTTTCAGCCATGTCTGCACTACAGCGGCACCGTTCTGGCGCAGTAGTTGTGCTGTTATAGTGCCGCAGTGTAGATGGTGGTGTGTCGATGGAAGGGGTTTTTCCGTCAATGTAGTTAATCCGTCTCTCCGAGAGGCAGTAGCTAGGTTGACAGGATAGTGCTTCTGTTGACGTAGCCGTGTCTAAATCAGGGGTTAATGACCTAACTATGGTGCTCAGAACACGAAATTGTTTGCATCCCGGAGTGAGGTAGCTAGGTCTGATCTGATTTTTAAATGTAGACCAGAGTTTAAATGGATTTTGAACCTTTAGTGTCCCCCTCTCCTGGCTTTGCCTGCATGTCAGCATCGCGACTAAAGACTTACTTTGCTCCCCAGAGTTAGATGATATTGTTACTAGAGGGTCGCACGCTTTGTTGCTTCTGTTGTCTGGGCCCATTGCACAGACCTGGGGCTCCTTGCATCCCTCCTTTCCTGCCCCTGCCCTGAAGCTCCCTGGGCACCACCCTTCCATCCATGGGCAACCCCCTACCTTCTTCCTCTTTTTAGGGGCTCAGTGTGCCTCCTCTCCTATATAACAGGATCTCTGGGTACCTCCATCCTGCTCTTTCCCATCATGGAGCAAGCTCTGTGTCCCCCATGTCCTTCTCCCCCAATACCATTGTCTCCCACTGAACCTCCATGCCAAGAGCTCTGTGTCCCCTTTTTCCTCCTTCTCACACTCCGGGCCTCCTGTTCTCTTCTTTCCTACCATGTCAAGGGTTCTGCATCCCCCTCCTCCATATCCTTGTCCCCCATTTCCCTACTGTATCAAGGCTCTGTGCGCCCTCCTTCCCCCATCGTTGTTCTTCCTTCTCTCTGTCCATCTGGCAGGGAAGTCTTTCAGGGTGTCAACGTATTAAACTGTGCCCTGGGCAGATCTGAGATGGGAAGTGTGCCAGATTGGAATGGCGCCATCAGCTGGTTCTTTGATCTGTAGACGGTTACAGACCTGGTTGAAACTACTGAGCCTGCTAACCGGATGCCAGGAGCTCCATGTGTCCCTCATTTCCCTCTTGCCGGTTTTCTGATTTTCACCAGTTTTTCCCCTCGGACACTTAGAACGTTCCCTGGAATTTTGGAACTGATCTGGTGCAGAGTTCTGTTCAAAAGTTATCGTGTTACAGGCAGAGAAATGCTGCCAGGTGTAAGACTTCCCTTTGTCTGGCTCTTTATTCTTTGGGTACGTCTGTGCTTGCAGCTATGCTGCTGCAGGACGGACATTTCCTACAATGACAGGAGGTTTTTTTCCATTGTTGTAGGTAATCCGTCTTTCCAAGAAGCAGTAAGTAGGTTGACAGAAGGAGTCCTTTGACTCAGCCATTTCTATGCCAAGGGTTTAGATCGACCTAACTGTGGTGCTTGTAGTGTGACATTTTTCACACCCTCAAGTGACTTTGCTAGATTGAGCTAAGTTTTAGGTAAAGAATTGGGCCTTAAACTGTGTGTGTTCTCCTCTCACCTGGTCCGGCAGAGAGTCCTGTGACATCGTGATCCCTTCCAGAGGGAATTGCCCTGATTCTAGGACTCGGACATCACTGCCGGGTGCAGCAGGAGGGGAAGGTGTGTTGCGAGAGAGAGAGCTGGCCTGAGCCGATCTTTGTAACGAGCAACATGATTCAATGTTCTGCCAGGGGCTGAATAGGCTTGGCCCGATCATGCGCTGTGTTTTCTTTCTTTGTTTGCATGTCTATCACAGTCGTTTGCACAGTTCCAAAAATTGCCGTCAAGAGGGCACGCACATTTTTGCATGCACCCAGTGATGAAAATATTGAGCATCAGCTTGCTATCCACTATAAATTGGAGAAGCTAGCGTTTCTCTTCTCGTAGGTGCAACGTGAGGAGCGCTCCAGATATCTGAAGGAATATTTACTTGCCAGGAGATTGCCAGCTGGCTGCGTCAGTGGCTGGGGAGAGCATGGGTGCAAGCCGCTTTTGTGGCTATATTGTATGTGCAAAGAGAGCAGCAAAGGGTTGCTTCATTTTAATTACAGCTTTTAATAGCCTCTGACTTCAGGGCTGGAACTTGGTCTCCATGGAGCTCGCAGATGTGAGTATGGGTTCCAATGTCATAATTATGCAAACTGCACCCGCACAGAAGGGATGACTCAAGTTTATAATTCCAGTGATAAGTGACATTGGATGGGCGGGGCCGAGTGGCCTTTTAAACAAATGCAGATGGGGGGCGAAAGCAGCTGCTGAAATCACAGATGCTAATTGTGGTGAGACTGGGTGGGGGGGCAGTTTTCTCTCTTGTCTGATGCTGAGGCCTTGCTGTAGTGGGGTTTGACAATTCTGCAGCTGGGCCACGTTCCTGTGCCTGCTAATCTTTCACAAGCTCCCTGCATGGCCCATACCTGTAGAGCAGTGTGTGTTTCACGTTCCAGGTCAATGAAGCATCTTGTGCCTTGCTCTGCTCTTCGTCTTTCCATTGTAGTGCTAGAGCTCTTCAAAATAATGTACTCTGAGCTCCCGCAGTGTCTTTCTGTGAGAATCGCAAAATGCTGTGCTAAGGCAGACTGACTCTCCTGCGAGGTGCATAAGTGTTGTCTTGCATCTTCAGAAGCAATCCATGCAGCAGAGAGTGAGTGCAAACCAGCCTTGACTTGGGCATAGGGATCCGGGCTGTGGACGAACCATAATTTCTCTTGAATATTTGGGCCTTTATCCCCATTTACAGACAGCTAAAATTCAGCACGGAGATTTAAGGGATTTATCCCAAAGTTGCAGAACGAGTTGTTGGGAGTGGAACTAGGGTGACCAGATGTCCCGATTTTATAGGAACGGTCCTGATACTCTCGGCTTTTTCTTACATAGGTGTCTATTACCCCCGTCCCGATTTTTCTCGCTTGCTATCTGGTTGCCCTTAGAGGAACCCAGGAGTCCTGACTCTCTCCACCTTAGACAGTGTCACATACAGTAATGAGCTTAGCAAAACTCAGGGCTTCACAAAGGGGCTTCTGCTGTCACTAGTGCATATTAACAAGAATCTGCTGTTTGCTTTGACTCTGTATCCAACAGGGACCTGAAGAAATCCCTAGCGGGGAGAGAGATCTAGAGATGAATTGGTAGGAAAGCTCCACGTGCAAGGTGCTAAGCGGTGCAGACTGCTCTCCATGGGTCCATCGGCTGTTATCTTCTGCTTGCGGATGCCTAGGTTGGCTGTGTGTGCTGTTCGGCTCTAACCCAGTTCTAGAGAGGCTTAATCCATTTACCTGAGGGCTTCAGGGGAAAAAACCTCCTCAGTGTCATTCATTCTTAAATCTGCCTTGCACGAAGGGCCAACATGAGGCCTGTTCACCGTTTAAGACTGATGTGTGGAGCATAGGCCTGGTGCTGACTGACTGTGAGCAGGCCAAGTCGGAAGGCTCTTGCTGAGTGTGAAGGTCATGGCAGTCATTGTTTTATTTCCTTACTCTCAGAACCTTGCAGCGGGTGTCAGTCCTCCCTGAAGACCCACTTCTTTTCTGCCAACACTTGTTATGCAGGATTTCCTTTGGCTTTCTCATGTGTTATCTGATGTCCGTGATCTGTGTGGCCTTGGCAGCGTGACTCGGTTTCCTCTCTGTGCAGTCTAAACAGTTCAGCCATGGATGTTAAACCCAGTCGTGTCTAGTTGGTCTACATTACGTCCTTCTATAAGGTGGTGTGTCCTGTCCTGTGCGGATCAAGCTGCTGTAACTAAGTTGAACGCCCTGGTTAAACTCCCATTTTTTAGTCTAAGGAGACTGAGCCTTGTGTTCCAGTTTATAAGTGATTTATTGGCCAAGAAGTCTTGTCCTTTCACTTTTTAAAAATGGATTGTGGTGTTCTTGTAAACAGGCTTCTAAGCTGCACTTTCTTACATTGGGAAGAAGGATACTTAAAAGTAACTTAACCTCCTGGTTGCTTTCCTTACCTTGGCATCTGCATCACTTTCCTCTCTAATCCTGTTCCTCCAACAATTTTCCAGCCAGTGTTTTTAAATCTTGGTTTCTTTGTCTTCCTGCTGGGCTAGTGAATGAGCTTGTCTTTGTTCAGTTCCCTTTAGTTATAACATTAAAGTTGGTTCTATACTTCCCGAATGACTCAGACTTCATTTGGGGTCCTGGGTTGTGCCCTGCTCACTTGCGTGTCCAGGCCCAGAATTCTCCTCTGCTTCACGGCTGTCTCAGAGCGGTTCAGTTACAATCCATAAGGTTTCGAGGTGGGTAATTCCTTCTGGTTGAGCTGTGGGAGTGAACGTGTCCGACTGAAAAGGCCATGTCAGACAAGGCCAGGTCTACATCAGGAAAAGTGTGTGCTGAGCACAGGATCGGGAGCCTGGAAATCCCAAGTCACTGTCATCCTCCAGCCCATCCAAAGTGAAGCTTATAAAATGACCTCCTGGCCTGTTGCTCTGATTTAAGCACTAGGCTCTTTGAACCCATCCACTGGCTCACTCCCTTTGCCTGCCACTCCGTAGTGCTGATTTACTGCCTTCAAGGATCTTCACAGCTCTGCCTGGGCTGCATCTCAGATTTGCTTTCCCATCGCATCCTTCCCCCACCCCTCCAGCAATGATACCAGTCTCAAGGCCTCCTTTGTTTCCTTCCCCGCTCTCTCCTCTGTGCATCCCTGCATTGAACCACCATGGTAAGTCATTCCAACTCCAGCGTGCCTGCCTCCACCCTGTCCTCTGTCAGATCCTCCTAGAGTGACTCTCCTCTTTGATGTGGCCTACACTGTCCTAACCCTTTGTCAGTCAAATGTAATGTTCTATCTTAACCTCTTCTTCTGGATCACCCAGTACAACCGACCTCTGCGTCTGTTGGACTCTGCGTTGCCGGGGGCAAAGCCTGTTGCTGTTTGTATAGCAGTAGCACCTAGGGGACCCCCACTCGTGGAGCAAGACCCCATTGTGCTAGGTGCTGTACAAAGAAACCTATCTTTATATCTCTTGGTACCAACTCCAGCATCAGGCACTTGACAAATGTGTATTTGAGAGCTGGCGATACTTTAATCTCAGGAAATGCACAGGGTTATTGCGACACTTCTATTTATGCCATCACTGCTGCGCATTACACTGTACTGCACTCCCCAGAGCCACAGAGTTGGATCAGCAAAAGTCCTATTATGAGCTGCTGCTGAGAGCGCTGGGGTATATTTCATGTCACGCTTGATTGGGAAATCCACAGATGGCAGCAGCTTTTCTTCATTCTTAGATGCAATTTCCTCTCCAGCGGTGTATCAGTAGATAAATAGATGCAGTCTGATCTAGCATTGGCCTTTCAGAAATTTCATCATCGCTAAAGAGCTGTCAGGCGCTCTTCTGGCTTTCTGTTCTCTCAGCGACTGAGGTTTATTCGGTAAACTCTGATCTAATGATCTTATGCCAGCAAAGCAATTGATTAGTAGTGCAGGCCTTGTTAGAATGGATGTAGAAGCTCCCACCCATATCCAATTCTGGATGCTACGTTTGAAAGAAAAGTTTTACAGGAGTACTGGGTGAAATTCTATGGCCTGTGATATAGAGGAGCTCAGACTAGATGATTTAATGGTGCTTTCTGGCCTTAAACTCTACGAATCTATGAAGTCTGAGTCTCCTTTCTTGATCTGCCTTCACTTGGATTCTTTTCAAGCACTCTCTGCTCCCCAAAGTCTGCCTTCCAGAGTAACTCAAAATTGTTCTTCTCAGGTGGTTTTATTGCAATATCCCCGCTCTAGATTTTGCTAGCTTCTAAAAGGAGCAGATTCTCCAGAAGTTTTAAATGCATGGTGGCTCTGGAGCTGTAGAGCTTTAAATGTTAGTTCTCGTTAGCGAGGGGAATGGCACCGCCTGAATTAAACAGCCTTCATGCTCTTTTAGATGGAGAAGCATGCCTGGTATCAGATGTCGGGATGAAACATGGTTCACCTCCCAAGGTTCAGGTGCTGTTCTTTGTCCCAGCTGTTTTTGTCTTTAAAATGGGTGTGTGGGGGAGAATTGCATAGCACGCCGGAATTAGCACTGCCATTGCAGTCTTGGCAAAGGGGTCACCCATGGTAGAGACAGATCTACCTGCTTACCTCATCGATGGCCCTTCCAGGGGATGGGGGAGGCCCACTATCGTGTGGGGAAGATGGCACTGCCTCCGCCTGCGCAGTGAAAAGTAGAATCCACAGAAGGCGGTCCTGCACCTTTTCCTCTCCCACACACTTTATGCTGGCCTTACAGCTAGTGTGGGCTGTGACCCTGTTGGGGAAGCCAGGTGTGCTCAGCTCTAGAGAATACAAGGGCCTGGTTGCTAGTCACTGATTCACATGTGGACTTGGAACCAGGACTGAACTCTCAGGGGAGGGAGTGCTGGAAACAGAAGTGGAGAAACAGCACACTGGACAGCTCCAGTCGCTTGCTTTCCATTGGCACCCTGCATGTGCTGTTGTCTGAGGTGACCCTTAAAGACGGGCAGGCTACCTCTGTGGTTAGCTGGGCTCACAAAGATTGAGCTAACTTATGCTGTTTCATTTAAAAGGCCACCAGCTGGTCAGGCTGAGCCTGATTAATGCAACTAGGCCATTCCCAAACTTTAAGGCTGGCATCAGTGTTTTTAAAAACGCATTGTTCCCTTTGGAATATTTTTAAGCAGTCTGGCGTTGTCTTGGAGCATTGCGCCAGGGCAGGAGTCCCAGGGAGTGCAACTATCTAGCAAATGACCCCAACCAGTCTGTTTTCATTGTCCAAGCTGAGAGAGGCGAAAAGGTAAACAGTGTCAACAATAAGTTGTTCAGTTTCCATTTTTTTTTACTGTTTTGATAATTGGGCTGATGTTTAACATAGCAAAGGCAGCTTTAAAAAAAAAAGTGATTAAGACAATGAAGGTCCCTTTAAACTAGAAATGGATGAATGTCAACACTGCATCTTCCCTGTTAACTTTCATTTATATAGGAAGGGGTTAAGACGTATCTTCCATTAGCCCACTCAGAGCAGTGGTTAGATCAGGCCCACCATGCACTGCTGCATTGCAAAGTCATCAATCTGAACCTGAAAGCACTTGGAAAAGATTCCCACTTCCTTTCCCCTTCAGGGTACTCTAATAATAAAGTAGACTCTGTTTTAGAATGTCAGCTGGGATTAGAAAATCCTCTTCTGTCGTGAAACCCCCACAGACCCAAAGCAGCTGAATTTACAGTCGGCTCCAGCCAGCTCTTTCTCTGCTGCTGCTATTTCACTCTTGGGTTTTCAGTGGGAAGTAGCTGATTAACATGTGTAGTCCAACTTTCCTCCGCCTCTGAGGAGGCAGATGTACTCCTGGGTTTTCACTTGCTCCCCAAACAGGTTTGCAGCCAGCTATACCTACTGCTGACCTTGTTCAGCTAGTTGAACTGTGTAATTTTTTTGTTTAGAAAGCAGCACTGTAATTGCGGTACCTAGCGGATATGATAAATTCCCAGAATCTGTGTCATAATCCTGTAAATGAACCATTTGGGAAGTCCCTTTCCATTTCAGTTCACTACTGAACTCAGAGTGGGAATCATAATCCAGTTGAAAAGAACCGTGTGCTCTGAATCCACAGGCTTTGCTGTTCCCAGCTGTATTTTGGAAGTTGTGGGATGTCTGATTTGATCTAAATTTGCCCGTGGAATTATTAATGTTGGGGGAAGGGAGGGAAGTATACCCTAAAGTTAGGAGCAGGGAAATGGAAGACGACTCTTGACTTTGATTCCTGGCTCTGCCATTGTTTTTCTGTGCTTCATAGAAGCAGGTTCCTTCACTTCTTTCCTCTGTTTTCGTCTGTGGGGCTGGTGTGCTTTTCTGCTTTATGCAGGTACTAAGGTTTAATTCATGTTTGTAAAGTCCTTCAAGATCCTACAATGAAAGTGCTGAGCAGTGCTAGGAAGGACCTTTCCTGAGTGTTTGGGATGGTCTGTTTTTTTCAAAGCATGATTTAGATTCAAACTCAGAGCAGTTAGAAATGTAGAAAAACTTCTGTTGTTGCTTAATGACATTTTATTAAGGAACAGTTAGATACCCAGCGAGCGATTAAAAATCTTCATTGGCTTTCTGTGGGCAGGTAACTTTCTGAGCTGCTTGCAGAGACTGCAAGCCACTTAGAGGAAACATTCACTCCCACCTCCGCAAGTTGTTTTTCTTAATGCACAGTTTTAACGATGTTCAGCTCAAACCTTTTCTCCTGGCTTCTTTCCCAGCTCGATTGCCCTAATGGATCCTCCCTCAGGACTGCTCAGCCCACATACTAGATCCTTTCTCCCCAGAGGGTCACTTCCACTTCTATGTCCAAGCAAGGGGACAAGCCACCCGCCTCAGTGAATCAGCAGATTTCAGCTTAGCCCATTCAGTAGAGATAGCATCAGCACCATCTGACAGTAGGTGTATGGAAATATGTTCTAGAGCAGCGATGGGCAATAATTTTTGCGGAGGGGCCACTCCATGAATTTTGGTACGTCGTCACGGGGCACACATTTCTGCTATATTTACGGAGGGAGGTCGGGTGCAGGAGGGAGCTCTATGCTGGGGCAGGGGATTGGAGTGCAGGAAGGGGTGTGGAGTCTTGGAGGGAGTTGAGGTAGAGGAGGGGGTTCTGACCTGGGATAGGAGGTTGGGGTGTGGGCATGAGGCAAGTTGGTAACAAAAACCTGTCAATCACCTCAGTTGATCGGACTGAGGTCGCAAGATCGTTAGGGGCGGAGATGAAGGAGCACGCCAAGTGACTATATTTTAAAGCTTTATTAATAAAATAATGAAATAACAGCGACGAGTGCTGGAGGTTTCCCGTGTCACTCAGAGGAAGGAGAAGGTGTTAGTGCCTGAGCCCTAACCCACTTTCATACTCATACACACACAACCCAAGGCTGGCCAAGCCTGGGTGTAACGTAAGAAGGGGAAGGGTGGACAGGGGTTTTGCCCTGTGCACGGGTCGTCCAGGGTCTGCTGTAGATCTCCAACCTGCCCTGGCTCTTGGGAGGATTTTTAAGCCCTTGTTTTTTCTGGGGGCGTTTTATTTAGGGACCTTTGTCCCCCATGCTCTTTGTGCCAGTTCAAACCGGCTTTTGTGGTTTCCTCAGCTTTTCCATAATACACCGGCTTCAAGGATGGGAGAAGGTTGTTTTCCCATTCGCTGACCTTCGCAATCTCACTAGTTTTCACAGCCCCTGCAGTTCTGTTCTGTGAGTCTCCTTTCTCATGGCAGAGCAGGGTTGGAATCTCTGCCCTCGTCTTTCTTGGCAGGTAGCAGAGAATCTGTTGTGTGCAGTGGCCTTGGGCTAGAGTTAACCTTTTATTTTTGGGCCTAGCTGGAGTGTTGAGTTAACCCCTTCCCTTTTCTCTCCCCCCTGCCTTCGGCCTCTCATATTCTGCAAAAAAATCTTTATTTCCCACATTCACACCTTTAACCCTTTCCCACCACCAATCCCTGACATATAAACCCCCGACAGGGGACCCCGTGGTGTGTGTGTGGGGGGGTAGTTTGTACTGTGACAGAGGGGCTGTGAGGTGGGGTCTCTGGCTGGGAAGCGCTTACCACAGGTGGCTCCAGGCTGGCGGTGCAGCAGGGCTCAGGCTGCCTGCCTGCTGTGGCCCCACACTGCTCCCGGAAGCGGCTGCGACCAGCTGCTGCTGACACGTCTGCGTGCCTCCTTGTGGGGAGGGGGGCAGCGGGTCTCTCTGCTGCCTGTATCCGCAAATACCATCCCCGCAGCAAATCAGCCAATGGGAGCTGTGAAGACGGTGCTGGGGGCAGGGGCAGCGTGCGGAGCCGCACCTCTTCTTACCCCTCTCCTGCCCTGCCCCCCTCCACCCCCGAGGCGTGCAGAGACATGCCAGCAGCAGCCGGCTGCTTCCAGGAGCAGCGTGGGGCAACGGCAGGCAGGCAGCCTGCCTGAGCCTTGCTGCGCCATGTGGCTTTTAGCAGCCTGGAGATCGTTGGGGGGGCAACCAAAGAGCCTGGTGGGCCGGACGGAAATGATAGACGGGCTGGATCCGGCCTGCGGGCCATATTTTGCCCACCCCTGTTCTAGACAAACGTTTGTTAGCCTGTTACAGTGCTTTGCAGGAAAACTTGAATTCGAGGTAGATCAGGGATTGGCGACCTTTAGCATGCCGCCTGTCAAGTAAACTCCCACTGGTGGGCTGGGACTTTACCTGCAGCATCCACAGGTTCAGCCGATCACAGCTCCTGATGGCTGCGGTTTGCTGTTCCTGGCCAATGGGGGCTGCAGGAAGCGGCATGGGCTGAGGGATTAGGTTCTTCATAGGCCTGACTTCTCCCCAGAAGCCTGGTGATGCTTTGGGTACCATCATAGGATCTTTATTTGCTGAGAAATAGATAATGTCTAATGTAGTGAGATTTGTAAGTGTTCTACAGAGCTGTTTGTTACAGGGAGATGGTTGAGGAGAGTCCTGCTATTCTGTGTTAGAGAGATGAATGGCACATGGACAGTGCTACGCGACTGGCTGTGCATTTCCAGCTATGTAGTATGAACCTTTTCAGTGATTTAAAGCTGAATAGTGTCAAAATGAGGGATCTTTGCTCTTTTTCTTTTAATGCTCAGCCTCCCAAACCTTGACTATCTCTTGTCCCTACGCAGTACTTGCTCAGTGCTAGGAATCTTTGCACGCCTTTATGATCTGCCTCATACAGGACTGAAAGGACTCCGAGTGCAGGCTGGTGCAGAAGACCCTATTGATCAGTCTGCCTGAGAATAAATGGGCTGCAATTGAAAAGTGCTCTTAATGTATAGCTGTCATGTTCCAGGAAATGCAGCTAAATGAGAGCAAAACAGAGCTGGATGGATGTGTTTTAAAAACCTAAATAAATAGCGATGATCTTCCTTTTCTATCCCTATCCTTATTATGCAGCTGCCCTTCTAAGAGTCCATGTCTCAGTCTTGCATATATACTGAATAAAACTTGGGGCCATCTTTGGCTCTGTGTTCTGCAATGCATTTTTTTGATCCTTTGCATGGAGGTTTCTTACATTTTAAATTGAATTAATAAGTTATTGGCTTTCACTGAGTGACTCAATGCCCATCTCTTTTTACCAGGAGAGAAATGCTGTTGATCTCCAAGAGCTTTTATTCCATTAAAGTTTGAAATCAAACCCCTGTGTAGACACACTCTCGTTTGGGTTTGGAAGGAACTTTTTCCAGTTCAGTGTAAATCAGTTAGGAACAGGTGAAGCTAAACTGAAATAAGCCACTCTTAAACAAAAACAGGAGTGTCCATACAAGACTGCACCAGTTTAACTAAATTGGTTTAAAAGCTGATTTAAATTGAACTAGTGCCACATTCCTTTGTAGACAAGACCTCAGTCTCAATTGGTTCACTGGTAAATCTTGTGTAGCTTAATTTAGGATTATTCCCCCCACCCCCCTGCCATGCAGTGACGCCTGCTGGTAGAGAGTGGAACTGCAACAAGCACCAGCCCAACATTTCTAAGTTCCCGAGGCTTTGTACAGGAACTGCCCTCACCCAGGAGGAGCTCCTCACTGTCTCTTTAGACTGAAAAGCAAAGTACTGTGTGGGCAGCACATCTGCTCCTCCTCAGAAGTGTTGCAAAGAGACTGGAGCGCTCTAAGATGCTCCTTCCTGCCTTGGCCTTAGATTTTAGCAAGAGGCTTTTCCCAGCCTGATAAGAGGGACAGCCTCTGACCAGCCCCTTTTGGGTTAGATGAGGGCTCCGTTCCTCACAGGACAGGTACTGCTTGGCTGTAATAGCTTTGGCTGCCGCCTGAACTGTCTCCCCAGAGCTCTCTGCTCATCAGAATTAGCTGTAACCCCCTGGGTTAAGAATTAAGAAGAAGACAGGTGAGTGAGTTAGCCAGGATGGTAATTAAAAGCCTGTCCCCTCGGGTCGTGTGACAGACATTCATGGTAGATGGAGAGATGTGCAGGTCACATGCAGGACTGGGAATGAGTGCCTACTGAATTCAGCTCTGACACTGGCTCACTGTCCGGCCTCGGGCATGTCACATAACCTTTGTGCCTTGGTTTCCACTAGCTGGGAAATAGGGATTAGAATACCTGCTGTGGAGCTGAGGACTGGTTAAATGCCTGCGAAATGCCACAAAGATCAAAGACAACCTGGCTTGTGTCAGTGCTAAAAATTAACTTTACGTTGATAAATTTGTATGTGAAGTTGATCATTCAGGCCCTGTTCCTGTGTGTTTGAAACAGGCACAGATTCTGTTGCTGCCCCGATTTCGTCAATAAAAGCCTGTGTCCCAATCAAGGACTTGTTTTCCTTTTCCCAACCCTGTGTATCTGTGCTGCCTGCTGGGATGTGAGTTACTCAGTATTCCTTCCTGAGCACCGCATACCACCACAGAGGTCAGTGTGTCCTTCCCTGGCTCCCTCAGCGGCATTGTTATCTGTAGCGAATCAAACTTAGTGACTTGTTTCCTGGGCTCTTCAAAAGA
This sequence comes from Dermatemys mawii, assembly GCA_007922305.1. Taxonomy (NCBI): domain Eukaryota; kingdom Metazoa; phylum Chordata; order Testudines; family Dermatemydidae; genus Dermatemys; species Dermatemys mawii. Next base: position 30,614,202 of record ML677343.1, on the reverse strand, counting down.
AGGTCTGGTCTTATATGGTGCTGAGCTCTCCTCTGAGTCAGTAGGAACCATTGGTGCTGAGCACCTCCCAGGATCAGACCCCACCTTGCCCCAAATACAGTTCTGAGAAAGCTAATTGAGAGTACAATCTGCCTACTTTGCTATTATGCAGTGTAGTTGTCAGTCCTAGGATATTAGAGACACAAGATGAGAGGGGTTATGTGTTTTACTGCGGTTCTCAACCTTTTTGTGCTCAGGGCCCCTTTGTTGCAAAAACTGCTTATTTCCTTTGGAGTTCAGTCCAATATACCTCAAAGGACAGGCATAACTCAGTAGACTTCTGGAAAAACAAGATTTATTGCAAGCAATAAGGAGTCAGAGGGGGTTATCACCCAAACAACTGGCTCACCTCAATACATGTGTGAAGATATTTTATACCACTGTGTTGATAAGGAAGGGGGACTTCCAATCCACTTACACAGGTGGGAACACTTAATGGCTATTACATCCATTGTTGGTATTAATCTATTTCATTTACCTGTCTGGTAAGCAGGAGGTTCAACACACTTAGGGGTACTCAGACACTATGACGCCTGCACAGCTGTGACAGGGTGAATGCAAGTTTAAAATGCATGTTAAACTAGGGGTCAATAGTACATATACAGGGGGTGAGATTATAAGTCTAAGGTTATTTTAAAATCATACTACAACATTCGAAGTTACGTTTTCCTAACAATCATTTTCTTAACACCTTTTGTAAAGGTTTATGGCCTGTTGTGACCCAGTAAATAGTCTGGGGGTGGAGGCCATGGTGAAGACCTGGAGTATACACCTGGAGTATAGTGGCCAGTTTTGATCCCCCCACTTCAGAAGGGAGATGGACAAATTGGAGAGAGTCCAGCGGAGGGCAGCAGAAATGATTAGGGGGCTGGGGCTCATGACTTATGAGGAGAAGCTGAATTGTTTAGTCTGCAGAAGAGAAGACTGAGGGCGGATTTGATAGCAGCCTTCAGTTACCTGAAGGGGGCTTCCAAAGAGGATGGAGCTAAGTTGTTCTCAGTGGTGACAGATGACAGAGCAAGGAGCAATAGTCTCAAGTTGTAGTGCAGGTTGGATAGTAAGAAAAACTATTTCACTAGGAGGGTGGTGAAGCACTGGAATGGGTTATCTAGGGAGGGGGTGGAATCTCCTTCCTTAAAGGTTTTTAAGGTCAGGCTTGGCAAAGTCTTGGCTGGGATGATTTAGTTGGGGATTGGTCCTGCTTTGAGCAGGGGGTTGGACTAGATGACTTCCTGAGGTCTCTTCCAACCCTGATATTCTAAGATTTAATGCTGCATACAGCAAAAAGCCAGCAGGGCCTGAGCTAATTAAATTAACAGGCGAAATGGGCATATTAGGGGAAAAGCTGCAACTGCCCGATGGGTGGGTTGGTTTGCTTGGTTAGATAGTATTAATAAATGCTGCAAAGGCAGTACTGGCCAGCCACTGTCTCCCTGTCCTGTTAGTAACCACTGTCGGTGGAGGAGGAGTGGGAAATGGCTGAATAAGTGTCAGTCCCTGGGGAGGATAAAGAGAGATGGAAGGTTCTGGGCCCACTGCTGCTCTGGGTGACGCTGTTATGACCCCATGATGCCAGTTCGCTTGGCTCTCCTTTCAGTGGTGGTTGTCTCTTGCCTTTCAGATGCCTGCTAATAGCCTGGAGCCTCGGGGGGACTTATCCTAGGAGTGTCTTTGACACACTGAGCTGCAGATGGCCTCGAAATCTCACTGACGGGCCAAAGGGAAATCGAGTCACAGCAAAGCTGCCTGCCCCCCTGCACGCCTGCTCGACAAGCCATGGAGGCCACTGACGTGCCGGTGGGAAACCTCATTGACTTTGATTCTGAGCCCCCTGCCTCTGTCCCCGCTGAGTCTCCTCCCTCGCCCTCTCAACCCTCCAGCGGCAATGGGCTACTGGGGGACCTGGGGGACCCGGCGGCTGTAGGAGAGGAGAGCGATACCACAGAGTCGGCCGACAGTGAGAATGACATGGAGGATTCACCCAGCCATCACAGCTGGAACAACTACCGCCGCTCCTCGTCCAATGAGTCCTTCTCATCCAACCAGAGCACGGAGTCAGCCAAGGATGAGGCGATGGTGGAGCGCCGGGAGTTCATGAGGCAGTACGTGGAGAAGATCTTCAGTGGGGGGTGAGTTGCCCTCTGCAGAGGTGCATGCTGGAATAAGGAGGGGTTGAGTGAACGAGGCCTGGTGGGGGTTGCTCTGTGCAAAGGTGCATGCTGGGATAGGGCGGGGTGGAAGAAGCAAGGCCCGTGGGGGTTGCCCTGTGCAGAGGTGCATGATGGGATAAGGAAGGGTTGAGTGAGCAAGGCCTGGTGGGGGTTGCTCTGTGCAGAGGTTCATGATGGGAAGGTGTGGGGAATAATGAAGATGCCCCCTCCTCCAGACCACACTGCTGAGGAACTTTCGCTGGCATGATCTTTCTCTGTTTGCCCTTTTTTAAAACTTAAATTCACCCCCCATCTGCATTGGGCAAATGTAGATTTCCCCTCCACACAGTGTTAGAGGAACAAGAGACTGGGATTCAGGAGGCCAAGATCAACTTGTTTCTGCCACTGACTCGCTCTGTGACCTTGGGCAAGTCTCTTTCTGTTTTTGTACCTTGGTGGTGGTGTTCTGTAAAATGGGATATTTCCTTATCTCCCGAGTGGGGATGAGAGGTTGAGGCTAAATTCACTCGTGCTTGTAAAGGGCTTGGAGATCCTCTGATGAAAAGGGCAGTAGCCACGCAAAGGGAGATCAGGTTCTGCAAGTTCCCCTCCTCCTTCCAACAGGACTGAAGTTAACCAGACTTCTTATTTTCCCTCCTTGGCCTCACGTGCTGGGCTACTCAGGTACTCGGCAGCCGGCCTTTTTCTGTGATGCGTAGCCTAGCGCTGCATGCCCTCATTCATGCTTCCCAGTGCTCTGTTCCTCCCATACAAAGCAGAGAACGAGTCAAGAAATGAGATAATGGACGAGCTGGGGGATGAGAGCCAGGGAATCCGCTCTAGAAGCATGTCCAAATTCAGGCGCTGCCGGTGCGTGCGGACATCGTGTCTTGCTGTATGCTGGAGTCGCTGAGGCATTGAGCGTGTCCCACTCCCCACCCCCTGCATGCAGCTCTACCTCAGCCTGCGATGCCTGGAACAGCACGTCCCCTTTTGATTGCCTGCCCGCAGTGCTGACTTACCGAACCAGGCTGGCTGCCAGATTCAATCACTCTGCTTAGCCTAGTGTGGGATCTGGGAGTGAGGGGGGTTGGCAGAGAGGAGCGAGGAGAGCTTTCTGCAGCGAGTCACAGTGGGTCTGTGTCTGGAGGTGGAGGGGCTGTATACTGCCCTCCATTCTCGCCCTGCTGCAGATCTCTGCACTGCCTGGGATCTGATGCAGACCTCCTCACTAATTTGAATGTCAGGAGATACAACGCACACGGGGGTCTGTTTGCTGTGTGTCAGTGGTGGATGCCCCGGGCCCTTTGATTCTGGACAGCAAGGCGTACTTGTTTGTGTAATATTCCAGGTCAGCGCATGCAGTGTGATGGAGCCAATCATCTGGTGGGAAGCAAGAGGCAGGGCTGATTGTTTCGCCTGGGGTGATTCAGTTGTTGCTGGGGAATTTCTGCTCTGGAAATCGGCGGCTCCTTCCTTTTGTCTTGAGAGCAAGAGAGCAGCTCGAAGCAGGGAAAGGGAACAGGGCCACCTGTCAGCATGGTCATAAAGCAGCCCATTTGGGAGGTTACTGCACCTGGAGATTGTGCTGGATTGGGGTGCACAGTAACATGCAATTGCCAAAGCGACTTTGCTGACCCGCTGAGCTGGTTGCAGGCTGGAAGGGCAAGCGAGAAGTTGCTGTAGGGCAGCTTGGAAGGATTCAGAGCTTGGCTAGGGGCTGTCTGGGACAAAGGGTATCTTGGAAAGGGGTTTGGAGCTGCCGGGAGGGGTCAGAGGGGTGGCAGGTGGAGCCTCCTCCATCCTGTAAAGTGTACAGGAAAAACTTGCCCACTTCCTGAGTCCCTGTAGGCTGGGGAGGTAGTGTTCGATGTGGACAAATCCTAAAAGGTAGATGGGACAGGGCATGCGGGGGTCCAGGCTGTAAGGGTCACTGGGGCCTGTCCCTTCAACCTGATGCTGCTGGAAGGCGATAGGGAGCATTTTTTTTTTATTATTCGTTTGCATTACGGGAGTGTCTAGCAGCCCCAGTCCTAGACTAGGCCCCATTGTGCCAGGTGCTGTACAAACGCAAGACAAAAAGGCAGTGTCTGCACTAGAGACCGTACAGTGGCAGAGCTGTCCTGATGCAGCTGTGCCGCTGTGTGGTCTGTGTGTCGCCGCTCTACTGTTGTCATAATTAAACACCCCCCGACATAGCACTGTCCACACCGGCTCTTCTGTCTGTCAGGGGTGTCTGTTTTCACATTCCTGAACGACACATGTTTTACCGACAGAAGGGCTAGTGTAAACATAGCTTAAGACAAGAAGCAACAGATGGATGCAACAGACAGACAGGGGCGCAGATTCAAGGTGGCAGGAGGACAATACTGGTCAGCATTGGAAGCCTTGATTAGAGCATTGCAACTGCTGAAACACTGGCAAGTTTTTTTTGTAAGAGCCAAATGTCCTAGGTGGGTCAGAGTTAGAGGGGTTTAGGGCTTTCTTCAGGCCCACTGGCGCAGGAGATGCCATCCCATGGTGGGGCTGGAAAGGATTTTGAGAGGGCTAGTCCAGCCCCGCCAGGGGTTTGTCCAACCTGTTCTTAAAAACCTTTAATGACAGGGATTTTTCAACCTCCCTTGGAAGCCCATTCCAGAGTTTAACTATCGAGATAGGAAAAACTTTCTGCCTGATATCCAATTTTAGGTCCTAGCAAAGTTACTTAAGCTCCCAGGCTTGTCTTTTGAAGATGTTGTGCAGGTTTCCTTTGGGGACGAGGACAGTGAGGTCTGATATGGCGTGCGTACCTGTCCACAAAACACTGGTTGAGAACCCTGGGTCCTGTGCATGCCTGTTCCATGGAGTGGACCTCATCCAGTGGACTAAATGCCCCAATAACATTTATGTGAGTGAAGCCAAACAATCCCTATAAATTGAATGACCTCTCAGAACAGCAAAAAATGATAAAAGACAAAAACACTCCATCACCTGTAGGGGGAACACTTTCCAGACAGCGATCTCAGTCCTTGTCCGCAAAGGAAATCAGCCTTGCTAGAGACTAAAAATCAGTCTTACTAAAGAAACTGGGTTTATGGCTTATTACAACAATCTATAACCCATTTATCTCTTCACCACCACCCCCACACCGGTTCTTCTAGTCACGTGACTTCAGAGCTGCTTCTCCTTGAATGGTCTCTGACAATGTGTGAAATGCTTATGCTAACTAGTCTGTTCCACCTTGTATTTAGCTGTGACGCTAGGACTACCTTGCTCAGACCTGAAGCAGGGCTCTGTGGAGCTTGGAAGCTTGTGTCTTCCACCAACAGAAGTTGGTCCAATAAAAGACATGACCTCTGTCCTTGTAGAGGCATCCCAGACCCAAACTGAGAACAGTGTGTTACTCTCTCTCTCTGTCTCAAATGGAAACTGACCAGAATTTTTAGTATTGATGTCATGAATTTTTTTTCATGTCCGTAATACCCAGCAGCTCCAGGGAGCGCATATACCTGGGGAATGTAAGCTCCAATTCAGGCCGGGTTGAATGCGATTGTCTTGCTGGCGTTGAGGGGCTTGGGCCCATTGCAGCAAGATGTGCCGTAACTGTTCCTTAGCGATGAGAGTCATTGACCCCCTTGCCTGTTTAACCAAAGCTTGAGGCCACATCTGACACTCCCAGCTCACTTATATAGTGTAGACAAAATTGAAGAGTGATGGGAGCTAGGGAAGGTTTGAGTTCTTGTGACAGGATGCTGGGCAAAGAGTTGCAGATTGAACCCTTTTGTCATGTCCGCTCCTTGTTAGTTGAACAGATTAGTGGGCTGAAGATCACCTGGTCCTGACTGGGGAGACAGAGACACAGCTGCTACCTCATTAGCCTGGGGCTGCATAAAAGCCAGAGGGGAAGGAAGCCAGGGGAGAGCAGGAGGAAAGGGAAAAGGCAGGGAATGGAAGCAGGGAGGTAGCTCTCCCCTCCCACCTGCCTGCAGATGGCGAAGGGTTACTTGTGCTAATGGTGGGAACAAGCCTGAGAATAAAGTTCACCCGTGGTTATTAAACCCAAGGACTCAGTGACTTTGTGACCCTAGCAGAGGCAGAAGCCAAGGGGCCCTGCCACACTCTGCTACAGTCCTGCTAAAACTCGCTGGGTAGCACTTGGCAACAGCAATCGGGCGCATTGCCCTTCCTGATGGGAGGAACTGTGTGTGCAGACAGTCTGTTTCCAGCTAGCGGGGCGCTGGGGGGTCAGTTAGCACCTCGCACTCACATCAGCGCTACCCTGAGGTTCCATCACACCCATCAACTCCTGCAGTGCTGGTCAATGCACTAGTCTCCCCAGGCACTTGCATCTGTGAAGAGCACACTGGGCAGGAATCCAAACCGGGAGGCCAAGCGAGCAGATGTGCAGGGAGAGCTCTCTTTCTCTGTTTCCGGTGAGGGTTTTGCCCTAGTTGAGTTGCTGAGTGAATAGCTCTTGAGAGTAGAGCTCTCGTTTCACTTTCAGAAGGTTCCTGGCAAGTCTGAGCACTTGACAAAGGAGAAAACCCGCTTGGCTGCCTCTGTGCTGGCTATTCTTTTCACAGAGAAATGCTCTTTCTTGGCACTAGAGAAGCCCGTGGGATGTGTAATGTTTCTATCTTGTTTACACGTGCTCTGGCCTGCCATGCTGTGTCCTCCAAACCCAGAGCAGAAACCTCTGCTTCTCACGGTCCCAATGACTTCGTTTGCTTTGGGGGTTTTTAAAACTAAATTAAAACCCTCTGCCAAAGAGGCCCCAATTAAAATGCATCACCCTCCCACCAAGCAGTGCTGCTTTGCCTATTCCCCCTCATCCAGGCAGCCATCTTGGCTCCAAACACAGAGAGAATCTCTTGTGTATGGCTAGTGTTGGTTAGCCCCTGCCTGATTTTCATTAACAGCTTCTTCCCTGTGCTTCTGCTGCTGTATTGCCCAGGGGTGTCTCACGTTTTACTTACACCACAGAGCACTTCATACTCGGCTTACGGTGTGTAAAGAAATTCTGGTATCTCTCTCAGGCCTTCCCTGGCTAAGGAAGGTGACATGTGCCCATTTTAAATGCTTTAGGGGTTGTCCAAGACTTGGATCATAAACTCTTGGCCAGACAGCAGGTCTTGCTACTCCCTGTAAAATGCCACGTACCACCTGTGATGCTTTATTACTAGTCATGGTGTCCTTCAGCAGTAGACCAATAGTGTAATACTCACATGATCTCTCCCTTCCGTTCAATTTTCAATAGAGTGCATTGCAGATTGTTGGAACTAAGGAATCTGTCCCATGGAATTGTGGGATGCTCCGGGGCGACTCCTTAGCCCTGAGTCAAGTGGGGTCGCATCTACACTGCAAAGCAATAGAGCGTGGATCCTGGGGCCCGGCTTAATTTGAGCTCGGGACCCTCCAGCCCTGCAGGGTCCTGGGACCTTGTGTCTGAGTCCCGAGTTAGCACAATTGCAGCATAGACTCAGGGGGATTAGATTTAAGCGGTGTCGATGTACCCTCGGTGATTTGTAATAGCTCCCCCCAAGACGTACTATGTCTCTTAGTGAAGACCAGGAACAGAATGGAGAGGGCAAGAAGTAGTCTGAGCAGCAGGTATGTGCCTGACAATACAGACGTGTCCTGTACGTCTAGCCCTGCTGATACAGCTGTGTCTTTGGTTGGTTGTGTTCTCGATAGAGCTCGTGGATTCTTTCCCCCAAGGTGTCTGCTCCTGGCTCTCCGAATACCTCCGCTTGTTTCACAGGCTGCAGGGATTTTCTGAGCAGCTCAGCGTGGCAGGGGAATTTAAAGTGTGCTTGATTTCTTGTCCGTTCCAGGGAGGACCTGGACCAGGAAGAGAAGGCCAAGTTTGGGGAGCTGTGCAGCGGAGAGAACGGAAAAGGCAGGGAGTGGTTTGCAAGATACGTCAGTGCTCAGGTGAGCAGTGGATAGCAGCTGCCTGATGCCAGCTCCTCTGTGTCAAAGCAGTTGAGGGTGCCTGGCAGGAGGGTGGGTCTCCTGGACGTTTGTTAGAACAGCCGAGTGGTGTGTCTGGAGAACATGCCTCATCTCAGTGGGGAGAGCTGGGGGCAAAGGGATGTATGTAATGAATTGCATTAAAAGTGCGATTGTATCCATTGTGCAGCGGAATGTTAGAGCGAAGCTGTCAGTTTCATTTAAAAACAAATCAAAATAACTCATCAAAACCCCTCCCAGCTCTCAAGTAAAATTCCACACGGTCAAACCAGCATCGAGTGGCCCAACCCCACTGTGGCGAATTCTCTGGGAGCGCTCACGTCAGTTCTTCAGAGCTTACCCTCCCAGTAGCAACGGAGAGGAAGTGACACTAATGCTGACCTGTGTCTGATTCATTTCTTTGCAGCGCTGTAACTCCAAGTGCGTGTCGGAGCAGACTTTCTATCGGCTGGTGCAGTCCTTCGCGGTGGTGCTGTTCGAGTAAGTAATGGCAGATATCAAAGCAGGACTGATTTCCCTTTTCACAACTGAGCCCTCTTGTCATCTACTCACCGAGCCATCTGAGGGATGCTTTGCTTCCACGCCATCTAATTCCAGGAGACCAGCCTCAGTAGAAAGTAGCTAAGTAGAAAGTCAGCAACCAGTGCTAACTGAATAGCTGCCTGTCCCCGATTGAACTGCAGAGCACTGTCTTTGGAAGCACCTTTTTAGCCAGCTGTATTGCATCGAAACAGGTTTAAGATTAGCAGCTGTGTTAGTCTGTATTTATTGCACCAAAGCTGCTTTCAGGGCCATGTGTCAGTTGGCAGCATCTCCAGTGTGAATGCATGGTGCTACTTGGAAGTGGCTGGGGGAGCTGGTTCTGGGTAGGTAAGTGGAATTAGGGGAGGTAATGCTGGGGTGGGTGGGGGTCTGAGCAGGTGGGATGTGGGAAGTCTGACAAACAGCAACAGGAGGGTGAGGATGGGTAAGCTGTATGGCAAAGGTGGCCTGATACCTCTGGTTGTCTGCCAATTCTGCTATGCTACTGTAGATGTGGCTGCTAATTCCCTGCATCTCTCTCCCCAACCCATTTCAGGTGTCACCAGATGGATGACTTTGGTCCTGCCAAAAATCTAATGACCATGTGTTTCACTTACTATCACATCGGTAAGCAGCTTGTGCTCCCGGAGTTGGCTGAAGGAATGGGGGTGTTGAAATGACTCATGGAATAAGTGTGAGGGTGGGTTGTGAGAACAGATGTGTAGTCACTCGGAGGGGCACAGCTGGCTCTAGGATGATTCCCTAATCTCCAGGGGAAACATCCGCTTGATTTGAGATTGGGAGGCAGTCACTGTAAATGGGATTTGCAGGGGGCTAAATTTTCTAACCAAAGTTTAAAAAACTAGAGGTCAAAGTTTTCAAAACTAACTAGTGATTTGTGGGGAGCAAACTTGAAATGCTTCAGCGGCTTGATTTTTTCAGAGTCGAGGGGCCCTCAGGACCTTCTTAAAATCAGGCCTCCTTCCTGGGTCTCTGGTTGGGTGCCCAGAAACTGAGTCACCCCCAATCACTAGTCACTTCTGAAAATCTTGGTCTAAATCCAACACACTGTTAAACAGGGTACTCTGCAGCCATAGGAGCCATTTTCAACAGAAAATGGTGTCCATTTTAAAGACAGGCACCTCCTCACTTCTCTCTCTCCTTGTCTGTGTTCCTCTGTTGCGGGTGCTGCTCCTGCACCAAATGCCCAACGCGGAGGTGGAATCGGTATCGCAGTCACTGGATATCACCTCAGGCATGAGCTGAGCGGTGTTTGGGAGCCCAGCATTGTTATGGCATTGAGGGCTCTTCCCTCTCTTCCTGTGCATGACTGTCATTAATGCTACTGTGAATTATGTAGATGCAGAGGAGGGAGCATGTTTCTCAGTGTACCGTGTGTGCCTCTGATATCCTAGTCTGACAGCTCCGGGCTTCTTTAAGCCCCCTGGTGTTCAGTGTCTTACCGCAAATGCCCAAGGAGGGACAAGCTTGTGTGTCCATTCAACAGAAGAGATATCATCTGACTACTACAGTAGTGCTTGGCTATTGGCACAGTGGGAGCCCTGGTAGATAAATAATGAAACATGGGTCTTTGGTGCATGCTTTCTCTAGCTGCAGTAGAAGGGGAATCTGGCTGTTCTGAATATTGCTCCATTATTATTAGAGAGTCCCCGTTCCTGTGTTATTGGACAGGAAGCACACGCATTCTAAGGCCAGTGTTATCAGCTTGATGGGGTCATGGCAGTGCTGTGTGATTGAGTTCATTCCATTTCAGAGTTTGAGCTCAGGTTAAAACGGACTCGTGAGGCTCGAAGATTCTCTGTTAGGAGCCCAGGCTCCTCTGATTCTGCTGAGCTTGGAGCTTTTCAAATAAGAAATCAATGTCCAGTGAGAGCTTTTTTTCCCCATGACTGGGGCCAACTTCTTTTAATTGCTGAGTTTCTCTGAGTCGCTGTTCCTCTCCCGCTGCCAGCTAGAGAATACTATTAAACTGTCTTAGAGAGTGGAGATGGGCTGATGTGGCCTCCTAGCACAGTGAGGTGATTAGTTTGTCCTAAAGGAAATAGATGGGTAGCCTATTAGGAGACCCTGAGCAAGGTGGGGCTGGAGAGCAAGGGGCTTATCTCTGGGTGGTGAAAATGGAGTAAGGGGAAAATGACATTCATAAAATATCCGGTGGGTTGCTGGAAAGAGTGTTCCTTTAGAACAGTGGTTCTCAGTCGGGGGTACTGTACCCCTAGGGGTGCACAGAGGTCTTCCAGGGGACACATCAACTCATCTAGATATTTGCCTCGTCTTACAACAGGCTACATGAAAAGCACTAGTGAAGTCAGCACAAACTAAAATTCATTACAGACAACAACTTATTTATACTGCTCTAGACACTATATCAGCAGTTCTCAAACTTTGGGTGAATTTGTTTTAATGGTGTCGCCAGGGCCAGTCTTAGACTAGCTGGGGTCCAGGGCAGAAAGCCAAAGCCTGGGCCCCACCTTCAGCCAAAGCTGAAGCCCAAGTTTTTAAGTGAGGTAGAACTGGGGAGCGCACAAGACAGATCAGACTCCTGAAAGGGGCACAGTCATCTGGAATGGTTGAGAGCCACGGCTCCAGATCTCAGTGACATCCCAGCACCCCCAGAGCCTCTGCTGCAAATCGAGTGACTGTTCCCCCTCCGACTGTTCTTGCAGCAGCCAAGAGAATCTCTCTGCTCTCTAGCTAGGAGGATGTCAAACCTGTGAGCAGTCTGTCTGCATCACCTGTTGGTTCAAGAGATGCTGGCCATCATGCACACACTGTTGGCTTGAAAGCGAATGTAGCTGAGGCCATGCAGTCACCTTTGCAGTAGAGAACAGCCTAGATTTAGTTATCCTGGGATCCCTTAAAAGAGCCATTTCTAGAAACCTCGTGTTTCTCTTGTAGGGAAGGCCCAGGCGCTGCCCTCGGAGGCCAAGGAGAAGCCCATGGGGAGCATCGACTCGTACCTGAAGTCAGCAAACAGCTGGCTGGCTGAGAAGAAAGACATTGCCGAGCGACTCCTTAAGAACACGTCAGCAAAGACCGAGAATGTGAAGGGCTTCTTCGGGGGGCTGGAAACCAAGCTCAAGGGACCCATGGGCAAGAAAAGCGAGTGAGTATCGCTCCAGTAGTGCTCTAACGCCCCGTGGGCTAGACAAACAGGCTGTGCAGACCACATGGCTGTCAGCCAGACACATGCATTGGCTGTCTGGGATAGGACAGCCTACCGCCTGCTCTGAAAGTAGATGCCTCTACTCCGGTGGCTAAAGGAGGATCTTGGTTACTGTCAGGACTTTATCTCCCCTACAGCACATTCACTCAGCTCTGCAGTCACCAGAGCGTGAGACAGGCACGTGGATAAGTGTGATTCCATCCAGCCCCTAGATCTGTGAGAGCTCCGAATTCAGGCTCTCCAGTTGTAGCTCTGAACATTACGTGGGCTTCCTGGAGTGCGACCTGGATGTGGGTCCTTATCTGTGTGCTGAGACAGGTGGTCTCTGGAGGGGATTTCTTTGGGTGTTGAGCAGGGGTTCCCAAATGGCACTGTGGACCATCAACAGCCCAGAGAGAACGTGCTGGTGTGCAGAAGAGATTTGGCAGGCCACAAGCTACTGGCTGCTGCGCCTCATTTCCAGCCTGTAAAATTCCTTAAACTACAAATGCACTGAATGCTGGGGAGGCGATGTTTGACCACCAATGGGAGTGGAGGAAGGAAGCCCATGTGATCACGAAGAGGTGTGCAGGTGTCTCCAATGCTCCCTCTCCATTTAGATGTGGCTCCCTCAGTGAGGGAGTGTGAGAACTCCCAACACAGAGAGAAGGGTAACCACCTTCCAGGGGCTTTCCCCACTGATCGCCCCAGCTCTGCAAGGGTGGTGATGCCAGAGCTGGAGTGTTCTCTAATGGGTAGTCATGGGACCGGAAGTCAGGAGAACTGGATTGCATTCCTGGCTCTGCCACGGACTATCTGGGTGACCTTGGGCAAATCAACCAGCCTCCCTGTGCCTCGGTTTCCCCATCTGCAGAATGGGGATAATATGCTTGCCTGTTTCTGAGGTGGGAGTGTGGCTGCAAAGCACTGGGGGATGTTCTGGGGAAATAGCCTGCGTGGGCATGAAGTTATTGGAGGAGACTCTCCCAAGGGTTCCAGTGTACTTTGCCCATGGCTAGCACCTTTGTCAGCCTCTTGTCTCACCACAGTGGCTGTGATGTGTGGGATGGATGCCAGCAGGCTGAATGAGTTTATGTGGACTGATAGGAGGGGGGCGCTGGCTGACCTATGGCATCTGTTTCTGAGAGGGCAGAGCTGACTGGCACGGTTTCTTTGCTGTAGGGAGGGGGAAGACAAACCGAAGGAGAAGCTGCAGAAGACAGGTAAGCCGCACAGCCACAAGCCAGTGCGTTTAGCAAAGGGATCCCCAGGACCTTGGGGTGGAGCTCACGGGGCGGACACAGTGTGAAATGCCCTGGCATAGTCAGCATCATGTAGAGTGACTGGGAGAGTGAAATTGCCATGGGGAATGACCGACAACTTCAGTGTGGTTTGCAGAGGCACTTAAGGAAGCTGCAGTGAAAGCAGAAGTTTTTTCCAATCCACTATTCAGAGCACTAGCATCTCCCGTTCCACACCAGCATCCCTTGGATGCTGAATGTAACCTGCACACATGCAGTGTGGTGCTGTGTTGTCCCTATTCCTCATGCAGAGATTTGAGTCTGCTACTGTGCCTGAGCTAATGGATCTGCTCCTTTAGCTCAAGCAACAGCCATGAGGAGGAAAAACAGAGCAAGGCTGCTATTCTCTCCCCTCATTAGGGATGGTCCGAGTTGATTTTTTTCCCCCCTCCTTGATACCTTGAGGTGACTGCTTTGGGGGGTGCGCGAGTTGCTGAGTCGTGCTAAGTTTGTGTTTGTACAGCTCAGCCTCTTCACAGCCTTGGTGTGCAACTCTGCTTCCCGACAGTTTCCTTGTACAGCCCCGAGGAGGAGGAAGAGGAGAAGAAGGGAGAGAGGATCTATTTATATATGCACCTGAAGCAGCAGCCTATCTGGTAAAGACTGGTTATCCACCTTCAGCTGCAGCCCCCAGGGACCAGCTAGGCCTGGTACCTCTGAGTCAGCTGACGGCAGTGGTATATGGGGAAGCCCAGGCCCTGTGCCACTCAGAGAGCGGTGCCCAGGGCTGGTCCTGCCATGCTGGCCGAGTGACATGCTGCTGTTCCCCATCACTCAGCCACATGCCTGACCCAAGGATTCTACTCTTTGCACACTCAGAGTTGACTCTGCCTTTCCCTCGCCCCCAAACGATGAGATTTGTCAGTGCAGCCACTGATCCAAACCCCCCAAAACCAGGAATTAAAAGCTCAAAGCTGGCTTTTCTTTGCTGCATGCTGTGTGTATAGAAGCTGAAGGCTGGATCTATGGGGAAGGCACTTTGGCAGGACCCCGTGTACGGGCACAAATGCCCCACAGTCACCTGGAGGTGCTGCTGGGTGGCGGCCCTGCTCTCTCGTGCAACGCACCATCTCCAGTGCCTTCTCCCTGTTTTGTAGGCACACCCTGCGATTTTGGAACGCAGCCTTTTTCGATGCTGTCCACTGCGAGAGGAGGAAGAGATCTCCCACCACCAGGTAAGGTGTGAACATTAAATCCTGGATGCCCTTGGCAAGGGAGGGCTGGAAGGTGGGGGGGGAAACTGCCTATGCTTCCCTCTCAAACTCCCCAGCCACACCAGCTGTGGAGATGACAGGTTAGACCCTTCCTGCTGCAGCTGTTTGCTAACAAGTCCAGCCAGCTGATAGCAGTTTAAATCCTGCTGCACTACAAAGGCAGCTGCCATGGCTAATGCTAGAACTAACTGCACGAAGGCCGGAGATGGTTGGAACCCCGGGTGGAGAGTTAGGCAGGAGGAGTACAGTGAAAGCAGCCTGCCCCCTCTCCCAGGCGACCTTTCTGAAGGCCCTTTCTCTGCACTTGGCACAGCACCTAGCGAGGCTGCCTCTATTCTATTGCATAGTAGCTGTTGGGAAGTGCTACACCCTTCTCTGCACAGGTGTGCAGCCCCGGACACTGGAACTTGCAGGGGTGGGGATCAGTGCTTCTCAGAGGTTGCAACTTCCTAGGAAAGCATCTAAGCCAGCTTCTGTTTGACCCCAGACAGCTGTGATCAAATAACATTGAGGGGCTTGGTTACCATAGGCTTAGAGGGGTTCAGCTGTGCAGTTCCCATGAATGTTATAGAGGTTGTGTGTCTTTGGGACAGGAGAAATCCATTGAAATCATCCCCCCAAAATAGCTACCTTTGTACAGCAAATAAACCATGATCCGTCTCCTTTTACTTACCTGCCAAGACCTGAACCCATGGTCCGGCTTTGCCCTGCCGCTATTGACCTGATCTACCGATACAGAAGCAGATTGCCGGGAAATGCTCTGCCTTGCATGTTTGATTACAAGGCTTCTCTGGAAGTAGAACCCTGAGCTTGAGTCTAGGCAGCTAAGCAAAGGAACAAATACATTTTCCAGTGTTCTTTTTGAATATAGATACACATGTAATTTAAGTCTAAACATTTATCCTGTTGAGGATTTGGGATCTCAAAGGTTTTCTTGATTTTTAGTTGCTTTTAAAGAGACACAGAGCTTGAGTCCAAAATCTAGTAGGTTTTTTTTGTCCATTTTATGTATTTATTTTAAATGCAAGTCTTACGAGAGCTGTGTTGAGAGACCTTTCAGGGAAATGATAAAATTATACAGGAGGTTTCATTGCTAGGATTGCAAAATCCTCTATAGTGTTGGGAAAGGGCAGTGGCAGCATAGTACAGGCAGAGGAGAAGTAGAAATTAAATCGACTCAAAAGAGAAGTGAAATTGACCTTTCATGTTACCGAATTAAATGTTGAAATAAGCATCATAAATGGTGAGGAATCAGTTTGGTTTTTAAAGTTCTCTCTGACTTAGTATTCTAAAATGTTGCTTATAACCTAGGGTGGGTCACTTACTTTAAAAGAATTTTTTTTAACCTGGCAGGGTCTCTCTAAGAAAGATAGCATGTTGATGTGCATAAGGCACTGGATTGGGAGTCAGGAGACTTGGCTTCTGTTCCTGCTCTTCCACTGACTGTGTGTGACCTTGGGTGAACCCGCTCTCTTTGCCACAGTTTCCATACCTGTGAAATGGGGACAACGCTTCCTTACCTTTGTAGAGTGCTTTGAGATCTATGGCTGAAAAATGCCAAGTGTTGCAATCTAGGGCTCAGCTGCTTACCAGATATGAAGTGCCCTGACGGACTGGAAAAGACTGGCATGTTTTCAGTATTTTTTTAAACAGAAACCAGTGAAAGCTCCTACTGAACATTAATACAGCTTGCATTTATGAAGCATGAAATTAGCAGGAGCAAATGTCTCGCAAGGTCATGTGCCTTTGACAGCTGCTCTGTGATGAGAATGGCTTTCTGAGCTTACCGGATGGCTGATTTTCCTTGTCTGCAAAAACAAAACAGATTTGTAATAAATACGTTTTCTGAGCTGTGGCCAGGGGTATTGCAAATATCGCCGAGGTTTTGAAAAGCTGCAACATCTCATGTGGCGCCTTGGGAAGGTGGGAAAGGCCAGCTGCATACTGTGGGCCTGGGCACGGCTTGTTGAATGAAAATTTAAATCCTAGCTGGGAGAGCAGATTTAAAATGAGTCACGTCCTGCAACTCGCTTTGGGACTCTGTAAAAATATCTGGTTCAGTGGCTTACCTTTTAATTTAATTCAAGGACAGTCCTAAATCCACAGAAAGCATCGCTGCGGTTTTGTCATAGCAGTTCCAGCGAAGGCCAAGAGGAAGCCCTCTAGACTGAGAGTAACATTCTGTGCTGGTTGGAGCCCTTCTGTGTCAATATCCGTTTGTTCAAACCCGGTACCCAGCGGGTGATTGCCCATGATAGTCAGGTTCGTACTGGCTGGGAATAGGGAGGATCTAAGCCTCAGGCTGGAAATTCGAAGATTCCCCCTGGCAGTTTCAAATCTTGTTTCAGCTCCTCATCCTTCCATGGCTCTTATAGAGTGAGCGCTATGTAGGGGGGTGAGACCTTAACCCTGTGTCCACGCCCCACAGGCCGGACACTAATTCAAGGGAGAAGAATGGTTTGTCCTACTGTCTTAACCCAAATGGCCCCTACTAGTACATCTCCCTGCATTGGTATGCAGCATGCTGTGCTCACCCCAGAGCTGTTTGCTTTGCTCTAGTGCACGCATGTAGTTTGCGAAGTGTTTCCCCTTCCTGAAGGAGGAAGGACTCAGGCTGCTGTACAAGTCAAATGTTAAGACATGGACGCAGCATTTTAGTGACTGACCTTAGTCAGAAAGCAATTGGGAGGTGGGCCATAAACTCTGCTTCCCCGTCAGTCAGTGCTTGGGTAGTGTGGGGTGTTTCCACGTGTGCTGTCACCAGTATCTAGACACACACACACACATGCCACCCTTGCCTTCCCTTCTGGTTTGGCTGTTGTGGGGAGGGTTGTAAGTTGCACTCTTGGTATGTATTGCACCAAGGCTTCTTGTGGCATTATTTAGCCTCAAATGGGGTTAATCTTTGTAGGTTTCTGTTCACTCCCATCTCCCTCCCCACTCACACAGCTCTGACGAAGGGTCTCCCTGGTTTCAGCAGCTGTGCAGGCATGTGCACTTTCTAGCATGGGCTAGGGCAGGCCTGCACAACATGCGGCCCAGGGGCCACATGCAGCCCGCACAGGCTCACTGTGCGGCCCGCAGGAGGTGGGTAGGGGTAGGGCAAGCTGTGGGGTGGGGGGAAGCGGATTGGGGGCGGGGCTTTTTGGCCTGCAGCTGTTCTTTTTGCAGTAATATGGCCCTCGCTGCTTTCCGAGTTGTGCAGGCCTGGGCTAGGGCATCATTCAGAGAATCCTATGGGGTATGCGAAAGCAGGGTAAATTCCTGACTTGGGGTAAGGCAGGAACGACTTACCCTGGTCTGTGGTATCAGTTACAGACTGTTCAAGACATAAGTGATAGCGCGAAGGCCCTTTTTCTAGTACTCAAGCCAAAATTGAGCCCAGAAGTGTGCAGGTGCGGTACTCGATGGGAATGCGTTACACCTGCTTACACCAGAGATGCATTTTACACTCATTCCTGTTTGTAGACAGGAATCCAGAGGTAATGAAAAGAATCTTGAGTCTAAATCTCCTTGGAGACTCTTCTCTGCTGTGCTTAGTCATCTTAATTTGTCCCTATAGTTTTGTTGTTTTTTCCCCCCTAAAGCGGTCGCTTCTCATCAGTCCTTGTTAATTTGCCCCCGGTAGAGAAGTCATCCCCCTATTGGAATTAACCCCATAACCACTTGGCTGGAAGCTGCAGCCAGACAAATTCAGAATGGAAATTAGGCACACATTTTTAACAGTGAGAGAACAAACTACTAAGGGAAGTGATGGTTTCTGCATCTCTGGGTGTCTTCCAGTAAACAGTGGATACCTTTCCAGAGGGTAAGCTTTAGCCAAATGCAAGTTGTTTGGCTGACCGTACATGTAGCTGGGTGAAATTGAATAGCCAGCGATATGAGCAGATCAGGCTAGATGATCAAATGGTCCTGTCTGGCTTTAAAATCTATGTAGTAATGAATATAGTTAAAATATAAAAGCTGACAAGCTGGGTTTTCTTCTTTTCATAAAGAAAAGAATCAATTTTATATCCAAACCCCCAAGCAGGTGAACCCTGCAGACACTCAGCAATCTGAGCATTGCACGTGAGTTTCTTGCCTTGGAAAAGAATATTGTGTGCTCCTAAATTGGAGCCCATTCTCTAGCCAGGCACTTCTGTAGTGGCAGTGAACATGCTTTAGATGTGCAGTTGGCTGATGAACATCTTGCAAAAATGAGTGGTGCCAGGATCACATTGCCCATGGCCATGGTTTCCAAAATTTAGCATGCACACTGCCGAAACACCTGGGTCCTGGCAGAGCTCTGAAACAGCCACATCTGCTGATTGCAGCCCTTCAGACAGGGACGGCACAGTCTCTGCAAATGAAATAAAACCACTGCAAGTCCTTTGACGTTAGAAATCGGGGGGCGAAGCAACAGGCTTGGTTCCAGCTCTGCCTGCTCCGTGTGGGTGCAAGGTAAGGTGGCATGCAGGCATGGCACTCACTGCTTCATAGAGAGGAATGAGCTGTGAATAGGGTGAATACTTGCAAAGGGCACAAGAAAAGATTTACCAGCAGCTTCTTATCCTAACAGCCAATGAGTGATACCATCCGAATAACAGTTCTAGGAACCTGCAGCGTCCTCCAGTCGTGATCATTAATGCAGGCGCATGTACCTATTTAAGGGTTTCTCCTACGGGATTGAATGTCTCCAGCATCTCATGTGTGCAATGGATTGCAAAGGGGATTTTGACACAGTGGTGCTGTAGCTTCCTTTCATATGATGGTGATGGAGTATTGAATCTGAGCAATCAAAGCAGGCCCTGGCCGCCTTTTTTTTCCCAGTGCTATGGCAGGGCTTTATGCAAAAGTCACATGCAAATATAAAACCCCTTTGGGATTTACAGCCCTTCTGGCCTGGCCTGTGCTTCAGGGGTCTGCTTCTAAAGATCTCCATGCTTTAAAGATCACAGCTACATTTCTCTAGGCACCACGAGGTTCATTTTATAACTCTTTGGGCTCTTCATTCTCAAAGCATTTTACAAACATTAATCTTTGCTGCTCCTGGGAGGCAGGTAAGCATTCTCATCCCCGTGGTATAGATGGGGAGACTGAGGCAGAGGGAAGGGAGTGTGTCGGGCACGGGATTAGAACCTGCAAGCTCCTGGCTCCCATTACAGTGCTCAGCCCAAGTCTCTTGCCACATTGTCTAGCTCCTTGGATGGTCTCCAGTGCACAGCATGAAAAGGACTTAAAGTAATCTATGGATTCCTCACCAGTGTCAGTGCCTCGGTTAGGGTTTGGCTCAGCAAAGAAGAGCTGTTATCCTGATGTTGTTCATTTTCTCAGGCATTGGTTTATACTGGGCTCTGGTCTCCTGGTTACTCTCTAGGGATTGGCCTATGCTGAAGTCCTGATTGAGGGTCTGTCTGTACGTGGAGCTTGAGGAGATACTCACACTAGCTCTCACCAAGCTTCCTTGCTAAAAAGAGAAGGTAGCCGTGGCAGCGTGAGCAGCGGGACGGGTTAGCCCCCGCAAGTATGTGCCCATCAGAGACCCTCAGTACAAACTAAGCCGGCTAGCTCATCCCGCAGCTCCTGCCGCTGCAGCTTCACTCATCCGGATAGCACGAGTCGTGCCTCCGGCTCCAAGTGTGCCCTGGGGCAGACTCGCATTGAAGCTGATGGGAGTTTGTCTGAGTTAAGGCCCTTGGCGATTAAGAGTGAGGAGAAACTCCTCTTCTGTCCAGAGACTGCTTTATAGATGGGATCTTCCCACTGAACTGTTCCACAGTCCTGGAGGGGAGAGATCATTGAGTGTGCACAGAGTCCCTCATCCCCTCTGACCAGGCTAGAGACACACCCTGGGTTCCTGCAGTGAGACACCTTCCCCTGTCCTTCCTTTTCGTAAAGGCCTCCAGGGGATAGTCTGCTTTTGTGAATTTCTCACTAAGCTTGGGTTGTCTCTCTCATTTCACAGCCCTCTGGGGTGGGGGAGGAGGGACCCCTAAAGTCCTTCCCCAGGGGTGTAGCAGGAAGGTTTGGTTTCATACGTGGTAATTGCTTTGGAAGAACAGGAGAAGAGTTGAGATAACTGGGAAGGCGATTTTCCTGCAAGGGGGGAAAGAAAAATAACAAAAATCCTTTTTTCTTCTCTCTGCCTATAATGACTTTCTTTCTTTCACCTGTTCATCTCTTTTTCTCCATCCACACATCTTGCATGATCTTTAACATGTAACCTTTGTTGACCCTGTTTCTGCTGCCACTCCAGAGGGAACACTGGAGAGGAAGAGGAAAAGAGGTGTGTCTGTCCGCATTACTTTGTTGCATTTTTACAGTAGCATTGACTCACTTCAGGTCCAAACTTTGTCACCATGGTAAAATGTCCCAGATGCAGGTTGGGCTCAGGCCACCTGCTCAAATGAGAAATGGGCAGAAGTTCAGATCTGGCTCTACCTGCAGGAAATGGGGACAGCGCTATCAGTGAGGCTGAAAGAAAACTGGAAACAATTCTATCCATAATCCTTAGATCTGGTCGCTTTTAAAACAAAACTTAATCACAGGCTGCTGCATTGAGGTGTCTTGGGAATGAACAAGCCCCCTGATGGACAGAGCAGTTGATGGTTTGTACTTCTGTTCTCTTGTGCCATTTCATAAACTGGCTCCAGTTTCCTGGGCAGTTTTTGGACAAAAACTGAGTCTTCAAGCATAGAGGGGGAATGTCATTGTACCTTCGCTTCTTTGTATTATTTTTCCCTTTGCTACTGACTCTGTGAAATGCTGTGATCTGGTGAGCGTTGCTTTTTTCACATTCAGTTCCTGACGCCTGTGCAGCGCTGAATCAAGGTATATTCAATCCCTTGCCTTAGTGCATTTCCAACACTGCTGTTGCTTTGAGGTTGTGAAGATGTTTCGCTGGTTTGAAATCTTGCCTATTTGTTTATTTTCTTTAAATCGTGGCTTGTGGTGTTTTTTTTTAAGTGCCCATGGCGGGGAGCTAGCAAGTTGTATTGAGTTTTTCTTGAGCTTTACAAGTTCAAGGAACGATCTATTGGGGATCAGAGTCAAGAATAGACTGGAATTTGGGGCTGGGGAAAGATTCTTTGATTTAAAAAAAAAAGAAAAAGAAAAATCCGTCTTGATGTCTGATCCTGGAACAAATCATTTAAAGTGACAACACAAAAATCCTACCTGAAAAAAGGACTGTTTGGAGCTTACAGATAAGTTCTTGAAATGGCAGCGAATGTCTGTTAGGGTAAGGAAATCGACTCGATTTGTGTAAGCAGAGCACTGCTCAGATTAATTGCCTGGGGTGAGATTTACTCACACACGGGGCCTGGACTGAATGGGACTTAATTGATGCCCAGGGCCTTGTACCTCTCCTCTGCATGCAGAGGGGGTGCATTTCAACCCTTGTGCATCACAGATCAGGCTGCTGTCCAGAACAGGGCATGCATCTGCTGAGACCTGGAGTTCTCTGTAGTCCAACATCCTGAGCTTGCTGGTGCATTGCCCTGCTGAGGAGCTACAATTTTAAAGCTCATTTTGCAGAAATATCCTTTCCCTAGTACATTTCAAATAATACAGTCAACGCTTTAATCCACATCTCTTCTAATAGAGATTAAGTGAAGAAACAAATCGATCTGTACAGTGGCCTTTCGTGCCAGTATAAAGATCCAAGTATTTAAGTAGACATATTTTTTTCCTTTGCAAACATGTTATTCTTGAATAACAGACCTAGAAGCATCATGAATCCCCCTGGGTCACTTGCATCTTGTTTTCCCTCAGCAAGAATATATGAGGAGGGCAGAAAAACCTAAACAAGCTTCCTTTGTAACTGGGATAATGAGATCTGTCAAGTTCTGCTTCCAGCATTCAAAGCACCTTGCTGATTTTTTTTCCCCCCTCTTCCTGCTCCTCCCCCTCCCTCCAGCAGCCTTCAGATTTAGTGCATATTTTGGTTGCTATAGTGAACCTGATCCTGACAGACTTTGTGCTTTTAAGCATATGCCTAACTTTCTAGTGTGGCGCAGAATGTGGCCACACAAATTCCCACTGAAGCAGCTAAATCCCTTGCAGTTTATAGGCCCAATCCTGCAAAGTTGTGTAACGAGAACTGAACGTATGAGGAAGGGCCCTACATGGGAGCAGTGTGAGAAAACTGAGTATTCACCAGTCCCAGCAGGAATCGACACTTGTTCTAGTTAGGGTTTGCTGAAGAGATACCCTAGTGCCACCATCTATTTCCAATTAAGCAGCACCTCCAACTCCAGTTAGGGTGCAGGTGAGTTAAACATGCAGTGGAAGTTTGTGTGCTGTTCCTTTTATTCTCCTTTTGTGTCTCCTCTGTTTCTTCCTGTTCCTTTTTCCTTTCCTTTCCTTTCTCCTCTTCTGAACCTTGTACATAACCCCCAACCGGACTCTTATTCAGTAGGGGGTTCTCTGAAACTCCAACCTCTAGCCTTCCCCATATGCATGTAATAAATAAGTGTAATGAACGTACCTAGAATGACTCTTGTCCTGGCAAGATAGTGGCTTTGTGAAAGGCCCACTAGTAAAACATCTGTATGGGGAGCCCCACAATCTCCTACTGTTTGTTTTGCATGCACACAGCAATTTCACAGGCAATATGTGGAGGAAACGTACAAAGCAAAGGTGCTGGCTATGACCAAAATACAATAGGCTGATTTAGTTTCATGATCAAACATGTCTAGATGTACTTGCACCCAGCTCCTGGGAATAATGTAACGTTCACCGATAATGAAATGCTTGGCAAGAACACCAGTGCTGTGCGTGTTCTAGGTGATTGCATCTGGCGATCCACTCAGTTTTTCTCAGTGCTCTTCACTGATGAGAGAAGGGATAGATATAGGCTTGTTGGGTAAAGAGCTCAAAATACAGTCCAAAAGGTGCTGATCTGCCGGTATCCTCCTCCATGGCGCTTGCACTTCAAAGGATTAATTATTTCAAGGCATCGTCCATTCCCCCAAATCGTAATTCAACTCCAGAAGATTATTTTAAAGGTTTACTATTTTGAAGGTGAAACTGCAGTGGCAATAAACTTCAGTGACATTGCTAGATCTCCGGAGGCGAGTTGAGCCTCTATCGTCTAGCTCAAAATATTCCTCAGAGAACGCAGGCTACATGGCTAGCCCTGTGTACGGAGCCCTCAGTAATCCTCCCGGGAAGGGTGGTTGTGTCTCATTTCAAACTCCCTCGAATCACACTCCAGCTCCCTTCTGGTTGACGATTGCCTGTCAGACCTCGCTGACGATGGCCCGGTGTGACATGCCATGCAGCCTAATCTGGAGCACAACGTAGTAATCAAGGGAGTTGCCTGACTGAGTTGTGCAACTGCAGCCCAGTGTTAAGAGGGGCATAACAGACACCTTTTCCCTTGTTTTTTTGTTATCCAGAAGTCCAGTTCCCTCTGCACCTTATTTTTTAGGGGCTGGGTGAACCTTGAATGAGTCCTGGCCCAAGCCCATAGCCATGCCACTGGAGCTATGCCACTAGAGGGTGTAGGGGTTTTTCCAGCCA
Organism: Dermatemys mawii; assembly: GCA_007922305.1. Taxonomy (NCBI): domain Eukaryota; kingdom Metazoa; phylum Chordata; order Testudines; family Dermatemydidae; genus Dermatemys; species Dermatemys mawii. Next base: position 30,590,354 of record ML677343.1, on the reverse strand, counting down.
TGTAGTTAACCCACCTCCGCGAGAGGTGGCAGCTGTCAACCCAGCTGCGTCAATATATGGGGGTTAAGGTGAACTAGCTCTGACTCACATTTTCACAGCCCCGAGCGATGTAGCTGGGTGGATGTAGGTTTTAGAAGCCGACCAGGCCTAAACACGGATGTTTACAGCCCTTTAACTAAATCCATTCAACCCCCAACCCTGTTTAGTTAAATTAGCACAGGCTTGTACATAGACCGGGCCTAAGACATAGGTGAATATTCTACCTTCAGGGCCACTGCTTTCAGAGACTGCTGCTCCCAGACAGTAAACCCCCAGCACCCATCCCCTTCCCAGGAACAGTGGCATTAAGGCAGATTTTGGAGCTGCGCGTGTGGAAGGCAGGTTCTGATGTGTCCCTGCTCTCAAGTTCACCCTTTCACCATCAGCATAGAGACTCGTTTTCGTGTACTATAAAGCAAGGCGCTGCAGATTTCCTTCACAACTGGGGGAGGCTCAGCCGTTTTGCACAAAGAGAGAGAGCAGGGAAAGGAGGCAGCTTTTCTGCACCTGTGGTCTCCTTGAGTCTGCCTTGATCTAGTCTTCATCAGCTCCACAGTCCCTACAAGCCTGCTATTGGGTCTCAGCAGCCAGCAGGGTTTGGATGGATGTGAGGGTGGGGAGGGGAGGCTGCATGGTGACGTCCTGCTATAAGATCTCTTCCTGTGGTTTCAGGGAGAAGTGGTGTCACATGACCCAGGAGGAGCGTGACGACAGCCTACGGTTTAACGAGAACATCACTTTTGGGCAGCTTGGGTAAGGCACACGCTAATTGACTGAGAACGCCTCCATCTGGGTGGCCAGGAGGAGCCTGTCCATTGTCATGGGCAAAATCTCAATAAAAACAGATAGGGACAGAGCTGTGAAGCTTGGATCAGGCCCCGAGCATTCAGCTTTAGGGCTTTGGGTCGGGTCTCTGATAACAAAGAACAGAAATTGTCTGCCCACGGGGATAAACAGACTGATGCCAAAGCAAAGGGGTTGCCGGGCTATTGGCGTTCCCTTCCTTGATTAAACTACTTTAGTGGTGAAGCTGAATGCTGTCACTCCTGTATTGACACTGTCCATTCATGAAAAACACTGTAGTGTGTGTTTTAATCTAAAGATTCTCAGAACCAGCACTCTGGGGTCCGGACTTTTCCAGGCTCTCTTCCACACGCCTGCCCCCTCCTAAGAGCGAGCAAACAAGGATTCTCTCGCCTCCATAGGAAGAAATCCACTAAGTTCCTCTCGCCCATGGCTCAGGGTGGGATCGGAAGGACCCTCCCCTTTGCTCTTGTCTGGTGGGGGCTGAAACGGAGGGTTACCGTGATGGCTGCAGAGGGTGGGGGAAAGGAGGAGAGTTGAGCAGACACCCCCTGGTTGGCAAAGAAGGTGAGAGGCTCCTTGCAGCCCTCAGAGGGTGTACGCTGGACTCTAGAGCAGGGGGTTTCACCTGGTCCAGACCAGGACCCCAGCCTCATGTAGCAATATGGGAAGGGCAGGGTATGCCCAACACACGCACCCCCGACACCCTTTCCAACCCCCAGACTGTAAGCGTGGCCCGATCCCAACACCACTGGCTTACTGGAGTCCTGGAGCCGAGCCCTGTGGTAGGGCCAGCCCTGCTGGCTAATGTAGTGAAGTGGGAGGGGGAAGCAGTATGGTCCTGCCAGTGTTTGGCATGAGAGAAGAAACGGGGTGACTCTCAGCAGTGCCTGTGCCAAGCATCTGCCCTCTTCCCCCAGCACCTTCACTCACAACATGCTGGCGTTTGGCCTGAGCAAGAAGCTCTGCAATGACTTCCTGAAGAAGCAGGCCGTGATCGGCAACCTGGATGAAGGTAGGGCAGGCGCGGGGGCTGGGCGCTGGAGCCCAGCACCACCACCTGGAGGGAGGGGAACGTGGTTGATGGGGAGGAGGTGGGGAAGTAATTGACTTCCAAGCTGGCTTCCGTTCCCAGTGACAGGCGCGGGCCAGAAGAATCAAATTGCAGTGGTGGAAGAGAGGGCGTCTCTGTTAAATTCAGTGTGTCTCCTGAGCACTGCCTCCTCCTAACCTATGGCAGACGCCGAATATTTCACTGTATTTTCACTGACACTGCGTGAAGTGTTTGGCACGTTTCTTAATGTACAGGATGGGTCAGATTCAGAGTGCCGCTCCACTGGAGTCCAGATGGTCAATTACTGTACCGGCAGTGAAGTGAATGGCCCCAGATTCCCTGCTAGTGTGAACTGCTGCAGCTTTGTTGGCATAAATAGGGCCAGATCACCAGCTGGTGCAAATGGGAACCATGCGGGTGATTTCAATGGGATTGGATCCCCAGCTGGGGTCAATTAATGTAGCTCGGGGCGATTACAGTAGAGAGGTGCCACTTCACACCAGCTCCCTGTCTAGCCATGTGGGTTATTTACAGTTCGAGACTCACCTGGGGAAACTCATCATCCAGTAGTTTCTAAACCAAATAAACAGAAATGGTGGCACCTTCTAGTTGGGTCACTGCCTTGATTTATTTAAAGAGCCCCTGGAACCCTTAGGACAGCACCTGCCCCACATGTGCATATCCCTGTCCCTTGCCTTTCATCTTATCAGAGTGATAAACCGCGGCCTCACAATCTCTCTTTCTCTTTGCATTGCAGAGCAAAACAAGCTGCTGAGTGATCATATTGAGCAAATGGCCGCCGAATAGCCATCTGGCCTGGGTCCGGCGTTTGGGGAGAGGCGCAGCAGTGGGTGTGGGTGCGGAGTGGGAGGACTCCTCCTCCTCCGAGACCACCCGTAACTGAAGATGGGCTACGTAAAACCACCGCAATAAACCTGCATGATTGTCAGCAAACCTTAGAGCTGCGCCGTGCAGCCTGTAGAAATAGGAGCTCAAACAAAACCAACCCTTTTCGGACGCTCCTTCATCCCAGAGCCCCGTCACGTTGTCCGAGTCGACTATTCCAAGAGGTGTTTTTGTCTGTAAAATGGAGTAACTGCTCAAATCACTGTGTGTTTATGTGGGCTCGGGGGAGGGGCAGGATTGCTGTATCCCAGGCACCCACGAGGTGCCTTGCACTGGCCGTGCTGCTGAAAACCATTTTCTGACGCGACTGCTTCAGTAGCCAAGAGCTGATGAGGTCAAGAGAGATTGGAGGCAAGGTGGGGGGTTGGGTATAAAGGAAGGGGATAAAATGGTATCTCTTCGCACTTGTTACTTTAGAAGGTTGGTACCCAAGGGCTAATCCAGGTGAAAACAGGACTCAGCCCCCCAGCTCAGAAATCAAGAGCTGTTGTACCTTCCTGGTAGCTTGTCGGGAAAGTTCATCCATGACAGCTGCACCATGCGTTTTGCTCTGGCAGATTAGCTGCTGCTGCGATAGGACTGGCCTTGAAAGCAGAGCGATTCTCCCATCTCTGGTTTGACCTGCCGTTCTGCAGAGAGTTGGGCTGATGCCTTTGCAGTTTGCACAGCCCTTCCAAAGGAAACATTGATTGATTCCATTACTGGGGCTAGAGAGGGAGAGAATTCTTGAGTGACACTATCTGGGCAGTTGGGACCACTCTGGGAAAGGGTCAGAGACTGATCTTGGAGCGTCTTTGATGTAGGTAGTCTGATTTTGAAATGCACCTTGACACGTTAGCTATCTGAAAAGGTTCCTCTTGGTCTGGGCGAGAGGCAGGCAGACAAACTCACGCAGATCTTTCTGCTGCAGTCAGAGAAACACGCTATCTGGCTAGCCAGCCCCCACCTTCAATAGGAAGATTCTTCCACAGTGACCCTTTGAGAACTTTACTGCGTTTGCTTCCAGGGAAAGCGGGTGATGTTTGTACATCTCGGTGTGAGGGCAAATAAAGGAACTTCCTTTAGTAAGCTTGATGGGCTGATAGCAGCCTTGTTTGAGGGAGTCTGTAGTGGTCCCCAGCTGTCAGCTGCAGAGAGGAGGAGAGGGGTTGCTTTGCTTGGGTTCTGTTGGTAGAGACAGTAAAGCAGCAACAGGATGACTGTCTCCCTTCTGCATTTCCATTCCAAATTGCTCTGAAAATCCACCATGTGGCGCCTTCCCCTGGTGATATGCTCAGCAATGGCAGCTGCCTGCTTCCATAGAGCTTTCACCCCCTTTCAGTCTGCTTGGTAGGGCTCTGGAGTGTAGTTCAAGGCTCTGGGATATGAGAGTCTGGTCCCCCAGTGGGGGAAGAACTCTGGGGCAGGAGGCACATCAAAAATGATAGGAGCCTGGCGCGTCCTTGTGACTTTCCCCAGTGCAGAACCACCCCAGGTTAATTTTCCTGTTAACCGCCTCTTCCAACCCCCACTTTGTTTCAGACGTACCAGACCAGACTGACGCACGTCTATCTGTACTTTTAAATAACCTTCCAGTCCAGATGCAGCTGCGCGCCTCCGGGGTGTTCGTGAGCCCCCCGGCCTCTGGGCTTTCTCAGCACCATGCTACAGATTGTGCTGTTCTTGTTCCAAGTGGAAACGAAATATTAATCGTATTTTCCCACAAATCTAATCATCCTCTGTTCTCCTTCCTGACCCCTCCCGTACCAATCGGCTTCATGAGCCATCCTGAAATGGCCTGGTGTAAATACTCATTTTATTCCTGGCCTTGAGTGACCCCAGCCTCCTGGATACATTATAATCAGTAGAGCAGAGTACACAGACTTTCATTTCTTTCTGGATCCCTTGTTACCAGTGTGGCATGCAGCGTGCGCCAGGGAATCTTGGGTGTCAAGTGTTTTAAAGATGGATGGAGTGACTAGAATTATCCAGGTATAATACCAGTGACTTTAAAAGAGGCCACAGGCTTTACAATATAACCTTTTTCTTTGGTAGGGGCAGATGGCTAGATAAAAATGAGAACCTTGCAGCAAAACTCGGGGACCTTAGAGATCAGTGCTGGAATTTCTTCTAGAAAAGCCTTATGCAAGGGAAATGGGATTGCTTCTCCCGTGGGAACATAAGGCAGGTTAGAAGCCCATGTTAAAGGCCCTGGAGCACAGCACAGAGACAGGCAAAAGGCAGGCAAGCCTCGAGCCCCTTCACGTGCTCGGTCAAACAAGAATGTACAGCCTAGCACATGCTAATTTACAATGGAAACCATGCAGTTGTTTACTCCAGAAAATGAAGTGCTGCTTGTGTCGTGGTGTTCAGGTGACCATCTTGCTGTGTGTGTTCAATGCTTTATATCTCTTCAAAAGTATTACCGTTGCTGATTCTGTGTTTACGTGAGCCTGCGTTTCAAGGGATGTTTGTCCAGGGCTGCTCTGTGCTGTCGGTTACGTACTGTAAGATTCATAGTGTTGCGGGTTTGTTTTAATGCAGCCTCTTGACTTGTTGGCCATGCAGTGTAACTTCCTGACTGGTATTTAACATAGTAAAACATTGATCCCAGCGCAATCCTGACTGGTATTTAACCTCTCTGCAAATATTCCCAGTCATGTTGAGATTTTTGTGTGCTGTGTGATTCTTCCTAGCCCCCAAGCCAGTAATCGTAGACTGATGCTCAGGAAATGAAAAAACATCCTACATAGATGTTGGTAAAAGTGCTAACGTCTCCTTGGAGTGCTGGAAGCAGCAGCATTTGGTGTTGGGCATGTGACCAGATATTGTGTTCATGAGCTCTGGGGCGGGTGATCCTGTCCCTGCAGATTGCAAATGCAGTAGATCTGCCTCTTCTGTTCCATGCCAGTTTTGATGTGTCCATGTTGTCGTCAGTTACTGACTAAGACTTGTTCTTCGTCATGGTGTTAACCGGAAAACTCCGTTCTTCGGTCCTGGGTTAAAAGGCAGAAGCCGCGACTCGGTTCAAATGAGAGAGATCCCAGTGCAGTCTAAGGAGGACGTGCGTGAGGATCTTTTTTTTTTTGCAATATTAAGTGGGAACAGCTGAGTAGCACAAGGCAGTAAAGCCCTTTGGGTTCCCCACACCTCCCAGAGTCACCTCTCTGCCTATGCCATCTAGCTAATGCCCGTGAGGCCCACAGCCCAGTTGCCAAGTGCACTCGCCCACTGTCACAATCCCTAGCTTCCGCCTTTTCAGGTCAGAGCTGCTTTGTGCCAAGTAACTTCCGGGGACTACAGGGCCCTGGTCACTGCTCTCTCTTGTGAGGCTCCTGAGACTGTGGAATGCGGGAGAGCTGGGGAAGTGAGGTGCCCAGAAAGCATGACAGATGGCAGACGCTTCCCAATAACCCCTCTCTCTCTCAGAGATACCCTAGTAGGGTGTAAGAGGGGAGTCATGCCAGCCTTGCAGGGTCCTAGCCCTGCTTGGGAAAGAGAAGGACACCCTCGATCCAGCAGCCATCCATGACCGATGGCCAGTCTCACTCACGGGGCTGTCTCTCCTTTCCTGTGCCTGTCCAGCCTATGGACGCAAAGGTCAGCTCCTGGCTTGCTGTTTGATTGGGAGCGGACCCCCACCCCCACGCACCAGGATCTCCAGAGTGCTCTGCTGGAAGAGAGGCTTGGTTCCCTGTTGCAGTTAAGTTGGGAAACCACTGTCTGTGGACCAGCCAGCTGGTTTGGAGAGAGATCTTGACCCCATGAGCCAGGGCCAGCAAAGCACTCAAGCCATATGCAAAACTTTAAGCATGTGACTAGACCTACTGACATCACATGATTAAAGTTGCACAATGCTGGCAAAGTACTCGGCTGGCTCAGAGCCCCCAGCCCCGATGACCTTTCCCATCAGTTGTCTTTTTGTTTATGAACTTTGCCCCTTTCTTCTTCAAAGCTGTGTCCACCATGCAAGGTCATGCTGGAGCGATGAGGATTTGAATGTCCTGAGATTCATCTCCGGAGAAAGGAGCTGCTGAGTTAAACCCTTTCCGTGATTACCAGCCTTGGGAACTGCAGCACCTGTTGAAACAAACAGACAAGCTGTGAGGGCCTTCAGGCTTCAGACCTGAGCCTTGCTCCGTAGCTTTTCCTTCCCCAGGTGCCCCCGCGCTGCCCTCCAGATGGAAGTAGAAACGAGCTGACTTTGGGGTGCGGCAGTGTGTCTGGCATAGGCTGAGCCTTGAGTTTCTGTAAATACAGAGATGGGTGGGGGGTGGGGCAGCAGTGCTACCCATTCTGAAGACCACTCATCCTGGGAGAGAGGGTTTGACAAATTGGCTTGCTTTTCCCCTTTGAGCTCTCTCGAGAGACGCGAGGAATGATTGCAAACCTCCGAGGGGGAATGGGAAGGGTTCCAATTGGTTCAAATTCACTGAGGTGGAGCCCCTTGCTCTAACGTGTCCAGCATTGCCAAGCATTGTACCTAACCCCCGGGCGGACTCCTGTGGGACGTGCTTATCTGTAATTGTGCAAATGTGGTACTGTCTTAGGGAAAAGCCAGGCCAAAGAGAACTGGGAACACACACTCTGCTCTGTCCAGCTTCCCGAAGGGGGGAGGAATTTGAATGTTGCATCACCTCACAGAAATTCAGTGGTGGTGTCGCTTTCCCAACGATTGCTAGTGTGGATGTATTAGCCTAGAATTGTACTGTTTGGGGAGAAGTCGCTGCTATAGGAATGCAGCCTGCACTTGGAATTTTATTCTGCTTATTGGTGGGTTGATGGACATCGGGGCAGCTCCAGCAGTGAACTCTCCACCCTTGGCTGGTAGCTGGTGATTGTCGAAATGTAACGTACAGTATGTGTGATCTCAGTCTCTCTGTTTTTCTTTCCTGAATTCTGTTGTTTTCTTCCAACACTAGAAAAGTTTAGCAGTGAAAACATGTTATTTGCACGTGTATTTTTTCTAAAAAATATAAAATTTTAAAAAAAACTAATGCAAAGAAAATGTTTAAAAGTATTGCCCCAAGTTACAGAATGTTTGCTTCCATTGGGGTTCCAAATGCTGTATTTTACTCTTTATATAAATATAATTATATATATATATACACATTTGGTCTGAGTTTGACTTTGATACTGTATTTAACACTGTTACTGCCGTATCATGTGCTGAGGGTGATTGTTAGACAATTGTTGTGTTGTACTGGGATTGGGTGACTTGATTTCCCAAGGGATCTCGGTTTATGGATTTGTTTGAGAATATTTTAAGCCTGAAGACTGAGGGGGTTAAATAATGCATTTCTGTTTTGGACGGTGGTGAGGGATTGGAATAAATTGTCTTTAAACCCTGATTTCCCCCACTCACAATCCACTTCCTTACATTTAGCACATCACTTTATATTCAGCGTGCTGGATGTTTTGGTTTTTGAGGCAATATCAGCACATGCAGAAGCAATGTTCCCATTCTCTCCCCCTTCCCTCATCTGATTATTTGCAATATTTCCCCATGTCTCATTCCATTCAGTGCCCCTTCTCGCTTCTCCCTGTGCTAACCTCCTTTTTACAAACGATAACGTTGTTGCACCTTTTTAAAGCATGAGCATTTGCCCTGGAGCTGGAGAGGCAGCAAAGCCTGATTTATTTTTTTCCCTACACTGAACCTTTTTGAGGATGGCCTGAAGATCCCACAGTGGAGTTGGGGTTCTGTGGAAGCCCCGGGACATTTCACTTTGCTGTATTTTAAAAGGCAGTTATTCAATGTTAAGATATAAAAAGAATTTCCTTTGACTAATGGGCTTTGGCTTCATGCTCCCCCTGCCGTCTAGCAAATCTAACCTACGAAGCCTATTTAAAACTCCTGTATCCACACGGGGAATAGGTTTGCAAAACTAGCCTCACAAACCTATTTCCATATCGTTTCCATACATCTGCCGCCTCTCCCTCTGCCTGTAAAAATGGTCATGATGCTTTGCATATACAATAGGCTAGAACAAAACTGAGCGTAAGATTTCCTTTGCAGGTCATCGCAGTCCCACCACAGTCCCCAGCTACCATCGCGTGTGCACGTGGGTCAAATACCTGATGCAACTTGTCCTTGTCTCCCAGTGGTGGGGCTATAAAATATTTCCTGGGGGAGAGGGCAGGAGAACAGTTTCCAATGGGAACTGGAGTTCTGCACTTTTAGGTCACTGGTTCAAATCTAGCCTGATTGGCCAAGTCTCCCTTTTTGTTGGCTGTTCAGTGACTAGTGTGAAGCAAATTGTTCTTGGACCGTTTCCTGCTGGCTAGGTGTCCACAACACCAACGTTGCACCCACAACCAGTATAGCTGCTGGTGGTCTCTGCAGAGAGTTCCGGGCTATTGAGACTAAACTAACCTCTCCCCTTGAATTGGTTCCTCCAAGGTGTGGCAGGAGGACAGGCTATGGAAAAGCCTGCAACCCTGCTCCATGGATAGGCAATGTGTACCATAGAGTTGCCAAGCCAGTTCCTTTTGCCAATACTAGAATTGCATCTGCCCACTGCGAACCTGAGCAAAATTTAGCATGAGTGAAAGTAGTTTGAGCTGGTGTCATTAAACATCTCAGCCAGTATGCGACTTACCTAATTGCTGATATCTGATCACACAAAGTTCCATTGAACTGGAGCTGAAACCTTTCGGGGAGGAGGGCTAGAGTCGATGTCCACACCACTGGTGTAGGATGAGACTTGGGAAAATGCTTCCTGCAAGGGGTTAGCACATGGCTTGCCATTAAACAGGTTTCAACATGTATTCAAGAACTATTGCTGCGAATTACTTTCAGCAATGGGTCAGCTTCCTAGTGTAGACAGACTGACTAGTAACGCATCAGGTGAGGTAGTTTTAACCACACAGTGGGGGGGGTTTGAAGATGATGATGTATACCCAGCTCGTGTGTCTCATTTTCAACACAGATTCCCTAGTACTCTCTGTTCTCCATGGTGGTGGTGCAAAAACTTACCTATATGCTTAATTTTATGCACTTAAGGACTATATCAGCACAGCCATTGATGAAGGATGTCAATGGCACCACCCAACTATACATATAAAATGAAGGAGTCTAATTTAGCTGTTAACACTCAAGAAAAAAGATCTTGGAGTTATTGTGGATAGTTCTCTGAAAACATCCGCTCCGCGTGCAGTGGCAATCAAAAAAGTGAACAATGTTGGGAATGATTGAAAAAGGAATAGATAAAACAGAAAATATCATGTCACCCCTATATAAAGCAATGGTACACCCACATCTTGAATACTGCGTGTAGAGGTGGTCACCCCATCTCAAAAAAATATATTGGAATTGGAAAAGGTTCAGAAAATGGCAACAAAAATGATTAGGGGCATGGAACAGCTTCTCTATGAGGAGAGGTTAATGAGACTGGGACTTTTCAGCTTGGAAAGACGACTAAGGGGGGATATGATAGAAGTCTATAAAATCATCACTGGTGTAAAGAAAGTAAACAAGGAAGTGTTATTTACTCATAACACAAGAACTAAGGGTCATCAGATGAAATTAATAGGCAGCAGGTTTAACACAAACAAAAGGAAGTATTTCTTCACACAACACACAGTCAACCTGTGGAACTCCTTCCCAGAGGATGTTGTGAAGGCCAAGACTATCACAGGGTTCAAAAAAAGTAGTAGGTAAGTTCCTGGAGGATAGGTCCATCAATGGCTATTGGCCAGGATGGGCAGGGATGGTGTCTCTAGCCTCTGTTTGCCGGAAGCTGGGAGTGGGCAAGGGGATGGATCACTTGATTACCTGTTCTGTTCCTTCCCTCTGGGGCACCTGGCATAGGCCACTGTCGGATGACAGGATACTGGGCTAGATGGACCTTTGGTCTGATCCAGTATGGCCTTTCTTATGTTCCTATAGTGCATAAAGGCCTGGTTTACATTTAAAGTTTTTGCCAGCATAACTACATCTGTTAAGAGTGTGTAAAAATCTGCCGTAGCTGTGCCAGCAAAAGCTCCAGTTTAGATGTGGTTATGCTGTGGGGAAAAAAGTCCTTTGGATGGTTAATAATCCCGGGCTCCTTTAGTATTTGTTCTCAGTAGATCCTATAGCGCTTTACAAAGAAGATCAGTATCGTTAATCCCCATTTACATATGAGGAAACTGAGGTGCAAAGATGTGACCTGCCCAGGGCCGTCCTTAGGCATACTCGACTCCATAGAGCACTATGATGCCCTTGGCAGCCACCTGTGCTGAACGCACTGCAGCACCAACCTCAGCGAGCAGCTCTATCCCTTGGCCAGCCCTGCCATGGGCTGTGTCCACTGAAAGGGGCAGGGCCAGCCCTAGGAGGATGTGGGGCCCCAGACAACTCCCTTCACCCTGTCTCTTCCCCTTGTCCTCAGCCTGCTCCTCATTCCACTTCTTTCCCGCAGTGACCTCGCACTCACCAGCAGTGGCGGGAAGCAGAGCCACCTGGCCCCAGCCTGCTGCACTCTGCCAGCTCCCAGCCGTGGCGCTCCACTTCCCCCTGCCGGGGAGTGTGGGAAAAGGATCGCCCTCCACACTCACCGGCGGCAGGAAGCGGAGCAACAGGCCCCAGCCCATCTGTTTTCATTGCCCTGGCACCAGCCAGGGTGCATGGGTTGGGGAAAGGACCCTCCCCTGGCTCTCACCGGTGGCGGGAAGTGGAGCGCCATGGCTGGGAGCCGGAGGAATAGCGCGAGCTGGGGCTGGGCTGGGCTGCTCTGCTGCCCGCAGCTGCCAGTGAGTGGCGGGGAGCTCCCTCCCCCATGCTGCATCTACACTGCTGCGGTCGGGGTGAGGGAAGTGGACCGGGCTACTTCTGCCCCCGCCCCCCACCAATCCACCAGGCCACGCTAGGCCTGTGGGGCCCCCAAAAGTGGCCCCCTGCAGCTCCTGCATCCCAGACCACCTCTTTCCCAGTGACCCCACACTCACCCCAGGGGGGCTGCACAGGGCACCTGAATGGCTAGGGATGGACCTGGACTAGTCCAAGAGGCCAGTGAAAGAGCCAGGTATAGATCCCAGATGTCTTGCATTTACATTCCAGGCCAGCGCTCTACCCACTAAACCAGCCTGCCTCCTTAGGGATTATTTTGTTCAGGGAACATGTAATAAGCCGAACTGACAAAATAACTTCCTAGTGTAAGCTGGGCCTCCACAAGAGGTTTTACCAGACTAGCTCTACTGCCAAACCCTTTCTGCATATGAAGGTCTGGTTGCCATGCAGATGGGCACACCCATATTAATGAGGACTGGGTACCGATAGCAGTGCAGGTACAGCGGCCTCAGGGCACTATATATATATTTCACAGTTCGGAGAGCCAGGGAATAAATCAACTTGCAGCCTTTGCTTAGACATTTTATAGGATTTTTTCTACTTGGAGGAATTTGGTCGTGGTCTGATTACTGCACAAAAATAGACAACTGCAGCTGTGACAGCACACAACGTGACAGATAATGCCTTTTATTGCTGATCACTGGTTACTCCCCACCTCACAGCAGAAACCAACCCATGTTATATAAGAAAGCCCGGGTATCTTTTTTAAACCTCTGCAATCCAGCAGGGGTGTGGAGAGCAGCTTGGTTTTCCACTCTGCGTATGGCTAATATAAAAAAAGATAGAGTCTGCCTCTCAAACGGATCTATCTTCAATATACGCGCACTGTTAGCTGGTCCACTCTAATGCTTATGACTTCCAGCTCTTGACACACTCATCTGAGTCACATGATGCATGGCATGGCAGTGGCCTGGACACACTGATCCCATTTCTACAGCCCAGTGTGGATGTAACCAGTCCCGGGCAATAGGCTTCCTACAGAAACTGATAAGTTGTTCGGAAGCCTGTCTGGCTAGACGTGACTGTTTATTTCAGAGGCACAATCCAATATTTGTTGGCTACTGTATTTTGTAGGGGAAATGCCCCGATTCTTCCAGGCAGCAGCTGCCCTTGTATCACTTTCCCGTGCACGGGAAGCAAGATTCAAAACCCACTGAAGTGGATGGGAGTCTTTCCATTGATTTCAATGAATGTGGTCCTAGATCTGTCCCTGGGCCACTCTTCTGAGGGCTGAAGCCACGTATAAACATCTTGGCTGCCTAGAATTCTGCTTCTCACTTTGACCATGGGGCCAGATGGTCAGACATCATCTGAACACCAGCTGAGCTTCCGCTTGAGACCAGCTTCTTTTCCATATAACTGACTCGCTCAGGGATGCGTAGCCACACATTTGATAGAAGGCCCTTACTTTCTAACGCAAGACTGTAATCTTGGCTCTATTTTGTCCCTGGCACACGCTGGGAGGGGCGCAAATTGAGAAGGGAAGCTAGGTAGTCGGTAACTTTCAAAGTTCTGGGTCCATTTTCCTGTTCTGCTCATTCAAATCAATAGTAATAAGAGATGTTGTTGGATATTGAAGGTGCTTTTTGCACAAGTAAGAACTCTTGTATAGCAAAGAGAGGAGGGGATGTTTGTTGCCCTAGGGGGAAAACAACAGATTGTCTGTGCTCAGTAGAACTGTCAGAGAGGCCTGGTTCCCCCACAGTACCATAGTCCCCTGATGGGTCTGACTTTAGCTAGGTCCCAGGACCAGGTAACAATATGCCTAGGTCCGATCTGCCCTGCAGTCTAGCTACGCTGTCCCCTGAGGTCGTTGTATTTGTAGCATCGCCAGGCCGTGAATGGAAACTGTCTTTGCACAGCACAATGATTCACAGTATGGTGGCTCTGACCAGCTGGGGTAAGGAGGCTTCCCCACTGAGAATGGTATTGTAAAACCCAGCTATGGACTTTCTAAGGGTAGTTGTTAGCCCTGCCTGCTTTCCTCGCCCATGTGACCTGTGGCCTTTCAGTCCTTTGGATAAGATGGGATGCTGTCAGCACGAAAGCCTAGCAGGGAGGGGGAAAGCGCCCGCTTGCTGCGTTCAGTCTCACCCGGGGCTCTGCCCTCTATTGAAATGCTGTGGTTTCTCTCTCATAAATGCCCTTTCCCTGTGCACTGTCCTTGGGCACCAGCTGAGAGCAAGAAGCTGAACATGCTGCTCTTCTGGCTTTACAAGCTGCTGGCCATGCTGGCCCTGGGGGGCTTGCAGCTGCCTCTGGCCCCCACCGGGGCTGCTGCAGAGGAGTGTGAGCCCCTTGTGGCGAAGGAAGGAGACCTGTACGTGCTGGGGCTGTTCAGAGTCTGCAACACCAAGCTGGACAGTTTTGAGTAAGACACTGTGGAGCCTCTGAGCTCCTTAACCTGGCCCATTCTCTGCTGGGGACGTGCGGTGGGGTCGTGGGAAGTAAGCAATCTGAGGACAGTCAGTAAGCCAGGTAGCTGGGCTAAGGCAGATAGGCCAGCTGGGGTTTTCCAGGCAGGGGAAGGTGCATGGCTGGGTTGTGGGGGATCCCAGCTTTGGGCTGACTCTGATTGTTCAGCTGCTCTGGGGAAAGACCATTCAGCAGGGGATGAAAAGTCAAGTGCCCTGTTCTATGATTTCTTTTCTCCTCTTAGTGAAGCGGTTCATGAACTGCTGCTGGTGACTTTTAACCCTTGTTTATAGAGTAATGACTGACTGAGCGATGGCCACCAGGGAGTGGCCCAACCATCTGGTTTGCCACCTCTAGGTCCTTGCAGGTCCAAATCCCATTGGGGGACAACCTGGCTCTTTGTTCTGCTGAGCAGACATGCTGAGTATTTCAAATGAGATCTTACAAACCCAAATCCTACCTGGTCTGCATGGATAGCAATGAACCTGTGAAGTTTTTCCATAGATATAGGAGTTCCCCAGCTGTCCTTGGCTAAAATTGGCAATGGCCCATCCTGTTACCTAATGTGATATGTACCAGTTGGCTGCAGCTTTATCACTTTCCACCCCAGAAGTAGCTGCATTTCAGCGGCATATGATGTCATTGCCTTGTGTGTATAGGCGCTATTTACATATAAGTTGCATCTAAAATATAATTATTACTCTCCTGTTTGCCTGACTCTGGTGGCCTTATTGGAGGCATCATGCTGGCTGTTTTTGCCCTGTTGGTTTAGCTATTAACAGTCACTCAGAGCCAAGTGTCCCAGGGACATGTGCTCTGTAGCATCTCTAGTATTGTATGTTAAATTACATTGCAAGGGATTGGTACAGAATCAGGGTTCCCCTCTAAGTACGTTCCTTGCTACCGTAGATGCTAAGACCCAGAGACACCAGCCCTGTGAAAGAAAAAGCAAAGATTCTTAGGGAGAGCTCAGTAGGGGTCGTGTATTAGGAAGCCTATATTTACCAGTGGAAATGACGCCCCATGAGATCTGCCAGGTCATTCACAGCATGGATTTTACGCAGCCTTACACAGTGGCCTGTTTTGCTTTGATTCCCAGTCTCCAGCACTATGTCCTCGCCCAGGCGTTCAGGTTTGCTGTGCAGCGTGCCACCCCAGATGGGGCAGGCTCCTTGGGGTATAAGCTGGTCACGTACTGCGAGCAGCCCCCCGGCTGCTCTGAGAAGATCCTCACCAAAATGGACAAGGCTCACCGGGAAGGAGTCCAAACCATTGTGACCATCTTCTACGCAAGCACGGCGCCAGAACACTCACTCTTCGTTAATGTGCTGCGGGTGAGTGATGGCCTCTGCCAGTTAACAGCAGGCAGAGGAAGGAAAACATGCCAAGCAGATGCGGGGAGGGGTGGTACCCGCCTCTCCTCTTCCCCTGCCCTGGATAACCCTACTGCAGCCCCTCCCACCCACTGTTGCTTCTCTCTTGCGCAGTGTTAATTCTGATTTTACTGTAATTAGTTTAAGGGCACCAGTGAAGTTCTCAGGTTCAGCCACTAAACACCAGAGGTTAATTACAGAGCACTCTGTTACTTACAACCCGAGAGCAGGGAACGGTGGTTCGCCCCAGCTTTCCTCCCCTGTGGGATAAAATGAATGCCCTGGCTCCAGGCTGGGTGGAGTTACGCTGCATCTCTAGCACAGCTATGAAGAACTTCCCGGTGCGCTTGCGTCTGGGGATCCTGAGTGTTAATAATGAAAGTGATTCTAGATGGCTTTGGCTTTTAAAACCTCGTCAGAGTTACGGCTGTTAGATCTGCCCTGCTCTGCTCTGTCAGTCTCTCTATCCATTAATCACCATAACTGCACAACGATCTTGTCCCGTCCCTGCCTCTGCCGAGAACAAGGGAGGCAGTTTCCATGATCCACCAGCTAATGATCGCTGTAGTTCCCTCCTTTTAAGCCAGAGAGACTTTTACTCTTGCTGAGAGACGCTGTCTGCCAGGCAGGTACCCAGCATGCTCTGCCAGGCCTCAGCTGCTCCGAGGCAGCACTGGTAAATGTAAAAGAAGAAGTGGAAAATTTGATGGTGGCAGTGCTTAATTTGTGCCAGGGCTTGGCAGGTCATACCCCAACACCCATGGGCTTGGCATGTGAAAGTAATAATAATAATTAATTGCTTGAGCCCCTGCACCTCTTTCATTACAAATTAAGCACTGGATGGCAGCATGGAAAGTCTCGGTCTGTTCAGATCTGCATTGTGCTGTGCCATGGATCATACCCCGCTGCTCGGCTCCTTCAGTGCATGCTGGGTTATTTAGTGACAGCCCTTCTCTGCTCTCCCCCCTTGCTAGACATGGAGCCTCTGGTCTGAGAAATGGAAAAGTTCCTGTAATTCGGTGTCCAACTGATGCAAGACTTTTTTTTTTTTTAAGGTGGAAATTAATCTTTCCCAGACTCGCATCTCCCACTCCACGCTAAAGATGAATGTCAGAGGCGCCTTGCCAAGCATCCTGGGACTGCTGAAAGCTTTCCAGTGGAACATGGTTGGCTTCATTCATCGGTATGAGTTAGAGTTCAGGGACGTCATTGCTGGCCTTGAACAAAGCGACCGAGGGGAGATATGCATCGAATTTACAGAGCAGAGCATCTCTGATGGTCGGAAACTGATCAATAAACTTTCCTCCTCAAAATCAAATGTCACACTGGTGATGGACGAGTCTGCTCTGTATTACATGTTACAGGCAAGGCAAGAGGAAACCCATACCATGGAGAAACACATCATTCACTGCTGCAACGGGGTCATTTTTGGACTCGCTGGGTTAGAGTATAAAGTTTACCAGGGAATATGGTCTCTGCACCAGAGGCCTCGCCTGGTTCCTGGGTTTCTTGACTATTTGCTGGACACGAATACTCATCAACCTGCAAATGCAACAGTCGGGTATCTGTTCCGCAAGGTGTGTCACCAGTGCGCAGAGAACCCCTGCAGGAACTTCAATGACCCTGTGCCAGTCAACATCAGTGCTGCCCGTTTACGCCTCCGTGAGCCAGACGTTTGCCATGGAGCTCCAGCTATTAACATGTGCAATTCGTGCCTGGACCGCTTAGCCTATCTGGATGTCATCTTCACCATAGATTTGTTCGTGCAAAAGCTAGCGAGGGCGATAGAAGAGATGTCCCAGAATTATCCACCATCCCAGCCGCAGAACAGCTCTGACTTCAGTAGCGAACGGGTACCATTTCACACTCCAAAACAACCTTGACTCTAACGATGGGTTTCTTAGCCACAGCATGGAACAGCCAACTGAAAGTGCTGATTCTGAGCCCTATGGCAGCATCGCTGCTAATCTGCTGATGTTGCTGCTCATTATAAATATACCCCAGTAAAAATAATTGGGCTGATTTTAAATTTCATTTATTTATTTTGCAGATTTGTGAATGTGGCAAACATGAATGTCCAGCGAATTGTGCCGCTGTGACTGTATTTCAACCAAAACAGCCCCAAAGATGCCACTGGGCTGAAATGTCCAAACACTTGCTTCATGATCATTGATTCTTTACATCCCCTAATACTAGAGGGAGCAGCAAACCGGTGTGTTTCCCTCTGCTTGTGGTCGCATCTTTGGGACACACAGACATGTCGTCTGGCTCTGTTTGGTTTGCGCGGCTGGTGGCCAGCCTGCTCTCATTTCTGTCTCTTTCAGTTGGAGCAGTTTCTCATCGATCACCACTCACCTCTCCTGCCTGTCAATCCAAACCCCTTCGAGGTCTTCTACTGGAACGTTACTGACGATGGAGAGGTGAAGCTCCCCCAGCTGGACGTAGACATGGAGAGGGCGGCCTCCGAGAGCTACGACCCAGTGGCGAGGACTGTGGGCCTGCAGGGTGGGGGAGCTATCCGGGTGAGTGAAGCCGCTCTCACGCTGGTGGCGATCAAGGCCCTTGCTTGAGCCTTTCATAGGAGGATCTCCATGGTCCTTGCGAGGAGAGGGTCAGGGTTCCCACCTGCCTTTCACAGCCAGGGAAACTTACGGCCCAGAGAGTTTCAAGTGACTTCACCAACGTGGCAGGGCCTGTGAGGGAACCCGTGCATCCTGGCTCCATGTCCCGTCCCGTCCCGTCCCGTCCCATCCCATCCCATCCCCTAGCCGCTGCCTCTCACTCTCCCAGCTTCTTCCACGCATGGGAGGTAGGAGACCTGCACTGGATCCCGAGACTGGAACTGGGCCTTCTTCTGGAAGGTCCTACTCGGATAGGGGGAGTGAGGGGAAGGAGAAGCAGTGAAGGAGCCAGGAAGGCAGGTATGGGAAATTGGCTAGCTCAGGAGCTGGACTAGGGCAGGGCAGGGAACAAGCATCCACAAACGTGCTCTGCTGGGGGCAAATGCTTTGAGCGGCTGCCAAACTGCTGCTGGGTTTAAGAGCCAGTTGCTGTCTCTTCTTACCAATCAGGCAGCCTGCTACAGGCTACAGACAGGCTTTGCTGCACACCCTGATTCTTGACACCGATCCATCTCTGGAAGTTGCTTCTAAGCGAAACCACCTGTCCCACCTCTCCCTTGGACAGGCGAAGGGGTAACTGTCCCCGATGGGGGTTGGTGGGTTTGGGTGTGCCATTCCTGATACTGCCAATGCAAATCCTCCTGCTTCAAGGCAGCAATACACTCCCACTCTGTTGTTTCCCAGTAGCCTTTGCCTACAATCTTGTCTGTGTTTGAATTGCAGATCCTGCCCTCTCACTGCTCCCGAGGCTGTGGCCAAGGGGAAGTGCGAAAGCTGCACCCTGATTTGCCTCAGCACTGCTGTTATGCATGTGAGGTTTGCAGCCCTGGGACATACAGCAACGGATCAGGTCAGTCTGTTTTGCTGGCCCAGTGGGCACCCACCTGAGCTGAGGAGCGACCTAGAGCCCTGCAGATGCCAAGAAGCTGGCTAGCTTGTGAAAGGGCTGGGTAGTTCCACAGCCATTCTAGACGCTGCCAGGTGCAGATGATCAGATCTCATGCTCCAGGGTCTTCTCCGGGGGCGTCTGGAAGGCGGCTTTTCACCCATTGCACTGCGCAATTGTCTTGGTGCAACTGAGGCGAATGGGAGTTGCTGGGGACTCAGCAGTTTTCAGTAGCTCAGGCCACTGATTTAGACGTTTCAATATGGACTTCAAGACTTTTAGAACGAGGAGGCTCTTTGAGCCTTTGTTTAGAGCTACCCCACCAGGTTGCCAAGAGAATTCCTTCTAGCTGGGAGGACGATGGGGCATAGGACTGTCAGGGAGCGAGCATAAGTGGTACTAATTCTAATAATGAACTGGAAGAGTCCTCTACGGAGTGCATGGAAAACATGACTCCTCAACAGCTTGTCGTTTTGCGTTCCAGCCTTGGAGAGCTGCTGGTCATGTCCCCAGGATGAGTGGTCTCACGGAGGCCAGGCCTCGTGCTGGAAGAAGGCCGTGGTGTATCTGTTCTGGTCCGAGCCCACCAGCGTCACGCTGATCCTGCTAACACTAGTGGGGATGGCCCTCACGGTTTCTGTCACGGCGTTGTATGTGAAGCATATAGACACCCCTATCGGCAAAGCTGCCGGAGGGCCCATATTTTACTGCCACATGGCCAGCCTGCTGGGCTCCTTTGCCAGCGTGTTCCTCTTTGTTGGGGAGCCAACAGGTTGGAAGTGCAAACTTCGCCGGCCGGCCTTCGGGGTGAGCTTCACGCTCTGCCTCGTCAGCATCCTCGCCAAATGCGTCCGGATTCTGGCTGCCTTCGCCACTCCCGTGGGAAGACCGACCAAGCTGCAGACCAGCCTTTATCTGATTGTTCTGGGTGTCCTCCCGGCTCTGCAGTGCATCATCTGTTTCCTGTGGCTCCTCCTTGACCCTCCTGGGGTCAGACATTCCTACCCCAAGAAGGCAGACTACCTGATCATCGAGTGCTTCAACGAAACAGGCATTGGCTTCTCCTTCAGCCTCGGGTATCTCTGTGCCCTGGCCTTCTGCTGCCTCACCGCTGCCATCAAAACCCACTCCCTGCCTAAGATATTCAGCGACTCCCAGGGCATCTCCTTAATGATGGTGACTTTCTTTGCTGTCTGGCTCTCCGTGATGCCAGCTCTGGAGTCGGGAAAGGAGCGAATGGTTGATATGGTGGCCATCGTATCTATCCTGCTGTCTTCCTACAGTGCTCTGGCCTTTCTGTTCTTCCAGAGATGCTACATTATGTTATTCAGATCCCATCACAATACTACAGAGTGGATCAAGAAAACCACGTATGCGTACTGCCAGAAGGTTGCTAGCAAAGCCAATCTGAGCATCCAGCTGGAGCCCAGCACCGCCACCACGGACATGTCCACCTAAGCAGGGGGTGGGATGCCGGGTATTAGTTGCTCAAACTGTTTGTAATTCTGCTTTCTTTTGCTGTGTCAAGGCCTCTGCAGGGCTGGGCTCGGGCAAAGCCTGGTCCAAACCAAACAAATCCATCAAGCCCCAGAGCAAGGAGAGGGGGCAAGGAAAATGGGCTTACAAATTTTGGAGGACCCTATGGAGAATTTTGAAGCCAACCCTTTCAAAGCTTGTCCCTTGGGCCAGCCTCTCGCTTTCTCTTTCCTTAATCTACCCTGGCTGTTTGGGTTCAGGCTAGAACCCTGGGCTCTGTGACTTGCTATGGAGGTTTGTTCTTGCTGCGAAAACATATCTTGTGTGACTTTAGGCAAGTCACTTTGTCTCTCTGTGCCTCAGTTTCCCATCTTTATTTCCTTTCTCTCACCATTTGTCTATCTTACCTGGTTGGACTGCGAGCATGCTGAGGCAGGGATTTGTCGGCTTTCACAATGTACAGCACCTAGCGCAGTGGAAGTCTGACCTAGATTGAAGACCGTGGGTGGTGTTAGTATGCAAATAATAATAAGTCCGGCAAGATGGCAGACCACTCTCTTGGACAGGACCTCTAACCATGTCCAAAGTGCTCAGGACCTTTGTCGTTCTAGGTGAACGGAAACTTAGGGTTCTTTGCCCATCTATTTTATAGTGCCATGAACCTTTGAAATGGATTCTGTGACACGACACCTCATATTCTTCATAGAATAGGGTTATAATATGATTATAGCATAACTGATATGTTTTATGCAAGATAAGGCATGTGAGATATCATTGCAAAGGTTATGATTTGCTGAATATGTTTATCTTATTTGTATTCATGTATCATTTTTGTATCTAAAGGTAGGAATATTGACTATACATCTGTACTACAAAAGTGTTTGCACCTGGGGAACACCAACCAGACAGAATGCAATCAGTCTGGCTGGCTAGCTGGGACCATCAGAGAGAACAATAGGTCTTTGAAGATGCTAATCTCCCACCTTCCTGGGATGCTACAAATGGCCCTTTGACTCATGGCTGCTTTGACACTGCAGGGTCATGAGAGCATGTCACCTGATTCTGGACTCCATGATAGAATGCCAGTATTTTTCCACTGTGGTTCCAGTGGGGAACCACACTGGAAAACAAAGGATTCCCGCCATATGTAAAACCTATTTTAGGCGGGGGAGTGACATAATCAGGGTTTGTTCTTCACTGAATCCCCACCCAGGGTGACTTCTGTGAACATTTAAGAAACAAAAACCAAGTGAGGCAGAAGTACTGAGCCCAAGCTGGGACGGTGTCTAGCCTGTGAAATAAATACCTGGAGTTTAAGCTGCAAGCAAAAGCAGCTCACCTTCAAGAACCTCTGCAGTCTGCCTAAAGCAACAGTAGGGTGAGAAATTACTACTTGTAACCGGTTACTACAGAATCTTAAACTTAGATTCTGTTTTTGTTTAATTTGCTAGGTAATCTGCTTTGATCTGTTTGCTATCCCTTATAATCACTTAAAATCTATCTGTTCTAGTGAATACACTTGTCTTTGTTTTCTCTAAAACTAGTTTGTGGAATTCATACCCAGGGGGCAAAAAGCAGTGCATATCTTCCTCCCCATTGAGGGAAGGAGTGAATTTTATGAAAATTACGCTGTGTAGTTCTCTGTGCAACGCAAGACAATACAGTTTGGGTTTACACTCCGGGGTGTGGAGGTGCACTTGAATGCTGGGCAGTTCTCTAGCTGAGATCTTCTCTTTTCTTCCCCATGCAGAGCTGATCTCAGTCTCTGCGTGAAATTGCAGCTGTGTGTGTCCCTACCTGTGTGTGTGCTGGAAGGGGGCTTGAGAGCCTGTCACAGCAGCACAGTGCAAAGAGAACCCAGGCAGGTGCATCAGGCGAGCCCAGTGGCACCCGTGGGAACCTGTCACAGATTCCTCTCAAGGTTCCCCCCCAAAGTAAACTTCATTCGGGCCATGAGAAAGGAGACATGGAGTCTGCTGGGGAAGGAAATTCCATGCTGGTTTCTTCCCTGGCTGGTGTTGGCTAAAATGCAAATGAATGGCCACTGGACATGTGATTGCTAGTTGACTTTGATGGCACCTGGCTGGAGGTGACGGCCTGTCCTTCGTCTGGTAAACACATTTGAGTATCACATTTTCCTAATATTTGTATGGGCAGTTCCTGTACCCACATCACGCAAGAATAATAATGATCAACGTGGTGGTAGTTTGGCAATGAAACTGTACATGACCCATATCTTTCAGTGTCAGGTAAAGTGCCTGCCAAGTTGTGTTTAGCCATTGCATTTGCTCGGCTCCCAGCTCTGTTTTCCTTCAGGATTTTGCAATTTGGCTGATGAGTTTAGTGCTACTCTAGGGTTGTTTTAGCTTTACAATGCATCCCAATAGCATACAGGCAGGAGGGAACCCAATTTTTATACTGTTGGAATGGATATGTTCCAGCCACAGCTGTACTATATCAGACACAGCCTGACATTAATGAATTGGGGTACCCTGAACTGGTCAGGCCAGCTGGAACTCACTGCCAGATACCAGGGAGCCGCTGGCCCTCCTTGCACTCAGATGCTTTTAGAGTCACATACCCCAGTGCTCTGAGAACCAAGCTGGGGTCTTTCCATCTTGTGCATCCTCACTGGTACTAAAGGGTTTACTGGTCAACATGTACCTTTGGCTACAGTCCCGTTGCCTAGACATTCCGCTCTCTGTGACCCCTATACGGCTCCATTGCCGTCAATGGGGTGGCACAGAAAACAGGCTTCCTCTAGGACATGGCAGCAACAGCTCAGAAAGGTCCCTGGCACCATGGAGGGAGAGTCACAGTTGGCCCTAGGGTTGCACCTAGAGTTGCTCATTGGGATGTGAGGAGAATGAGGAAAAAGAAAAATGAAGAAGATCCCAAGGTATCTCCAAACAAATTCAATGCGTGTTACTGCAGGAAGCCTGGGCAGGCATCTAATTACCCAGACCACTGGGTGGGGCTGTCTCCTTTGATAGGGCTGAAGGGGTGGTGAGTGTCTGGGGATTGTGCCAATGGGCAGTTCTTACGTAACATTGTGGTGTGGGAGCTTGTACATGATGAAATCAACCAACCGACAGTGCTGTGATCTGGTGGCTTGGCATGAGAACCCAATAAACATGTCTCAGTTGTACACCTGGTCCGGTCTGCCTCATTCAAGGAATGTTTCAATTAACTCTTTGGGTCCTGGCAGGTGCTAAGGAGTGAACCCCATTAAGGAAAGGCCAGCTCCTGAAGGCTGGATAGGAGGTTCTCAGGTCAGGCCCCCAGTGGACAGGCGCCGTGCTCTGAGGTGGGGCTGATGGCAAGAAAGAGGTGAGTTGAGCATGTGAAGATTCCAGCTTGGTGGTACAGGAGATGAGGCCTTCTAGCTTGGTGCTCAGGCCCCAGGAGGATGAGGGAGAGGAGTCTCAGTGCATCGGGAGGGAGAGTGAAGTGTTCGGGAGTAAGATGGGGCCACTGCTGGGCAGAGGAAGGAGACAGGAGCCGAGGAGAATCATCCTGCAGGTTCCATGCTCACATGCAGGAGATGGAAGGTTTAGATACACTGGGGTCCCTCTCTATGTGGTGAATACCCATCTTCCCAGGGCAGGAGGGCACAAGGGGAGGCAGGTTCCGCTCTGGAAGCTGCACCTGTCCAGAGAAGAGATTTTTGTTTTGAAAAGGCTAAACACAGAATTTGCCTCTTTGCTAATTGTGCCCTTTTGCAAATAGCTCAGGATGAGCTGTTCCGCTCCCTGGCCTTGTCACGGCTCTCCCACTCGCCTCCCTGACTCTTTTGCATGGTCTGATGGCTCCAGGTCATTGGAACCCTGGAAGAGATAGCTCCGGAAGGGGACATTTCCTGTTTGCATAAACTACAAAGTGTGCAGAATGCAGAGTAAAGGTGGGGTGGGAGTTTGGGATGATTGAGCGGGGCTCAAAACCCCGCACTGTGCACCCTTGATTGCTGAGAGAAGCATTTTCTAGCAGGGTTTTCTACCAAGGGTTTGCTTCCAATTTGGTTTCCCAGAGTCGAATTGTGCAACCCAGCTGTGGACTGCTTGCAGCAGGGGTGGGTTTGGCTTCAGAATCTCTGAATCTGCAACTGTTCTAACTGTTCATACCGCAACACATAACCATCGCCAGCCGGGCAGGTCCAGAATATACACTAAACTAAGAACATTATGGAGTCTTTAAAAATCATTTCCACTAAAGCCTCCAGCATTGGGACCACCTGGGGTGATAGACGAGGACATGTGGGAAGAGTCAGGTGCTTTATTTAAATTCTGTGGCTTGTGAGGCAGAGATACCTATATATGTAGCATTCAGGAGAGATTCTAGCAGAGGACACTTTACAAGATGTCCGTCACTGGCTGGGCTCTGCTGCTAGCTGTCACACACCTGGTTTTTGCTCAAGAGTCAGTTCAAGACTGCGAAGGAATCTGGGAACAGGAGGGCGATGTCTATGTCTTGGGGATATTTGAAGTCTGTTTCTCTTCCTATGTCAGGTAAAGTGCCTGTTAGGTTGTTTTTTATCCATTGCATTTGCTTGTCTCCCAGCTCTGTTTATCTTCAAGATTTTTCTCCTTGGCTGATGAGTTTAGTGCTACTCTAGGGTTGTCTTAGCTTTACAACACATCCCAATAGCATACAGGCAGGAGGGAATCCAGTTTTTATGCTGTTGGAATGGATATGTTCCAGCCACTTAATCCAATGCACTCCCCCATTCTGAGCCCTCGAGAATGACTTGCTGAATAGTGTCAGACAAACCTGTTACTAACTTATTATTAAAAATGAGTAGGGTTAAATATTCTTTCCATTTTAGCAATGGCTCCTATATGTCATCTGGAAACAGTTTGTGTCTTTGTCTTGGATTGACCTTTTGCAGTGATCTCATAACACCCACAAGCAAAGGTTAATAATGGAAAGACTAATTGAGACCAACAGCAGGGCTATCACACAGAAATCCTGTTAAATCCTTAGATTAGGGTAGGGATTGTCTTATTGTTCTGTTTGAATAGCATCTACCATCATGCAGTCCTGGTCTGTGACTGCAACTCCTATGTACAACCGCAATACAAATAATAATCATGATAATTTTCCATGCCGTCTCATGCCAGTGTTAGCGTATCATTCTCCCACCATGGCCTGGAGAGGAAAGGGGACGAAGCAGATCCTGTGTGCTTGGATGTTCATAGCTGGTTAGTGAAGATGCTGAATGGGCTGCAGCTAGCTAAGCGCATGATCGTTTTTGCCCCGGATCCATTTGTTTGCACCCGTGCAATGCAATGGCATCCTGATACATCTAGTCCATAGCGTGCCATGTTGTCTTGACTGATTTCTCTATTTCCAGCTTGCAAGAATTAATCTGGGCCCAGTTAATAAGGTTTGCTCTGCAAGCCAGGACGCAGCTTCTGGACAGCAACCTCCGTGTGGGCTATAAAATTGTTACTCATTGTGAAATGCCTCCCACGTGCAGCAATTTCCATCTCATACGTATCTGGACCAACCACGAAAGCGGAGCAGAGCAAATCATCACCCTCATCACCCCTTATAGCATGAGATATAAGAGGGATGTCTTCTTTCTTACAGGGTATTTGCCAACGGTATGCTTGCCTGCACATGGCAGTGTGTGCTTGTGTGTGTTGGGATGTGTGGGTGAGTGTGCATGCATGTCTGCACTCCTGTTTGTGTGTCAGGGTGTGTGTGTGTGCACACGCCCATTTGTGCGCATTCACAACTGATAAATGGTTCTGGTGAGAATAAAGCAGCTCTGGTTTGGGCCCCTTCCCTGGTGGCAATCCATTGACTTAAATGGAGACCCACCAAGGATGTTTGGCTTTGCAGCTATACCGCTGTACCTCAGACTGTGATCTTATCAGATCTCATAAACGAAGCAGGACTTGGCCCTCCTGTATTTCCCAGGACCAGGTCCCTTATTGGCTTTAGTCATGAAAGAACACCCAGGAGAGGGATACGCCACGCTTACAGCAAATGGCCCTTGTGTTGCAGGTCTTTGTTCTTCATGACCAATTGATGATTTACAGCAAGGAAGTTGTGTTGGATGGCGAAGGGGCTGTTGAGACTTTGACGACACTCGTCCAGTTCTTGGGCTGGAATGTGCTGGGTGTCATCCAGAACAATGAAAAGGAAATATTAGGCATAGCCAGAAATTTCACCCAGAAGGACAAGGACAATTTCTGCCTTGAGATGCATGAGCAGGGCTCTGCAAATGCAACGGCCTTGCACAGCAGCATCATGAAGACTAAGGGGAACGTGACGGTCATTTTTGACTATAGCGGTAGCTTTCGCAAGATGTCGCTCGTGGAAAGTGTCCCCGGAAAACAAGTGATTTTGTGTTGCTTCTGGTCCAAATCTCCATTACTCATTACTGTACCTCACCACTATGATGGCATTATGTCCCTGCACAAAAGAGCTAGGACTGTCCCTGGGTTCCTGGAATACCTGCAAACGATGGGTCATCAGGACTCTGGAGAGGAGTCACTTGAGTACATGTTTAGACAACTTTGCTATCACTGTGAAGTCAATAGCTCCTTGCAGTACCAGATCTGCTTTAACTATCTACCCTTCCTGGAAGTACATCTTCCTTTTGAAGAGAAGAACTGCACCCGGGAGCCCATCAATGCATGTGCTCCATGCCTTCATAGGTTGGCATCAGATGATGTAATCTACCAGCTGGCCACTTTCTTCAGCAAGTTGCAGCTGGCCATTAATGCTTTTTGCAGAGATAACAAAATTCTCTGTGCCCACATGGGAAACTCTGCTACCTTTAAATCCAAGGTAAATACAAGTTATTGTTCAGAGGTGACCTGCAATGGGAAAAGTGTATGTGTCCCCTGGTTTAGTTTATGTGTAGAGGGAAGACTTAAGTGGGTAGTTTTAGAATCTTTTTATTTTGCTAGGAGTTTTTATTTTCTGTGTTTTGTTTAGAAATATTAGGACTGTCTGTCATTTTTGCTGGATCTTTCCTTGGGTGCATCAGGGATGTTGACCGGGAACTTTTTCAGTTGGCTAGGCACTGGCTGTTAAACAAAGAAAACTTTTCCCTCAAGCATGTCAGTTTAAAAATGCATTGACCATTCTAGAGCTCAAATACTCTGGATAAAAATCACTTCTCATCTCCTTTAATCATGTTTCCCTCACCTGGCTACCTCTGGGGTTATAAACCTACTTGCACTCCAGTTGTCCACAGTCTTCCAGGTAAAGGAGGTTAAATGAGACCTGCATTTCTAAAGTAGAGCAGTTCTCAGGCTTTCTTTAAGCAGCCTAAGGAAGTAAAAAAATACATAAGCCCAACCCTTAGGATAATACAAGTCTGTTAAGCCATGGGAATCTAAACCAATGTATAAATCAAAATAGCGTGCCAGAAAAAAGCCATTAAAATTAGCAGAAGAGGGTGAAACACAGAGTATTCAGAATCTATTAACAGAACTGGGTGGAATTTTTTTTCTCCGCAGAAAAATTTAGACTTTTCAGTAAAAAATCAAAATTGGAATTTTTCAGCCAAAAGCTACGAATTTCAGTTTGTAAATGTTGCCATAATATCTCATGGAAGTTTTAGTTTGGATTTCTCTTTCCCATCTATGGGCTGGGCAGGGCTTGCTGGCTGGACTACATCTCCCATGATGCACCATAGTATCTCCTCTTGTTGAGCCATTGCAGTGCATCATGGGAGCGCCTGGCTGTGATGCAGCCAATTCCCATGAGGTAATTTTGGTGACATTTTCAAATCAACATTTTTCATTTTTCAGCTGAAACCCAAAAACTTTTTAGTTTTCAGGTGCTCAGTTTTTCAATGAGCAGTTACAATTTTCCATGGAAAGCAGTGGCTTTCGTGAATTTTTTTTCTTTGATCAAAAACAATTTTTTCATTGAAAAATGGTTTGGACCAAACATTTTTGACCAGCCTGTACCAATTCCTCATCAAGTATATCTATTTACAAGGGTAGGACATGGTTCTCTGGTAAAAGATCAATCTTTCTATCAGAGTTGGTCAAAGAAAAGGTTGAAGTATGAAAACCTTTTCTCTGAAACTCTATTTTTTTTTTTAAAAAAAAAAGTGAAATTGCAAGCTTGGAATTATTTTCCAGCCAGATCTTCTATCTAATCCATGTGCTTTTGTTCTATGATGTCCATTGCTGAGATACCATAGCATCTCACACACTAAACTGATGCTCTGGTTGTTCTTTACCAAAATGCGATTCCCATAAGGCCTCCCTCTGTGTCACAGAGGAACAAGATGCATAACTTGGATTGAAGCTTAAAATTCTTCCTTCCTTCCTGCCAAGAAGTTGTGGTTCCTGAATATTGATATTGTTCTGGTCTGTTCTGGTGTGTCTGATCACTGGGGCTTGGACTAGATGACCTCCTGAGGTCTCTTCCAATCCTGATATTCTATGATTCCATGATTTCCTTTCCCTCCATGCTCTAGTTTGAAGCCTTTGTTCTTTCCAACGACACTTATCTAATCCCACCCAATTGGAACCTCTTTGACGTTTTCTCCTGGATCGTCTCAGAAGATGGAGTCCTGACCCTGCAAGCAGTGAATGCTACCACCTGGCACCACTCCAGCCAAAGGGAGGTGAGGGGGGCGAAGGTATTTGCTACTCCAGACCCGCCAAGGAAAGCCTGTTCGTGTTTTCCAGCCCTGAGCCACAAGGGCCCCTGTACTGGATGACAGACTGTCAGACCCTATATAGGAACTGAGGACTCCTCAGATGAGTGAGGTGCTAAACCCCTGCTCTGGGATTCAGGGTGAAGTCTGCTGAGTCATGCTGACAGGTGGGCCTAGTTAGCACCAACAAAGATAGAGGGGAGTGAAAGTAGCCTTCCGGGCAAAAAAGGACTCGGGTACTTGGACCGAGGAGGCTCAACAGGGACAAGCCCAGGAATGCATGTAATTCCATTTCACCCTGTGTGTCCTGCTCCCCGATGACGCATTTCCCGCCAAAACTCCAAGTGACCCTTCTGCTCTGTGCCCCATTGTAGCAGTGATTCCAATGGCTTAATTCAACTGTCAGAGAAACAGGCTGGGCACCTGGGATGGGTGGATGGAAACAGGGCTCTGTGCACATCACGTGCCCCCCAGGCTGTCCCGTGGCTACTTGTTTCTCACACAGGCGCTGAACTCGTCCTGCCTGCGCGGCTGTCAGCCTGGTCAGAGTAAGAAACCCCATGACTTTCTCCCTCTGAACTGCTGCTACGACTGTGACGAGTGTGAGGCAGGGACTTACAGCAACGGGTCAGGTAATGCCATGTTCCTTGACACACAGATCTAAAAAAGTACCTCCTTGACTCCCATGTTTCCAAGAGATGAGACAGTTCCCTCCTATATTTTTAATGGGCTCTCTATTTTTCTCCCCCCACATTTAAACCATTAACATAAATCCAATAGAATTTTACCTTGTGCAAGGCACCTTGCCTTGCCCTTGTCTCTTGAGATGCTGAACAGAGCCTGAGAGTTAAAGAAGAGCAGAGGGGCAGAGAAATTTAAGAGGTGCAGAAAAAGGTGAAAAGACATGACCTCAGCTGTGCCTTGAAATAAGATGGAAAGTTAGTGAGGAGAAGAGATCTACAGAGATGGTTCCTGCAAGCAGGAGCTGCAGAGAAGAAGGCACTTGCACCAAGGAGAATTCAGAATATAAGGAGGGTCAAGATCAGTACCGGAAATAGATAAGCTGGGATGTTTTCCCTGTCAGAGGGTAATTGCTGGTTGGAATTCCCTGGTAAGGAATCACTGGCAGAATCCACCATGCTTAGTCTGGGGAGAAAAGGACGGGTCTTGGGACTGCAGTAAGACCACAGGGAGTAAAGGCGAGGTGGTATTTAGCCATACAGTGCCCCTGCTGATGTGCACTGATGGATATTGGTTATTGGGTTTGGGGGATGGAGAAGAGTTATACCATCAGGTCATAGAGCCATAGGCCATCTCTTGTTCACTAGAGTCAGACCTGGAGCCACAGTGAAGGATCAGGGTCCCACCCCTTGACTAAAGAGTTTGGTTTGGGCCAGTCCCTGCTGAGATGAGAGGGGAGCCCATCCATTTGCTTTGTCGGCAGGAGACTTTGGGGTCTGAGCCTTTTCAGGCCTGTTTCGGTGTCCCCCATCTCTTAGCTAGCACAGAGGGAGCCCTTGCTTGGTTGCAGAGGCTTGTCTTGTCTTTCCAGCCGTTCAGAAGTGTTGGCCCTGCCCTTTGAGCGAATGGTCAGAAAGGAGGAGCGCGTCATGCTGGCCAAAGAGTTGTGTCTACCTGTCCTGGTTGGAGCCCATCAGCATACTGCTGGCGAGCTTGGCTGCCCTGGGGATGTTGCTCACCGTCTCGGTCCTGGTCGTGTACATCCGGCACGGCGACACCCCCATCGTCAAGACTGCTGGGGGGTTCATATTCTACTGCAACATGGCAGGCTTCCTGTGCGCTTTCTCCAGCACCCTCTTGGTCATAGGAGAACCCACCAGCCTTACATGCAAACTCCAGAAGCCGGTGTTTGGGATCAGCTTTGCTCTCTGCCTCTCCAGCGTGCTTGCCAAGACCGTCCGGCTACTCTGCTCCTTTGAAAGCCCGGTAGGGAGGCCAAGCAAGCTCCAGATGAGACTCTATCTCATTATCATGGGAATGGGGCCCTTTATCCAGTGTCTGATCTGCATGCTTTGGATCTATCTAGCCCCCCCGGATGCCAGGAGAGTTTACCCAGAAGGGGAGCCCCAAGTGCTCCTGGAATGCCACGGAGATGCAGGTCTGGGCTCCTCTTTTGTTAATGGGTACCTGTGTTTCCTCGCTTTCTGCGCCCTGGCGTGTGCCATGAAAAGCCAGTCCCTGCCGGCCAACTTCAACGATGCCCAAGGCATTGCCTACGCCATGATGATTTTCTTTGTCACCTGGCTCGCCGTCACCCCTGTCTTGCACTCCAGCAGAGGGAAGATGGCGAATGTCGTCCTAGGTGTTGTTATCCTGTTATCCGCCTACAGCTCCCTGGCTGCCTTGTTCCTCTACAAATGCTACGTCATCCTCTTCCGGCCAGAGCGCAACACAGCCGAGTGGATCAAGAAGTCCACGTACGAGTACTGCCAGAAGATGGCCGAAAAGGCCAATCTCACTATCCAGATGGAGGGCAGTGTTGCCACGGTAGATACGTCCTTACCCTGAACCATTGCTAAGGGATAACATGGCAAGCGTAATCCATAGGAGGCTGCAAGCTATCTGTGCGGTGGTGATGAAAAAACATTGGATAGATGGTTTATCAAGTGACTTCACCATTCCTCCCACCCGGCTGGCTTAGATCACAGATGGGGCCGTGGAGCTCTGCTCAATCCCAAGTATAGTCTAGTGATTTAGAGCAGAGCATTAGGAGCTGGGAACTCCTGGGTTCTATTCCCATCTCTTTCACTGACTCACTCTGTGACTAGGATCAAGTCACTTACCCTTCCTGTGACTCAGTTTCCTCCTCTGTAAAATTGGCTTAGTAATACTCAACATGCCCCATGGTGTAGTGACGTTTAACTCAAAGTGCAAAGGGGTGTTTAAGTGTTCTGAGATCCTTGGTATAAATTATGGCCCAAATTATTTTCTGGAGTTAAAAAGTGAATTTGCCTCCATGTTCCTAGCAGTTACCTTTGTCACAAACTCATCAGCAGTCATTTGTGTCCTTCCAGTGCCTTTCACTCCTCCGACTTCGCAAGGTATATAAATCCCTAGCAGTACTCCCTCCTAGTCCTGCTGCTCCCTGCAGAGGTGAACAGGAAAGGGCACTTTGCCAGGAAAGCCCTCTCCTGTTACCACACTTTGTACTTATGGGGGCGTTTCATCTGTACATCTCCAAAGCACTTTGAAAAAAATAGAAAATCCTGATAGTTGGACTGGAAGGCAGAAGATCTGGGTTGAGTTCCTGTCTCAGCCACAGATTCCCTGTGTGACCTTGAGTGTATCACTAAATTGCTCTGTGCCTCAGTTTCGCCAGCTATAAAATGGGGCTAAAAAGACTCCCTTTCACTCACCCGTTATCTGTCTTGTCTATATAGATTGCTAGCTGTTCAGGGCAGGGGCTGTCTCTTACTGTGTGTTCGCGCTCACAATGTCTGCCACCATGGAGCCCTGATCTTAGACAGGCCCTCTAGGCACTACCAGAATCCCAACATTAAAGTATGCTGATCACAATTTTACTATGATGCAGGTGACTGTCTGAGACCGCCCTTCTGCAGTGGATCCGGGGCAGAGCCAGGGAGAGATTCCAAATCTCCTGACTTCCGTTTCGGATACCCTGTGCACTGGACCTCACTTTCTTTCCATAGAATTTTTGGGAAACTCTGCTTATACTGAAGTTTCGAGTGGGGTGGGAGTGAGTGTGTGACCCCCAGTGACCCCCATCAGCAACGTCCGAGAGCTAGCGCCGTCACCTTCATTTCACCGGTAGTCTTTTTGTCAGTGTCCTGTTGGCTAAATACTTGCTCAGCACAATGTGGTAAGTAAATATTGAACTGGTTTGGGAGAGACACCTCAACCGCACTCCCCCCAGACAGTGAGGGAATCCTTATTGGCTTGTGACGCTTCTGTTCCCAGACCCCTACCAACCGGCCACTGCCGAAAACCCTGTCCCACTCAGAGTTCAGACCCTCAAGCAGGGAGAAGAAACTCCATGAAACCCTCCAGGGACTTGGCTGTTGCTACTGATTTGACACGGAATGTGGTCAGACACTATGGTGATGGGCAGCAGGATAAAACCCTAACATAGATAGAACTGGGATAGATGCTTTTGTCCCTTGTTCTGGTTGGGTAATGAAGCCCTGCAAAACCAGTATCCAAATTACTGGCGAAGACCAGGATAGTGGAGCTGCAATTTTAATCATCTTGTTCTTGCAGCAGTCCCTATATTAATAGATGTGTAGCCCCACCACGCGTTTGCTGAGGGAATGGCACGTCTATGTACGTCAGGTCCAGCCTTGGGCAAATGCCGGGACCCCATCAAATGTGCCTCATTTGATTCAGCAGTGACAACACTGAATTAAATGGGGCAGCTACGGCACCAAGCCACGGGCTTCTTTTGAAGTTATAGCAGGGATGAATTTGGCCCCGTATCTGTTAAAGAGAGGGGCTTTGGGACCTTTATATACTAAATTGACCATAAGCCTACCTTTGGTCAGCGAGGCTGAGAGAGTCTAATGGAAAACCAAGGGAGGTTTCAAGGGAAAGAATCATAACAGGCAGATGTGGTCTCAAGCTCTTGGGATTGTAAATGTTTCATATTTAAGAGTCTCGTGGAAGATGTGTTAATACGGGAAATGCTATTTCTTCACGAAATAGATGAATAAAGGCGGAGTATATCTGAGCAAGTCTGAATCAGTGAGTTTATTCCTTATCCTTCAGTTTTTCTTGGTAACACTCTGCACTTCTCTCTTTCTTTGTCTAACTTTCTCTCTGAATTACTGTCCTGTTTCCCTTAAGCTGCACTTCCACTACCGTTGCCTGCCTTTCCACGCATGCTTCGATACAGATAAAGCAGAATAGGTACTCTCCTTTGGAACTGACCTGAGTCTTAAATTAATAAAAACAAGAAAGAACAAAAGTAAAGTCTCCAGGAGAGAGTACAATGCATGTGTCCCTCCTCTGTAGAAAGCTGCTGCAGCTGTGAGAACAAACTGGCTGCTGTCTCTGCAGACTGGCAGACTTCTTAAAGTGGCAACTGTCCCATTCTCAAGCTGAATACCCCATATCCCTCTCACCCTCAACTTCCTCTGACTTCCCCCATTACCTCTAAGAGTCATATCCCAGCAGCCTCTAACATTCCTTGCTACAGAGAGGAATCATAAACATAAACCCCCTACCTGTGAAGTAACTGAATGGTTAAAGCCAGAGAACTGACCATTTAGAGACGAGCTATTCTTCTCCTCTCCATTACAAGCAAATGCAAGATTCTAAGGAAGGGGGAAGGCAGCTACAGCTTTTACATTTGCCATTTTACTAAACCCATTTCCTGAAAAACAAAAACCAACAACCCCTCCCGGTTAGGATCCTTACAATAGCGGTCAGCTGTTGCATTGTGCCTATTGCCAGGGTTTTGTGCTAGTTGCACGTCTGTTTAACTGTGCAAGTTGCACTGCTGCTCTTTGCTCCACACCCTCCCCACCCCAAAGATCTGAATGTCCTTGAGTGCGTAGTTCCCGCTCTCAGTCTCCTGTCCACAAGTCTGCACTCACAGAAGAGGGACGTCTCAGCCGTGTTTGCAGTTACCCCAGGTACATGCTGAAGGAAGCAGGTTTTCTGTTGTGTGACACAAGCGGCCAGTGCTGGTAACCATGGATGCTGTTAGCTACACATAAAGCCAGCAAGAGGCAAAGGGCTTTGGAAGGAAGCTCAGCAGACGACTGCTGGAGCTCAGCAAAAATGCCTCGCTTTTTAGTGGGCTACTCTTTGCTCTCTGCCTGGCTGCTTTACCCTCTTTGCTGCTCTTCCCAAACAGAGAGCAGCACCACCCCACCAGGGAACTGTGGCCCCGGCCAGTTCCTTGACACCGAGGCATTTCAGTGCAGCCCATGTGGGGAGAACCTGGTGAAAAGCCCTGCAGGTGAGTGGGAGCTGGCTAGGCCAAATGCTTGACAAATGATTGATTTAAGGGTGGCCCTGAGCCAAACACCCCAGAATGTTGGAGCTGAATTTTGCAGCTGGTCCATAGCTCTGTAATGGGCCAAACCAAAACTCCAGCTCTGACCTGTCGGAGCTGGGAGGGCGTTTTGAAACCTAGATCCAAATGTAGTGACTTGAGCCTGTCTGCTTTAAAACCCATGCACAACAGAAAGCCTGCCTGCGTCCCTGGCTCTGCGATAGTGCAGGAGCTTCAATCGCAGAGGAAATGAAGCCCGCCCACCCCAGTGCTCCTTAGTGTCTTCTGGCTAACGCTGCTCAGTCTGTATCCACTCTGCCAGCCAGAGGCTGTAGGCTGGAGTGGGGTGAAGTCGTTAGCAGAGTTCCCCACAGCTCCAGCGGCCCACCATACTTGCGCTGGGCACGTGTGGCCTGCCACAGTAAAGACCTGAGCAGGGTCAGGTGCCAACGTTGGATGCTTTAGACGACTTTGGGTGCTCCCAGAGCTGATCGTGCAATAACCTGGCAACTCCGGCTCCCGCCTTCCGCAGCTGCTGATGTTCGTCTGTTTTCCAGGCCTGCGCTGTGTCTGTGCTGACAGCCGGAATGTGACAGGCCAGGCGGCGGACTGCGGTGCTTGTGTAGGTGCAAATCGGGATTCCAACCCGCCCTTCTTCCCTCTGCCTCCACTGCAGTCAGAGACGTGTAGTACATGTAGACGAGATACTAGAGCTAACCTGGCTCTAGCTAGCTCCAGTAACAATCACAGTGAAGCCATGGCAGCCTGGAGTCAGCACTGGTTGTGGGGCCTCGCCCAGAAACTTGGGTAGGTCCTCCAAGGGCTACCCTCTGCTGCCCCCTGTGCTGCTGCTGCTTCTCCGCTACGGTTATTCCATCTAGCTAGACCAGGGGCGGGCAAACTTTTTGGGCCGAGGGCCACATTGGGATTGCGAAACTGTATGGAGGGCCAATAGGGAAGGCTATGCCACCCCTCCCACTTCCTGCCCCCATCAGAATCCCCAACCCATCAACCTCCCACACTCCCTGTTCCCTGACTGCCCTGACCACTATCCACACCCCCGTCGCCCTGACTGCTCCTGGGGGCCCCTACCCCTTATCCAACCTCCCTGCTCCCCACCCCTTGCTATGTCACTCAGAGCAGCAGGAGCTCAGAGCCATGCCTCTGCGTTGATCGGCAGCAGCGGCGGGCCAGAGCGCAGGCAGCACTACGAGCTGCAGGGGAAGGAGCAGCCTCCCCGTCTGGGAGCTCAGGGGCCAGGTAGGATGGTCCCATGGGCTGGATGTGGCCCGCAGGCTGTAGTTTACCCACCTCTGAGCAAGACCAGAGCTAGCTTGTACATGTTACCAACATATCACAGCTCTAACTGCCATGTAGACCGACCCTCAGTGTTACTGAGACCCCCTCTGCAGCCAGAACGTTCTCTTCCATGCAGAGTTCCCGGCAGCCCACCTCGCTCTGGGAGGCCACCTTCCTGGATGGCAGTTTTCTGGCTTGTAATGTAAGTAATGTTGCTGCTACCCTCTTGGGCTGTTTCCTCTCCCTTTAGAGAGGAAGGATGGTCTAGTGGTTAAGGAGCTAGCATGGGACTCAGGAGACCTGGCCTTCAGTTCCCTGCTTTGCCACAGGCTTTCTGTGTGGCTTTGGGCAAATCACTTAGTTGCTCTGTGCCTCATTTTGCCTCCCTGTAAAATGGGAATTAACAGCCCTGCCTCACAGCGTGTTAGGAGGGTAAAGGTTGTGAGGTACTCAGATGCTACAGTGAGGGGCTATCTACGTTCCTGAAACAGTATTTGTAGCTCGGGTTCTATTGTCCAAGCATTCTCTTTTCCATGTAGCAAGGCTGCACACAGAGGGCATGGGCTGGATTGAAGGGATGCAAGGTGGAGGCGCTCAGAAAGGCAGCACTCTGCTTTCTTTCACGGAGAAGCACAAACATTTTCACAGAAGAAATGTTTTGCACCCAAAAATTAGAGGGAACATTGGGAAAGGACAACAAAAATGATTAGGGGTATGGAACAGCTTCCATATGAGGAGAGATTAATAAAACTGGGACTTTTCAACTTGGAAAAGAAACGACTAAGGGTGGGGATATGATAGAGGTCTGTAAAATCATGATCGGTGTGGAGAAAGTAAATAAGTGTTATTTATTCCTCATAATACAAGAACTAAGAGTTGCCAAATGAAATTAATAGGCAGCAGGTTTAAAACAAACAAAGCAAGTATTTCTTCACACAATGCACAGTCAACCTGTGGAACTCTTTGCCAGAGAATGTTGTGAAGGCCAAGACTATCACAGGGTTCAAAAAGCACTAGATAAATTCCTGGAGGATGGGTCCATCAATGACTATTAGCCAGGATGGGCAAGGATGGTGTCCCTAGCCTCTGTTTGCAGAAGCTTGGAATGGACGATGGGATGAATCACTTGATGATTACCTGTTCTGTTCATTCCCTTTGGGGTACCTGGCATTGGCTGCTGTCAGAAGACAGGATACTGGGCGAGATGGACCTTAGGTTTGACCCAGTATGGCCGTTCTTATGTTGTTAATTTAAAAACAAAGCCACTAAGACTGAAACTGCAGGTTTAAGGCCTCATCTCCACCCAAGAGTTATATTGCTTGAGCTCTACAGGTATAAAGGTGCTCAGGCCAGTATAGCTCTTCCTGTAAGGGGAAGGGGAATAAGCAGTAGCTGTGCCCATGCCAGGGATAGGATAACTCACACGTAGTTCTCTTGCTGCAACCTTGCCTAATTTGCGCTCTCCCTAGAATTCCTGCAGTCTGACTGCCTGCGAGCTCCTAACCAACGCGGTCATTCTGAATGCCTTCTCCTTGGAAACCCGGGCCTACGACCTGTATGCAAAGGCTAAGTGAGTCCCGCTGTGCCTGCAGAACTGGGTGACAACCTGCTACTGCTGGATGTGAATTGAGTGCCAGGCTGATGGCACTGGAGGCCGAAGGTGTCTGGCTACAGCAGGGGAACAACAAAATCATGGCTTAATCATGCAGAGAATATGCACGAGCATCCTTACCTAGCACGATCCTTGTGCCATCCATGCATGGGAATTTTGTTTTAGCCAGAATGGGCAATGGAAACTTCTCTCCTATTACATTATCCTCCCCTGCTCCCATTACCCTTGACCTTAACCTAGAAGATACCACCACTAGGGTGAAAAGGGGTAGTTCAATCTTCATGGCTTTTTCAGCAGGTATCTCTGCTGAGGATACCAGCAAAATTGACAGCGAGGTGTCCGCATCATCGTGGGCACTATCGCCTTGCATGTGGGCGGTGGGGAATAAGATCAGTTCACTCACCGAACCGCCATTAGAAGGTAACAAATCCTGGTCTCTCCTGACATCATCTAGATACAAAATGGTGGCGTAAAGGTGACAGGCTGGACAAAGCCTGAGGGAAAGTCCTGGAGGAGACAATCCTATATTGGCAGGGAGATGGACGGGATGGGACCCAATAGTCTAATAGAGTTTTGCTCCAGGTAATTTAAAAACCAACAGACTCCTGATTATCCAGACTGCTTGGGAGACACTGAGGATGTTTAGATTATCACTGTTATATATATTTATTTCATGGAGAAATATGATTTGATTTTATTTTCAGAAGCCAGAACCTTCCAAAGCTGTTTTATAGCAACACAGGGCTGCCTCCACTCTCCTTTGGGAAGAACTCCAAGGTAAATCACGGCTAGGGTGACCAGACAGCAAATGTGAAAAATCGGATTGAGGGTGGAGGGTAATAGGCGCCTATATAAGACAAAGTCCAGAATATCGGGACTGTCCCTATAAAATGGAGACATCTGGTGACCCTAATCACGGCTGATGCACAAACAAACAGAGCCATGTGTATGAATTAAAAGATGAGAAATCACATACGTTCTTTATTAATTAAACCCAGTCCTGTTCCTGCCATCCCCCTGTCTTCACTTTCAACCTAAATTGCTGTGCTTGGGGTATTGTACCTTTACTGGTCTCATTTGGTGTCCACACAGGGTCCTGGACAGCTCAAGTTGCCTCTTTTTGCAGGGGACTCTGCTCCTCTAAACGTATCTTATTGAAGAAGCCGAACTGGGAGCTCAGAACAAACTCCCTGATAAACCTTCCCTTAGCTAAAATAAAGTGTGTTCTAAATGAAATATGCTTGCACTTGGGCATGGAAAAACCTTAGACTTGCCAAGCTCTTCTGCAAAGTTTTGTACATGATGATTATACTTCGTCTTCCCCACCCTGACCAGATCCATTTTAAGCTTGTCAAGTACGATGCCCAAGGAAACTTCTTAGGCTGGGAGGACGTGACAGGTGGCACTTTGCAGGTGAGTTAATTTCATTTTCTCCTTGCTGTGACGCGTAACCAGTGCTAGAATTCAGTTGTAGAACTAGGGGCTGGAGGGGCTACTTTAATTTAGTCTGATCCGCCAATGTTAGTGGAATTGTGACCCCCTTTAGAACCACTGGGTCTTTGTAACCATGTAATAATTCTTGCGTGATATCTTGCTCACCAACTTAATTCAAATTGGCTGGGGCGTGAGCATGGGCACAGTGAGAACAAGGTGGCGGAAGAACCATAAGCAAACAGGGATAATAAAAATCAGCATATCAAGTTGAGGAGAGGTGTTCCAGGTCTATCCCAAGGGCTGGTGTGAGGGGCCTTCTTATTCCACAGCTTCATTAGAGACCTAGAAGAGGGAGTTACCGGCACAATGATGAAAACTGCAGGTCATATTAAATTAGGAGGAACTACAATCAGGACAGAGACGTAACTCAAAGGGGCCTGGAGAGATTAGGAGCATGATACAGATATTTAATGGGAGGGACAAACCCAGAAAGCAGGGATGTAGCAGAAGGGGTGACAGTGGGCAGTAAATTAGACAGGAGTTCCCAATGTGGTAGGGGAAGGACCAGCAGAGCTTTAGGGGGCTGCACATCACAGACCAGAAGGGGAACGGGTTGTCTCCATACAGCCCTGGGGAGATAATTACCAGTTACTGATGATAAATTGGAGAAGCAGCAAAAATAATCCAGGGCTGCAAGGTCTAACTGCTGAGTGCAGATCACAAGTACAAAGTACGTCCAGCCTGGCTAACGGGCACATAAGTGCAAATGTGTGAACGGTGTCACACTGAAGTTCGTTAGGCTGGGACAGTGGAGTTTAACTAAAAGAGAACTGAAGGTGCACTAGAGAGGAAGGATAGTCTGGTGGGTGGGGCATTCACCTAAGATTTGGGTTCAGGTGTCTCCTCTGTCACAGACTGCTGGTGCAATCTTCTCTCATCTCGGTTCCCCACCTGTGCAATGGGAATTACAGCACTGCCCCGCCTCCCAAGGAGGAGTTGTGGGGATAAATGCAATGGAAGGACTGTGAGATGCCTGGGTACTATAGGAATAGGAGCGATGCAGAGTAGCGATCTAAGGAGTAATGGGCTGAAAGCGGGAGCTGACTGTCTGAGAGGACTCCTTGGGGCAGTCTCCCAATGGAAGTGGTGGAAGCTCCGTTGCCTGGGATCTTTAAAACTAGGTGGGCTAAAGCAGTAGAAAATGGACAGCAGGGAATAATCCTGCCTTAGCTGGAAGATGTGAGAAGGCGCCAGGTCTACCTTGTATGGTTGTTTGCTCACTCTACATACCACCTCTTAACATTAATGGGCGCTCGTTGGCTGTCTCCTCAGCCGGTGACAGCGCTGAGCCTACACACAGCCCGTGGTCTCATAGCAACAGCCTCAGGAGCACAGAGGGGTTCCAGGAAGCAGGGTTGGGAATCTCTGGTGCATGCCACCACCTCCTGGTCTCAAGGCCTTTCCTTGTCCCCCTGCTAGCTCTGTGCAGACCGTCAGAATGTGCTGGATGCTGCCTACTCCTTTGGGACATCCTACGAGCAGTCTGTAAGTTACCTTGGTGTCTTCCTTGCCGTTCCTCACCCGCTCCCCCACACCTCCCGTGTGCTGAACTAGCACTTAACGTGGGGCTAAGCTGGTTGTTTGCAGAAGTAATTGCATGGTGGCATTGCAATGAAACTCCATGATAAGTCACTGGGTTCCCAGAGCTAGTGATCTATTTTCCCCCCTTGCGCCCAAGATTCTTCCGCGCCCCGGGGTAAATGAATTTTGAAATAAGGCTCAATCTTTTCATGGTCTTTACAGTCAGACCCTACTGTTTAATACGTCTGTGTCTGTATGCCAGCACTGGGGATCTGGGAGTCTAGTTTCTGCCCTGACACAAATTCCCTCTGGGCCCTTGGGTGAGTTGCTTATCTGTCTGGCTTTGACATTCCCTGTGTCCCGGGAATGTGTCCCCATCAAGCCAAACTGGAGAGAAGAATTTTGCTCTGAGGGCCAGATTTTCAAAAGAGACCAGAGCGTAATCTAAGGGGCCCAGTATCCCCCAAATCCCAGGCAGTAAATGTTAGTGGAAATCACAGGGTCTTTTTCTGCTTAAAAATGGAACAGGTGTCTGCAGTGCAGATAAAGCTGCATGGGGGCAAAGCAGGGCTAATTACACAGCATCTTTGTTATAGCACGGTCGTGGTTTTCTTTTACAGTGCACTGTACAGGTGTCCAGCCTGCTGAGACAAGTCCCGGAGCCCGTGTTTTATGAGATGTTCCTGCAGTTCTCCAATGACAAGGGGAACTGGCTGTGGCCAGTCCCTGTAGCGAATCCCCAGTTGCAGCTCAATAGTCCTGGTGAGACTCTCAGTTGGCGGGAGCTTTGGTTTCCCTGTCTTGATTTTCTTTTGCTTCTCAGCTTTAAACACTTCTCTGTGAATCTTAATATTTCTGTTTCGCTGGGAAGGATCCTCAGCTCCTTCCTACCCCAGCGAGAAGCAGTGCTGGAGCTCATTAGCTGAGTACCTGTTCTACTAAGCACTCAGGCAGGACTAATGAATCCTTGTAAGGCAATGGGCCTAACTCAGACTGCCTGGTTTGCTTTGACATTTATGCTCCACAGGCTTGCTCTTAATGAGCGGGAATCCAGCAAATCTGCAGGAAGACAACGGAACAGGTGCCATTTTGCACTATTAAGCACCAGCCATTGTGTGGCCAGTCATGTCAGTCTGGTGGCTGACTATCTAAGGCCCCTGTAGTTCACAGACAGGTGGTGTGGTGTAGTGGTTAGTGCATGGGACTCTGAGCCAACAGATCTAATTTTGGCCCTGCCCCGATTCCCTGTAGCTTCGGGCAAGTCATTTAGGCTGAAATGTTCAAAAGCAGCCTCTCATTCTGGGTTTCCTCCAGTTTTGGGCACCCAGCTCAAGACACCTAGAGCCCTGTCTATTCGCTCAAGACAAGAAGAGCTGTTGCTGCTCAACACCTAATTGTCTCACGATGGGCACCTGAAAGTCATCAATGACCACGTGGGTCTTATTCCCATTTATCAGATGAGCAAACTGGGGTGGGGCGGGCAATGTCCTTTCCCCACAAAGCTGAATTTGTCAGTTTTTGCAAAGCATCATTTTTTAGAAAAACCTTTGCACATCAAAGGAGACGGTGGAACCCTTCTTCCCCCCTCCCCTCCCCCCCGGCTGGGTGCTGAGCAATTCAATGTTCAGTTCAGGTGATCATCTGCCTCCAGGTCTTTGGTGCTACTTGATGTAAAGAGACATTGTCCAGTGTCCTTATTATAACCTGAAGGGTGCAAAGTGCTTCAGT
Organism: Dermatemys mawii; assembly: GCA_007922305.1. Lineage (NCBI taxonomy): Eukaryota > Metazoa > Chordata > Testudines > Dermatemydidae > Dermatemys > Dermatemys mawii. Next base: position 30,547,705 of record ML677343.1, on the reverse strand, counting down.
AAAGCCTGGGAACAGAATGCAACAGACAGTGTTCAGTGTGTGATGTGTCTTTTACTGGCTGGCTGCAGGACCCAGCCTTCCCAAACTCAGGGATACCCATAACGCCAGTATTGGCCCTAAGGCTTTGGGGCTCACATCTCCCATTCCTGATGCTGACTGGGCAACTAACCTTGCACCGTGGTAGCTGCATAGAGGTTACTGTGATTAGTGGTGAATAGATAATGAAAGGGACACAGTGGTAATGCTGGAATGGAGCTGCGGGGTGGGGAGCAGTTAATAACAGATTTGGCATGAGGATAGCACAAAGGCCTCCTGGATGCTGGGAGGAGACTCTCTATTGCCCTGATTCAGTAAAGCCCTCAAGCACAGGGTTAACTTCACTGAGCTGTTTTCTATAGTAGAGTTAGGTTGACATAAGGCAGCTTACGTTGATCTAACTCTGTAAGCCAGTGGTCCACAAACTTTTAATGGTTGTGCCCCATTACCCTTGTCCATGTCCACCCCCCACAAGATGGGGCTAAGAGCTGGGAGGGGGGTGGGTAAGGGGGCTGAGGCAGGGGCCAGGTCTGGGGCTGGGAACGGAGCCGTGGCCGGGAGCCATGGCTGGGGTTAGGGCCTGGAGCAGAGTCGTGGCCAGAGCAGAGTTGGGGGCAAGGCAGGGTGGTGTTCCCTGCCCGCCCCCTGTGGGGGCTGGCCCAGGCCCCATCACATCCCCCTGAATGTTCCTGGGGGGGCGTGCCCCCAGTTTGGGGATCTCTGCTGTAAGCAGCTACACTAAAATACAGTGGAACCCTGCAATACCGCAACGATCGGGGTCCAAAAATATCGATTGCGATAAACACGGGGTCACGGTATTGCGGGGTTCTGCTACATCAAAGCAGCGCCTGCTGCTACCATCAGGAGCCCCGCGCCCTCCGTGTTATAAGCGGATTCGCGCTATCGCGGGGCGCGGTATTGCGGAGTTCCACTGTACTGCTCCCTATGTCACTCACCTGCTACGCCGACTTAATATCGCCAGGCATAGCGCTGCAAGAGGCATAGCATTCAGGTCAACATAGTTAGGTCGACGCAAAGTCAGTGTAGACACTGCGTTGCTTCCATTGATGGCGGCTGCCTTTCAGAGGCCATCCCATCATGCTCTACGCTTGACAGTTAAATCCGTGCAAGCGTTCCTGGTGAGGGCGCACACTGCTGACCCAAGAAGCGTAGGGTAGATGTGCAAAAGCGATTTAATTACTGTGGTGGCCGTACATCAACGTAATTGAGGTCAACTTAATTTTGTAGTGTAGACTTACCCTAAGCTTGTGCTTGAAACATTAATCTAAGTCCCATTGATCAGATAACATCCTTTTGACTGCAATGCACGTGTTTGCATCAGATCCTCTGTGGCTCAGTTGCATCTGCAAGTGGAATAGACTGTCGGCTTCTAGGGCATCACAAGACCAGAAAAATCTATTGCTTAATCTGGAGCTCAGAGAAAAACAACAAAAATGATCGGGGTGGGGATGGGGGATCAATTTATGTAGCGATCTGGACAGCTCAGCTAATCGGTGTCTCGGGAGGTGGGGGGAATGGACACAAATAATTCCTGTAAGATTGTTAGGACTTTACATTCCTGCCCCTTTTGCTGAGCTTGTGCTACACAAATAGTCATTTAGCCATGTGATGGAATGTTACCTGTTTTCACTGACCACTCTGATGGTGAGTTAATTCTGGGCTGCTTCCATCACATGGTCATGTCTTGTACAGATGATCCATTGTACCATTCCCCTGTTCAAGCTCTTTTGTTATTGCTGCACAGCTGGCATCCCCATAGGCTGGTGTCTGGTCCAAGCACATAGTCTATTGGCCCTCACTTTTGTGCCTTGACCCGGTGTGACCTTACATTTCATTCTCATGCACAGATGACACATAACGTTGGTTGTTTGTGGATTACTCCCTGTCAAATCCTATTTCTTTGTGTAAGGTGTGATTGAGAGGTAGCAGTGCGTTCCAGCCCGTTAGCTCTTAGTGTTTTCAAAACGGAGTCATGAATCTTAAGACCTTTATCTGCTTGAAACAGATGCAGGAAAGACTTTTCAGACCCACTTTGTGTCCCTGGAATTTGAAACTGGCCTCCGTTGGCTGGAAAATTGTCTCTTGCTGACTAGGACTTTGGCTGTGAAACTGATGAGGCTTGGTGAAAAAGGCCATCCCCGTGTCATTAATGAAACCTTTTTCTATTCAAAATGAAAACCTTTAAAATGCAATTTACTCTCGCAAAATTGTGTGTCCACTTGGGTGCCTAATTTGCGTGCACAATTACCATATGCCAATTAGGTATTGCCATGCAAATAGCTAGCTGGCCATTTGAACTAATACACAGGTTGCTTGCACTGTCCTTGTACTGCATGCTCAGGTCATGTCTGATTCTCACACATTACCGCAATGCTGGTGTGTTTATTTTCATCTCAACTGGATCATTTTTTCACTATTTTGAAACTTTTGTGAAGCAACTTTCCTGGAGACACTGTAATTTAGTGCCTCAGACACAGGACTGAGCACGGGCAGGCAGGGGATGTCGGTGCCTCCCCAAACAGCCTGATGTGGCCCCGACCACGCTCCGCCCCAAAGTCCGCTCTTGTCTGCTTCCAGTTCCCTTCCCGTTCTTCTGTGGCCGAGAGGCTGGGGAGGAAGGCTGGGGCCAATACGCACAAGGTCCAGGGTTGGGCTGGGGCCACGCTGCATCACCCGTCTATCTGCCTGGTGCCTGGGAGTATGTAGGGGGGCCAGAGGCTGTGGGGGAGGGTGTGTTCTGGGGAAGGAGGGGGCAGAAGGGAAGGGGCGGTGGCCTCAGGAAGATGGGGAGGGGGGAAGGAGCTGGTCTCTCCCAACAGCACGTTCACCTGCCGCCCACGGGACTGAGAGTCAAAAGACCTAGATTCTAATCCTGGTTCTGATACTGACTTGGTTGGTCCAATAAAAGGTATTACCTCACCCGTCTTCTCTCGCTAACATCCTGGAACCGACACAGTTCCGCCTACACTGCAGACGGACTTGTGAGAACTTGGGCAAATCCCTCAGGTCCGGATTTTCAGCCCCACCATTGTGCAAAAATGCTGGCCTACTTATCCTCAGTTCCAGTCTTTCTAGTCACTTGCATGCAGAATTAGCATATGTGCTCATGCAGTTATGGTAAAGTTTCACACAATTTAGGCACATAAATGTGTGTGCATTTTTGAATCTGTTTCTGTGCCCGGAGGAGTCTGAAACTCTTGCCCTTAATATCTCTGAAGCACAGACTGCCCATCTGTAAATGGGGGATGATGCTTTGTATACCTGCCTCCTAGTGAGACTCTTTAGCCTGGTTATAACAACATTTGTAAGGGGCTAAGCCAGTGCAAAGAAACATTAAGGTCAGGTAGTGGTTGGGGTGGGGGATCCTCCTCCTAGTCCCTGTGCCCTCTAGGGGAGCCCTTTATGGAAGAGAATGCAATGCATTTTGGGTTCCGCTTGTCCAAGCGGTATGGGTTGGGTTGTTTTGGTTTGGTTTTGCAAATGCAGAAATTTCTCACACCAAATGTGATCTTTTGTGCTGAAGTTTGTGAACTTGAAAACAGACACGTTTTATTTTTTCAAAAAATTGTTACATATTGTCCACCTCTTATATCTGGTAAAGAACCGGGGTCGGTTACCAGCTTCCTCACTAGATTTATTTTGGTTTGGATTTGTCCTTATGAAGTTCTGCAAGAAGAACCAAAGCAAATTCAGTCCTGCAAACTCTTAAGTATGCTTAGAATTTTACTCCAGCAAGTCTACATTGACTCCTATGGGATTGCTCTAGGGGCTATGGAGGCAGGAAAGTCCCTGAAGAATTGGCCTGAAAGCCATAGATCAGGCAAAGTAAATCCATCCCAGAGGGAGAGTGATTTATTGCTATCAAAAAGCAGGATGTTGTGCCATTCTCATTTCAGTCTGAGGGATATCCTGGACTCAGGAGACCTGGATTCTATTCCTGGCTCTGGTGCTAGCCTCCTGGGTGACCTTTGGGAAGTCTCTGCACCACTCTGTGCCTCAGTTTCCCCATCTGTAAAATGGGGATAACAACACTGACCTCCTTTGTAAAGCGCTTTGAGATTGACTGATGAAAAACCCTAGATGAGAGCTAAGTAGTAGTAGTCTTATTACCAGTGAACAGGCTGATGGTCGGGATGTGATAGGGCTGGTTATAAGGGAGTGTAAGTTGTCTTGGAGCAGATGTGCGTTCTCATCCCTGGTTCTTCATACGTTGGGTGTGCGGCTAGCTGGCATTGATGGCATCTCTGTAAATAGGTAGCTCAGTGCTCATTACATTGGCAGCCCTTCTCTGAGATTGAATCTTGGTTGACTGCCCTGGCTACAGGAAATTTTGCATCTGTGTGTGCAGCTAACCCTCCTCTCTGCATGTTTCTTTCAGCCTCCCTGAAGTCTCAGCGGCTAAGAAGATTCTTTCTGGTTGATGGGCTCTCGGGCAGGCAAGGGAACCTATCCAATCAACCAGCATCTGTCACATTGGCAGCAGGGCTGCTCCTAAGGTAAAGGGTATGGGCAGACCACCGGGGCAGTCACCAGCTCAGCCTCTTTGACTGCCATCAATTTTTGTTCCCCCACATTTGTCCCAAAGAAGGGATGCGACGGACGTTTCTCCAGGAAAATTAGGTACCGTGTGGCTGGCTCTGTAGGAGGGCAAGCCCCAGAGCACAAAGAATTCAGAGACTGACGGGGGCAGGTGGTTCAATAACCTTTCTTTTCTGGCATCAGGCTTGAATCCTGCAATGTGTCAGGATCCTGCGGGTTAAAATATAAGGACTGGCCCTTTAATTAGAATCCTGGGACTTGTAGCTCCACCCCTTAGGGAGGAGTCCACAGCTAGTGGACAGAGAGAGAGACGCACACAGCTAGGTGGAGCCAGAGAGCCCCAAGGTAAGGGGCAAGGACCTGCCCTACCATCTATGACCCGCTTAGTAGGTAATGACCAGTCAAGGCGTCTTCGTGGAATATGTGTCCAGGTCTTGGTCTGCTCCCATGCAATGTGATTAAAGCTCACAGTCAAGCACTGAGTGAGGTTCACCGCCCAGTAGGCTCCCAGGACACAGTCCCAGCATGCTCTGTGGCAGTCCCAGGGCGCTTTGCTTCTACCTAACCTTGGGTCTGTGCACAGCCCCGTGCCTGGTGCCCACAAGCTACCAGACCAGCTACCTGCATTTCGAACCCACACAGGGCTAGCCACCCTGGCATTAATGTCATGCCCAGAAGCGCTGGCAGGATGCAGCTGAGCTATTTGTATGTGTAACCTCATCGCCCACACAGACACCTTGGCAGCAACGACTGCCGACCACCCTATCGGCGAGACTGAAGCCTGGGTCCCCAGGCAGACTGGTTTGCCCAGAGGAGATGGTGTTTATAACCAGCCATCCCCTCTCTAGCGTACTCCTTGCCAGCTTACAGCTAGCACCTCCTTTATCACCCTCCCCAAGGAGACCACGTTCTCTGCGTCTCCCCTCGTGCGGAGACTCGCCATCTTCTGTGCAAAAAGAATTCTAATCTCCCCATCCCACTCTGCACAATTAACTCAACTCCCTCCACTCCTTTCCTACAAAGATTTCATTAACATTCATTGTTCACCTCTCCAATTATTTGCTCTGTCCCCCGGATAACCCCTCTCTGTTTTTTCCCTCTTACGCTGGCGCGTGCAGTGTTGACTTGCCAACCAGTAGCCCAGGAGACCAGCCTGCTTTCCTGTTGACAGTGAAGTATGCAAAGGAAGATAGCACTGCAACAACGCAGGCAAGTTTGTGGCACCCCAGGATTCCCATGGCAGGTGCTGCAGAGGAGGGAGAGAGGGAGAGAAATAATGTGAAACAAAGCAGCTGAAACAACAAGACCTGGTTGACTTTCCTTTGAGTTCCCCAGCGCTTGGCAGCTGTTGTTTCAGCAGGTGATAATTAGAGCCGGGAATGAGCTTGGATGTTGTCGGGTTGAGACTGAGTTCAATTGTGCCTCCTCTCCCTGAGCCCACATTTTGCCAGCCAGGTAGGAAATGTACTGAACTCGCCCCCTGTGCTATGTGGGAGGCTGGCACCGGGGGCTGTGTGCGGTCGTGCATTAAGAGGCTAAGACTGATGGTGGTTCTGGGGCAGGCATGAGAGACTTGCACTGAAGCTGTGCAGACAGGGGGATCTCCTGGTAGGACGGGTTTGGGGCAGTGCATGAATGGGTCACTGGCCACTCCTGGGCTTCCCACGTGCCCATCTACAAAGCAGCACTGGCATCCTTTTCGGAAGGGGTTGCTCATTTATTTTAGTGAGGAAGATGCCTGCCCTGTGAGGTCAGCTGCTCCTATAGGGCCAAGTTCTCAGCTGTGCCTTAATGGGGCCTGTCTCTTTGTGCCTACACTCATTAGCAGGGCAGTTTAGGTCACTCGGACAGCTAAGTGCCTGGTTCATGGGACAGCTGAGCTATTATCACATGCTGTACACTCCTGACAGTGCTATGTGACAAATCCCATAGATGGGGCACCCATCATCATAGCATCTAATCGTCAGCTTGTGACATTAGAGGGTCTGGAACCCCTGTAACCAACCTGGGGTGGAGAGTGGGAAACAAACGGTCTAGCCCTGCCGGAGGAACAAATGCCTGGAAACCAGCCAACTGCTTCCATTTCCTGGGGCGTGCGCATTTCACCGTGCCCATCATCAGCGTCCTCAAAGGCTGCACTGGCAACTCTCAGCACCATGGTCTAGTGGGTAGAGCACTGGACTGGGAGTCAAGAAATCTGCCTTCTATTTCTGGCTCAACCAGGGCGACTCACTTCTCCTCTCTGTACCTCCATTCCCCCTCTAACCCTTTGTCCATCTTGTCCAGTTACACTGTAAGTTCCTTGGGGCAGAGCCTGTCTCTCTCTAGGAGTTGTACAGTGCCTGGTACGCTGATCTCTGTCGGAGGCTCTAGGCACTACCATGAACACACACAGTAAATAATTCCTCAGAGGGCAGCTCCCTAGGCAATGCCGTACTGTGGGCAGGGTGGAAGCGGGCTCTGGAATGTTTACCACGCTGAAGTCTAATCTTGTTCTGAGCAGATACTGACGACATGGTAGTAAAAGCCCCTGTGTTCTGCCTACACTACGCTTCCGCTGCTACCACCAGGATGCTGGGTAATGTTTTTGCCACTGTAGACAAGGTCTTTGTGAGCAATGGCAGCAGCCTGTTTCCGCCAGGACTTTGCCAGGCAATTTCATTGTCTGGTTAGACAAATATATTGAGATTGCCGGGTCTGGACCAGCCGTGGTGGTCACCATTGTTGTTAAAGCCCATAAGGGCCATGATTTCCAAAGTGACTAGTGACTTCTGGGATATTCATTTCAACCTTAAACAAAGGCTAATTTTCAGAGGCCAGGTGCTCAGCTATTTCTGAAAATTGCACCATTGAGGTACTCGCAAAATCATACGTCACTTTCGAAAATCCTGGCCAGCGTTGTCAACTCAAGCTCTAATCCCAGACTGGTTTGCTGCTGCCACCCTGGCTCACTTTCTTTCCCTTTCAGGTGTCATTTGCAGTGTCATACACACATCATCCCGGAACGTCTCAGCGAGACACAGATGTGAGTAGTCATCATTCGCACACGCTGCACTATGGGCCACAGGTCATCCAGCTGCTGGAAAGTGCCTGGAGGAGACAGGCTGTTCTGGGGCGTGAAGGATGCATCCAATGATGGAGGTGGAAAGACTTGGGGAGCTGCATATGTTCAGCCTTCAAGAAATCAAAAAGGGAGGCTGCCAGTGCCATGGTGTCACGAGCAGGGACGAGGTTTCACTCTTGAGGGGAAGCTGCTCTGAACGGGGACACCTGGAGCTGTAACCTGAGATGAGAAGGGGGAGGGGAGATGACACCTAGGGCCCAGAAAGTGAACAAAGGAAGGAGAGGGCTGCAGGGTTTCGAGGGGAGTAGAAGCTGGCTGGGGAAGAGGAGGGAGCCCGGATTCGGGATCTTATCTCTCTGCCCCCCAGAAGGGCCTGACTAAGGGGTCCTGTTTGTACTGACAAGCTCTGAGTTGGATTGTGTTCCTGTTATCTCAAATAAACCTTCTGATCCACTGGCTGGCTAAGAATCACTGTGAATTCCAGGAAGTTGGTGGTGTGGGAAGGGGACTCCCCCACCCCCTGTGACACATGGCACCCAGTTAGGACACCAAATGAGGTCCCACAGGGATCTGGGTTGGACTGCATGATAAGCAGTGAGGAGAAGCCAGTGACCTGAAAATGCAGTAGGTTCAGAATAAGAAGAGCCTTTAGCCTCCAGAACATCATATGGAAAGATGACTCACATGAACAGGACTAATGTATGCTAATGATCCAGTGCAGGTTGGATTTGTATCCATCTATTCACCCTGTTTGCAGATGAATAGATTTTAAGGCCAGAACAGGAACCGTTCTACCCTGCGGCCTGATCGCCTGAAGCGTAGGCATTCAGTCTAAGCAGGTGAAGATGTGATTCTGTCCTCCCATAGATTGTCTTTTCTTCTGAGTTCTGGAACTTCTTTCTCTGACAGATAGCGCTTGCCATCCTGGGCTCTCTGGCCGCCTTGTATGCCTTGCTGAAGACCAGCAGTTGGGTGCGGAGGTCTAGACTTCAGAATATAAGCATTATAGTAAGGAAGAGATTGTAAATGTTGGATACGTGCCTGCACACTGCAGATTGCTGCCTTCTGAATGTAGCCAGAATGTGATGATACCCCAACTCTGACATGACAAATCCCAATTCCCAACTGGCCTATTGCAAATTCCTTATCTCATGGTCTTCCTCCGTCCCTGCTTGCTAGATTTTAAAAGGTCTAAAATGCTTCAGCCCATCTGGTCTGTCATTAGGAAGCAGGATCACACCCATGTCCTCTGTCAACTCCACCAGCTTCCTATCCAGATCTGAATCCAGTTCTAAGTTGCCTTTACTTTCTGACTCCTTCCCCACTCCACTGATTTTGTTCTATCCAGACTCCATGAATCTCAGGTCCATCTATTACGCTTCCCCTGCCCCCACTGTGTACGTCCATTCCTGGTCTGCTCCAGGCCCTGTTTCCATGCAACTCTCTGGGGTTTGGAGGGGTTACCCCTTCCTGTGGTTCTCCCTGCCCTGCCCCTGCTCCTCTGAATCAATCTTTTTAAAGCTCACCTCGAGCTGCCATTTGGTCCGGGATGAAAGAACACAAAAGGCAGGGCTAAGAGCTCCATGCACAAAGTTGTGGATACAGTAGAAACCTGGGGGATAGAACACTGAGTTTTCTACTCCTGGTTCTAGCTAGTCCCTGTCCTAGTAAAGTTTAGAATAATAACACCAGCCCCAAATAGAGAGAGAGGTTTCAGTCATTAATGTGTATAAAGTGTCTGAGATCGTTGGATGGAAAGCATTAGAGAGAGGGGAAATTCCTCCCTATTATTTTGGGACAGAGGCACCCGCATTAACTCTCCACACGGCCATCATACAGCTGCGTTAACGTCACTGATCCAGCTTCGGAGATGATGTCATTAAGCCACCTGAAAGCTGCTCTGCTATTGATTAGGAGTTTCAGATACACAGTGGGGGAACTGCTTGATCCAGTTTCCCTACTGGAGAAAGTGACTGCTACATTTAGGGCCACACTCACCCCTGGCGAAAGCAGGCACACAGCTCCTGCTGAAGTCAGTGGGGGCTGGTCCCGTTGACATCTGTGCTGGAATTGGCCCATGGTCTGTAAAGCTCTTTGGGATCCTTCTGGATGGAAAAAGGATTCCAAGTTCCAGCAGTTGACCCAAAGGCAAAGCTCACGAATCAAGCCAACACATGTAACAAAGGTTTCTCTCCTCCCCATATTTGTCCATTTCCTTTTTCCTTCCCCAGATTTTAGTCAAGTTCTTTGCCTTCTTTGCTGGGGCCCTGGCTAACACCTTCTTCATGGTCACCCTGGGGATGGGGATCTATTGGCTCATTGTGTTCAAGGTGAGTTGTTGTATTTCTTTATGCATTTTGCCTGTTTTTTTCCTGAGCTGTTCTGCACTAAGTCCCTAGCTCGACGGTTCTCAAATTATGGGTTGCAACCCCATTTTAATGGAGTTGCCAGGGCTGGCTTAGACTTGCTGTGGCCCGGGCCCAAGCCAGGGCCCAAGCCCCACCGCCTGGGGCTGAAGCACTGGGGCTTTGGCCTCCCTACCCGGGGCAATGGGGCTCGGGTGAGCTCAGGCTTTGGTCCCCTCTCCTGGGGTCATGTGGTAATTTTTGTTTTCAGAAAGGGGTCACGCTGCAATGAAGTTTGAGAACTCCTGCCCTAGCTACTTGGCCTCTTGACTCAGTCCTGGGGCTCACTGAGATATGGCCGGCTTGGTGCTTGATAGATCTGGTGGTATCTAGTCACGCTTGAAATCTTCAGAGTCTGAATTTTTTAGATGCCCGCCTTAGGGGATGAGGAGAGTCTGTGCCAAAGCACAGGATCACACCCAGCCAGATTGCTGAGGGTTGAAGCAGGCTCAGAATAAAGGGACAATGGGACATCTCATTCCTGCAGGGGGATCAATGGAAAGGTTCCCTGCAGTGAGTGGGAAGCCCGGTTGCTTGGGATATTAAAAACCTGACCAAATCTACACGGTGGGCTAGAGCAGCCATTCTCTGCCAGTGGGTGGAGTGTGGCCCCAGATTTTCTCAGCCTTGATCTGCAGAAAATGACAAGATTTTTTAATCCTTCTGTCTAAATTCACTTCATCCATCCCCAGGGTCAGCAGTCTTCAGCGGTTGAGGTTATGGTGCCCCCGGCAGGCAGTCAAATAGAAACCAACTTTATTAGCTACTTGTCCTGTGCTTTTGTGTTAAAGGTAAGGAGGAGTGTGTGTTGGGGGAGCGAAACATCGGTTATGGGGTGGGGTGGGGGGCAGAATTGGCTGCTGTGGGACTGGGATGATGGGAAAGCATGTCCCAAAGAGTTTCAAAACCCGCCTAAGAGTAGGTCAGAAGCCAAAATACTGGGGCAACGCTGTTTTCTTTGCGGTTCCAATCTGTCTGAAGCCCACAGTCCTGGAAACAGCCTCTTCTCAGGAGATCTCACAGGTTCTCATAGCTTATCTGTAAGTCAGCCGTGGCCTTCGGCTTGGGATTCTGGGCAGCTCCCGGGGTCCCTTTGCAAAAGCCGGAGCCCTGCAACCACAGAGGTTCGCAGCGGGTCGAAGTTCTGGTACTCCAGTGGCTTGCGCTTTGGTGCAGGGGTCACTGCCTGCTGAGCTCCACACCCACACTCCCTCCCACAGCATTGTTCCTTGCCTAGTCTGTGCTGCCTGCATCTCTCTCTGCCCCAGGGACCGCCTCTCCTTCCTTAGCAGTTTGGGGCAGGTGGGAGAAGGCCTGGGGTTTTGTAGCCCGCCCCCCAAAGAAATGGCTTCACAGAGGGTCTCTGGGTTTGGCCCAGCTGGCCCTGGCTAGAGTGAGACTGCAATGCTGACTGGCTGTGTGATAGTGAGCGAAACCTTTCTGGCTGCTCTCGTTTCAGGCTGTGGACTTGCTTCATCTCCTGATCACCCAGCTCACAATCTCCATCTTCCTGATAGACTGGGAAAAGCCAAAGGAGAATCCAGCAGTTAAAGCACCGGCAGGTCAATTCAGTCTTTCCCTCTCTGTGTTTATAAACCACCCTGCCACAGAGCAGCCCTGACTGGCGCTACCTCCCACAGCAGGCCACGGCATGAAGCCGGGTTGCCAACTTTGAGCAAACAAAACTGAACATCCTTGCCCCGCCCCGTATCGAAGGCTCCTCCTCTTTCACTCCATCCCCCGCTCCCTCTGTCACTCACTGTCCCAACCCTCACTCACTTGCTCATTTTCATTGGGCTGGGTAGGGTCCCTTTTCAACCGGGTGTTGGATTGAAAACCTACCTCAATTTCTCTCCTACTGAGTCCCTGGAAATAGTCCAAACAGTCTTTCTTTGTGCAAATGGTCCTTGTGGGGTTAACTACGATAGAAGAAAGTCCCATGCACATAAGAAATCCCAGCACCATAATAACTCAGGCACTAACTACAGCCCCTGGCGCCCAGACTCTGCTCGGCATCCTTAGCACCCCTCACTTGCCCCAGCTCCAAGAGCTGGGAGTTCTCTCTCTTTCTCTCTCTGCCGCCTTCAGCCTTCTCTGGCCTTGGTTCTCCGGCTCAGGATGGACAGCTAGCTAGCCCCTCCCTTGGCTTCCTGATAATTCCTCCTCCTTTCAGGGGTCCTGCAGAGAGCTCTCGGCAGCTATCCCCAGAGACCTCCTGCAGTCCCCTGACCTTTCCTGGCTGATTCTCATGCCTTTCTGATTCCCCTGCTCTTTTATAGCCCCACAAGGTGTTGTTCCACCCTCTTAACTGCCCAGACTGGGAGCATCTGTTCCGGCACAGGGACCAGCCACCCCGTGACACACCCTGACACATGCACAGAGCATTAGTCCTGCACATGGGCTATTTCCGCTTCTCTGTTGAAAATTCAGTGCTCAGGGATTTTATAAAGTGTCAGCGTGGCAGAAGTATCAATGGAATGCTCACTGGTTCCTCTTCACTTAGCAAGCAGGGCAGGGCAACGTGGTCTAGTGAGACTGTGGAGAGTGAGGGGTCAGGACTCCTGGGTTCTGTTCCTGACTGGGGGCGTGACTTGCTGTGCAACCTCAGTGAAATCACTCAGGGGGGTGTCTACACTGCAGTCAGAGGTACGGCTGCAGTACGGATGGACAGACCCCAGCTTGCTTGGATTTCAATAGCTCCAATAACAATAGCGGTGAAGCTGCGGCGTCACAGATTGGCAGCAAGGGCTGTCCAAGCCCACCGGGACCCCGGGTATGGGCTCAAGAGCCTGCCTGTGCTGCTGCAGGTTCCCTGCTAGTGTTACTTGAGCAAGTTAGATTCAAGCTAGCTGCACCTCTGATTGCAATCTGCATGTCCCCTGAGGGTCAGGTTTGCAGAAATTGCTTTGGGGTTACCTCCATTTCTAAGTGCTTGGTTTCATCTTGGGTGAAATCTTGACCCTACCCAAGTCAACAGGAGTTTTGCCATTGACTTCCAGAGCCGGGATTTCAGGCTTAGCTTCACTCAGCCATTGCAATGTCGAAGTCTCATTTTCTAAAGAGATTAAGGAGCCGGAAATCCTCTGTGGGGCTGTGCAGCCCTGATTGCAGCAATGACAAAATACTTTTTAATATCTGGGAGGAAGGGATTTAGAAGCACAATCCCACTGACTTGTGCCTAAGTGACTTAGGGGCTTCTGAAAATCCCGCCCCCCCAGGTGTTGAAAGCCCAGAAAGAGAGGCCCCCTTTTTGAGAAACAGGATGATCATCCCTGCTGTACAGAACAGGGCTGCGTTGCTGCTGACTTGGCTAATTAGTGTTTATAAAGCACTTCCAGATCCTCTGTGCTTCTGGGAAATCAGCGGCAGCTTGGCAGGCAGCTATTTTGGGAGCCAGCTCACCTCTGATTGAAACGATTTCATATTGAGAGCGGTAAATTAATGGAAGCGAGGCTTAGGGAAACCGAACTGTGAGAGCTTTGTGTCCTAGGAGCCCGTGCCGGTTTTTAAAATAAAGCAAATTGAAATCAGTGTGTTGTTTTCCCCTTAGGAGGGCAGAGGGCCACTTCCTCTGTGAGTATTTGGAGAACTTGCCTGATCGCCAATGAGTGGAATGAGATCCAGACTCATAGGAAATTGAATCCATCGCTTCAGCTGTTTGCGGTGTTACTGCTCCTGGAGGTACATGGGAGGTGGGGGAGAGGGACACCTGGAGGAAGTAAGTAACCTCTGGGATCTGACGCCGACCCATCCAGAGTCCTGGCACGCTCCGCGGATATCATTCAGGACAGCGTGGAAAAGCACCGCCGCCATTGGTGTGTCAGTCTGCGGCTCTTATCACAGAGGGGAGATAGAGGCTCGTTTGAGATTTCAACTGAGCTTTGGGCAAGGGTTCAGGGCAGATGAGACATGTTTTGTGTTTTAATCCCAACCAGTCTGAGCATCTGTAATGATGCGGAAAGGGTACAGCATCTCAGTGACTGTGGAATGAGATGGGCTTGCCGTTATGGCACTCAGCCACCAGATGTCTCTGTGTGCTGTGGAGAGAGAAATTCAGCCAGGTTATGGTCTCTGGCTAAGAAAGGAGACAAAGCCAGAATTTAGGCTCTGCGGAAGCCTGGTTAATTATGTCTATTGTGTAGAGTAGTTTATTAAATGCCTCCTTTTAAGGACTGTGGTTCTATGTAGCACGGTACTCTGGGTATGGAGCATTCAGAGTCTGGCAAAATTTGGGAAGTGAGAGAAGCATCCCATTTCTTGGTTAAGTCCTTTTCCAGAAGCAATCTCTCTTTGCACCTCCAATTTCTTGCCTCTGCAACAACTTGTATTTGTGCACCCAAACAGCATTTGCACTTGCAACTTGGGCAGTTAATTACACACACTATTTGCACAGAGCAATGTGGGAGTTTTTATATGTGAAAAAAAATTGTGGGCACTGATTTAGAGGCTGGTTGAAAATGTGGTCCCAAGAGCTTAGAAAGCAGGAACCTTTCTATGCCCTGTCCATCACCCTGGCACCTGAATGCCTGATGTGCTGGAGACTTTGGCAGAGGGGTTAGGAATTCAGGGAACAGTCCAAGTTTACTGTAACCTTACAGGATTTGCCATGGTCAGTTGCTATTTATTCATGCCTACAACGGTCCTAGGGGCCTCGCATCCCCTATAGAACTTATCTCACGTAGGAGTTCTGATTTACTTCACTTGTTTTTATTCCAGGTTGTGGGTTTGAAGAACATCGCATCACGAGACCTGAACCTGGATCTGCATCCTGGCACTGATGCCTACCTGGCTGCCTGGAGCCCAATCCTTAGATTTGGGATTGCCGCTTCTCTCTGGCTGGCACTGGGGATTGCACAGGTTACTCTCTGCCTGTTGTGTTGGTAACGTGCTTTGGGGAAACTTAGGATGTGAAAGAAGCCAAGAGCACTCAGGAGCGGGCCCTTCTTGAGATAGGAGAGGCTGAGACAGATATCAAAGTTCTCCTAAGGGTGTGGGTTTAATCTCCACCTAGGCAGCCCAAAGATGGGCAGAAGAAAGGTTAGCATTTCATCTGAAGGATGGTACTTTTAACTAGGCTCCTTTAACTCCTCCACTATGGCACGAATAATGGAGATTAGAGAAGGAAAAAGACTATTTGGTCATCATCGAACCTAGCATCAATGCCTGAAACCCTGGAACGTCTGTCAGCACTGGCTTTGAGCCTATGTACTTGTGTGGGACTTGAATTTGTGGCCTGGTGGCAAAAGTGTTACCCCCATGAGCAACAGTGAAGGACAAAAATGAGTGCTCCCAAAAAGGGGAGGGCGGGAGGAAAGGAAACTTTGTATCGTCTTGCTTCCCGGGATGGGTTATGTGAAACGTCTGCTAAGTTACGACAGCGCAGCTGTGTGGTGTTGTTTCGGCAGGTGGTGTTTTTCATAGGCCTCTACGAGCGGTTTGTGGAGGACAAGATTCGTCAGTTCGTTGATCTCTGTTCCATGAGCAATGTGAGTCTTGCCTTGGGTTAGCGACAGATCACATGTGCTGAGCCAGCCCCTGCATTAAAGTCAATGAAGCTGCAACAAATTTACACCAACTGAACATTTAAAGAGGCGCTGTTAAGATGCAAATTGTACTGTAAAACGATGTTGTTTCTTTGTCTCCCTAATAACACCCTCGTTAACTAAAACAGAGGAACTCTAAGATTCTAATTTACTTTCCACCCGACTAGGAAAGGGCTTGATTTTCAGCTAGGCTCCCCTGCGGGGTGTGCACAAAATCTGGGCACGCACCACTCTGTGCACACAAACCTTACATTTGCACTCCTTGCAACCCGCACTGTGCGCACACATTGGGCAGTTAGGCCTGTGGATGCAAGTGTGAACACTCAGTGGTGTTCAGGCAAATTTCACGCTGGCACAAAGCAGAGGCCAGCTGACAGCCTGGCCCTAAAGGGCTGGGGGCAGTGCTGGGTGAAGACTCCCATCCACCAAGTACTTGATACAATGTATCCACTTTCTTATCCCCCATCACTGGGCTTCCTCCCTGTGCTGGTGGCGTAGCTGGACCCCACTCTGTATCTTCATTCACTCTTGGATTTGCCATGCACCCAGAAAGCCTTTCTGATTTCTTTATGGTAACGGTCCCTGAAAACGAGTGATTTGGAACAGGTCTGCGGTCGAGGAGGAAACGAGTGAGTAACTCCCTCTCCTTCTCTCTGCTACCACAGCTCCCCTTGCTCCGGGTTGACTTGCTACCCTGAGTAGCTGCTCTCTAAGTGTATAAGCATTGGATGTAACCCAAGTCTGCTCTATAGATTGCCAGTGGCTCAGTGTGTCTACAGCAGATGATGTGTGTTTGGAGGAGGGGGGACACGGCATCATGAAGCATAGGAGTCTGGTGCACACTGCACATCTCTGGGCTGGCCCTCCAGAAACATAACGAGCCTCTCCTCCTATTCTTCATCCCTGCAGGTGTCTGTCTTCGTCCTGATGCACGGATGCTACGGCTTCTACATCCACGGGCGGAGCGTGCACGGTCATGCGGACGTGGGCATGGATGCCATGCACGCCTGCCTCAGGAAAGAGGAGGTAATCCAGCCTCCTTGTTCGGTCTGTCTTCCTAGTCACTCCCTCTCAAGCCTGCTGGTTTCTGCATCTGGAGGGTGGCCATCCTTATGGGGCCCAATGCAGGGTTTACCAAAAGGCCCTGGAGGAGGCTGTACTTGCCTCGTTTATCTTTAATGCAGAGGCCTTTGTCTATGCCTTTAGTGGTGGGTGACGTGATCCTTGTGCACAGATTCTGGAATCAGGACTGTGGGATCTTGAAACCTACGGCCCCATGGAGATGCCAGTCAGTGTTGTTGCCTTTCCCTGGTTACACTTCAGTTGTCTCCCTTGGCAGGAGAACCTGTGTCCTCTAAGGGGTCTGGAGGCCAACTCTGACATTCAGACCTTCGAGGTGCTTCTCACGGACAGAGCCAGGCAGCTGTATGACAAGATAACGCAGCCCTTGACAGAGGTATTTTCCCCTTTGCAGGGCTACCTAGACTCCTTACTGTTGGTTTTTTCGTGCTTTTCTTCACCCGGGTTGGTTTTCAGAGGTTTCACAGACAGGAACAGAAGAGACCTGCAGTGATGTTGAGTTCTGTGATTGTTATAGCCAGATCCGTTGTGCAGGCTAGTGCTGGGAAACAATCAAAACTCTTTCCAATACAGTCACACCTTTAAAAAAATGATGATAAATCCAGCCCTTCCTTAATGATGATGCTAGAGAATAGCTTGAGTAGCTGGAACCCTAACTGTGTCAGTGGCTGTCAAATGCATTTTACCTTCTTACTGCTCTGCATCTCTCCATCACCGTATCTGAACTCCCTGATCCAGCAGACACCCTAATAGAGAACGGTGCACAACTTTCAAGGCAAAACTGGATATGGTCTAAACCTAAACCCTTTGTAACACATTAATAACTGGTCACTGCGTTGGTGACTGGTCATTTCTTTCTTATGGCTGGTCCCTTCTTCACTGCTAATGAAATATCAAATTGATTTCAATGGACATTAGGAGCCTAAATACTTTTGAGGATCCAGGCCTTATTCCTTTAATGCAAGTGGTGTAGGTAAAAATCTTGTGATTTTAGTGCTGGAGGTCCTGGATTCATCCATGGTTCATTACAGCCAGATCCAAACACAGCTGAACTTCCTGGGTGGAGGCTGGAATCCAAACCATGGTTCAGATCTGAATTTTGCATCTGACCCATCTCTCGCTAATGATCTGAATCAACGCCCCATATCCAAACCCTTCCATTCCAGACTCAACAGTTGTGACTTGGGACCTTCTCTAAAGGAAACCCCAAATGAGGCAAGTGTCACTGGTGTCATGCTCTGTCACACAGGAAGTCTGGGCAGATGCAGGAACCTTTGGGACCGATAAGTTCTTGCCAAAGTCAGGTTCTGATGCTCAAAACCACTAAAATTTGGCCAGCTGAGCTAAGGTTTGTGCTCATTTGAATTCAAATCAAATGAGCAAATACAATTTCCTGAACTTCTGTGATTCTAGTTGGATGAGTTTTGCGTGGCTCCACCTGTCCCCAGCATCGCTCAGTCTCACCTGAGTTGAAGTGCATGCTTGCAATCCCCTTTGATTTCGTTTCTTTAACGACGACAGGCTGCCCAGCTGCTTGTAACTACATCTCGGCGTCTGTGGTTCATAACTGAAAACTCCCCAGTTGTGGGTGTCTGCCATGCAAAGCGAAGGCACCAAAGCAGCAGGTGAAAATTGAGCCAATGTCCCTGCTGCCAAAGTGAAAATTTGAATGAAAACAAATTATTTTTCTTCAGAAGCAGAGAGCTGGGCTCCCGCCGTGAGCTGAAAGTACTTCTGGGAACTTTCTTTGCAGGGCCTGAGAGGCAAGAGAGTCAGGGTCGACATACATGAGCAAAGACTAAGGAGTTATTACACCTTGAATCGATTTCTCAGCTCATTCCTTGAACACGTGAGTCATTATTTGCCTTTTCCAAAGGTCTGGTTTTGTCCACTCTACAATTTTAGTGGGGGACTAGTGGTTGAAGTAAGAGACAGGGAACTGGGACTCCTGAGTTCATTTAGTCTGTCACTGACTCACTGTGTGATCTTAGTCATTGCCTCTCTGTATGCCTCAATTTCCCCCACTGTAAAATGAGGGTGATCATCCCTTTCTCACATGGGGAGTTCTGAGGCTTAATTGATATTCATGAAGGGCTTTGAGATTTATCTGATGATGCCACTGCTTGCATCCGACGAAGTGGGTATTAGCCCACGAAAGCTTATGCTCTAATACTTTAGTTAGTCTTTAAGATGCCACAGGACTCTTTGTCACTTCTGCAATTCCCGACTAACACGGCTACCTCTCTGATATCTGATGAACGGCACTTTAGGAGAGCAAAAAGTATTATAGGTGCTGTGGACACCAGGAATAACACCAAGTCTGGTGTCTAATACCAAGGCCAGCAGGTTGCTCATCCCCAACTAGGGTGGAATTGGAGATCATGGTTTCAGTTTAGGTTCCAGCACCCAGAAAGCTGGGATGGGAATTGGTTAAATGGCTCCAGACTGGGCCTACCTCTCAAGGAACGTCTTGCTCAGCTAACCCCACTCCCCGGCAGGCTGTGAAGCGAATCACATATAGCAGATCATGGAGTGCAGCCACTAGATTTGTAGGTCCTGTCTGATCAAATCTGCAGTTCAGGGGTCAAACCCTGCCTCAGCTCTGCCTCCCACAGGCGTTGCATGCATGGACCTGATGGACCTACATCTGCTTTGTACACAATAACTCCAAACACACTGGTGTGCCCATCCACTAGCCCTCTGCTGTCTTCCCTGCTGATGGTTCCTGATTCCAGTCGCTCTTGGAATTAAAAATTATCCCCTCCTGATCTCTACCCAGAACCACCACTTCCCGAGTGGGGGAAGGAGAATGCTGTCAGGGGTCAGGCATTGACCAGGAGTCCTGGAGTTCAGTTCCCAGCTTTGTCTCCGACTCCCTGTGTGACCTTGCCCACGTCATTTAGGCCCAGACCCTCCAAGGGGTTTAGGCTCCTAACTTCCCTTGATTTCAAAGGCAGTTAGGAGCCTAAATACCTTTGATCGGTGGTCCCAGTTGCCCACCTATAAAATGGGGCGAATGCTTCCATTGTCCTGTCTAGGGAGACTGTAACCTCTCGGGGGACCAGAACTGTTTCTCTTGCTGTGTGTTTTCATGTACAGCCCCAAGCATAATGAACCCAGCTCTCTGGGGTCACTATGCGCTATCACAGAAAAGATGGTGAGCTCTGAGCTAGATGGACCATTGCTTTGACCCAGTATGGCCATTCTTACGTTCTTCTCTCAGGCCCACTCAGCTATTTGGACACCACGGTGAGGCTGCTGTGTGCATCACTACTGCTCCTATCCCCCCTGACAGCACCAGCATTTCTCCCCCAGGCATACAGAGATATGGACTACGTCGTGAAGGACAAGTTCTTCCTGGAGCGCGTTATGGACATGGAGTTCCAGGAGCCGGTAGACATGTCCATTCTGTACACAGGTAGCTCACTGCGCTCTTCTTGAGTGCTTATTTACTCAGATGTGAGTCCTCTTGGTCCTCTAATTGCTGGCAGACGTCAGCAAGGTGTGGCTGGAGACTGGGACGCTCAGGGGTTAGCTGCGCTGGGCAGACTGGAAATGTCCTGATGTCATCACTTAGGCCTTGCAGTCACTCGTGCCGTTTGGTCACGGCACTTGGTGCTGCTACTGGGATCCATCCCATGCTGACTCAGGACGTGCTGGCCCTGGGTGGAGATGGGGTTCCAGACCCTACAGCTGTCAGGAAGGGGTGGGCAGAGCGTGCCCCACTGTAGGCTTCCAACGTCCATTCCCAAGTTGGGGGACGATATTGGCTCCTAAGATCTCCAAGACCCCACTACCCAGGATCACTCAGCTCCCCCTTCCTCCCTTAGCTGCCAGGTCTGAGCAGGTCTCACTGTACTGGACCGAGTCCTCTGCTCTCTCTCCTAGCTGTATCTGAGAGGTAGGACTTGAGCCCTGCAAGTGTACAGGGATCTTTAAACCTTCCTGCTGCCACAGGGGCTGGGCTCTCTCGGTAGGATTCTGCTCCCTTTGTGCAGTGCCGGAGACCGCTGTTGCTGACTCAGCCACCTGCCCCGTCTTCCATGCTACGCCCAAGGGCTATTCAACTTGAGGAGGACCTGCCCCACCTGCCAATGGGTCCAGACACATTCTCACCTCCTTCTGGAATGGGTGCTGCCCTGGCAGAAGCCGGGGGCTCCCGGCCCATTGAAACACGAGGGGGCACTCTCCCTGCGCCAGCCGAGGGGAAGAAGAGCCAGGGACAGTACCAAGCCAGGGAGGGCGAGAGGAATCCTCCTCTGTTTTTAGCACAGGAGCTGTGCTCCCCACCCTGCCCCGCCTTCCTTTAACCCCTGGATGCCCCCAGGAAAAATCAAGTATTCCCCAGTCCAGAAGGAGCAGCACGGTGGGGCGGATTCAGCCCTGCGCTTCAGGCTCTGTGTACAGGGCCATGCCCGTGGTGCCCTCCGCAGAAGCTGAACAGCAGTATCTTCAGCAGAGTTTAACGGCTTTGCTGTGGTCTCTCATGCACCATGCCTGTGGGTATGACGTCTGTCGTCCTAAACAGTGCTCCAAGCAGCTTCTTTCTGCCCCCAGATACCAGCGCCTTGTTCAGCAGGGCTCTCTTCTACAACAATGAGCTGGCCTTGCTTCTCTTCGACACCCTGCTCTTCTCGGTCGTCGACCTGGGAACGCAGGATTTCGTGCTGGCCGCAATCATCACCTTTGTTGCGCAGAAGGTAAAGCCTGCGGCAAGCGCTCGGTTTTCTATAACGAGTAGGTGTCCAAATGCTGCTCTCATTTGCAAATAGGTTAATCACATGCACTAGCACAGCTAGTGATTTGCCTGCACAGTTATTCAACCCATGCCGGCAATCAAGATAATTACCTCATGGGCATTTATGCACCTCCATTTTTTGACAGATCTCTAAAAGTGGCTCGGAATCCATCCCAATTCAACCCCCACCCCCCACACTATTCCTGTGCATCCCCTGGTTGGCTGAGTTCAGCCACGTTGACTGGTCAGAATCGCTTCACTCTGGGAATCAACTGCAAAACGTAGCTTCTGATCAGATAGTTCGTTTCCGTGCGGTCTGCGGTGTAACAGAATTCGTCTCCCTATGGGGTTTTTCTGATGCTGCCAGGGCAGGCTCTGGCTAGCTCTACTCTGCAGCTGTCCACATGCTCTGTTCTGCTTTCAGCTGGTGAAGATGCTGCGGCATGCACTTGGAAGGAGAAATCTGGCAGCAAAAACGCTGGTGGAGAAGCAGTTTCTGATCTAGGGGTGAATAGGAAGCCGTGGCTGCTTACCCCACTCTTCCCAGTGCCACCATCGAAGCAAGAATGCCGGGACCCTACAACTAATCTGAGAAGCAAGGACTTTGCAGCCTTGATCCTTCTCGGTCTTTGACCTGTGAAGGGGGAATGGAGAGATCATTGCAGTTTTCCATTCTACTTACTATGGGTAAAGATCTGAGCTTCCTACAGCCTAGGAAACATGCAGCCAGCAGTTATTATTTCTCACTTTAAGTTGTTTCCCAGGCG
Source organism: Dermatemys mawii (assembly GCA_007922305.1). Lineage (NCBI taxonomy): Eukaryota > Metazoa > Chordata > Testudines > Dermatemydidae > Dermatemys > Dermatemys mawii. The sequence goes on along the minus strand of ML677343.1, from coordinate 30,525,512 downwards.
TATTTTGATTTCACAGCCGAAGGATTCCTTTTTGCTGAACAAACCCTCAGAATAAGACACCCACACCCATGGGATTTTTGGCGCTTGTATATTTTTAATTGGGAGACAAAAGGCCACCCTCTGACGCTGACCCTGGTTTTATGGAGAAGCTTTGTTTGTTTCTTAATGGGAAGCAGAAAACATCCAAAAGGCGCCGGAGAATAGTAATCCATGAGCTGTCTCCTCAGTGCATCCGAGCTGCACAGCTCTCTGGTGGGTTCCGCTTAGCTCAGGCAACCGATGCAAATATCGGCAGGGTAACTCCAAAGTAATTTACAAGCAGGGCTCAGTGGGGTCTGATATACCGCAGGACAGATCACCACACACATCATCTCTCCCCCACTAATTCAAACCAGTGTTAAGAAAATGATTGTTAGGAAAATGTAACTTAGAATGTTGTAGTATAAAATAACCTCAGACTTATAATCTCACTCCCTGTATATATACTATTGACCCCTAGTTTAACATGCATTTTAAACTTGCATTCACCCTGCCACAGATGTGCAGGCATCATAGTGTCTAAGTACCCCTAAGTGTTTTGAACCTCCTGTTTACCAGACATGTAAATGAAATAGATTAAGACCAACAATGGATGTAATAGCCATTAAGTGTTCCCACCTGTGTAAGTGGATTGAAAGTCCCCCTCCCTTATCAACACAGGGGTATAAAATATCTACACACA
>ML677343.1:30475993-30524781 GCA_007922305.1 Dermatemys mawii | reverse complement strand
AGGTATATTGGACTGAACTCCAAAGGAAATAAGCAGTTTTTGCAACACCAGCTCAGTCCTTTCCTTCACTAGGCAGGAGTCTTATGCAGAATATCGTTTATTGACCTGCAATGGTGGTAAATCACAGGCAGATGTGTGTCCAGCATCATCCTGGGCTTTTCTATTCCTTTCCTTTGTATTCCACAGAACATTGTTTCTTTAAACAAAGGGGGGCAGCTGCACTGGGCAGAGCAGCTATGTTACACAGCCTGTATTCCTCCAGGGCAGGACTGAGGCTAAAGCCGGGGCTTTGATTTCACTTCACACGGTGGTTGTCTCTGGGATCCACCTGGAGGGCATGCTCTGATTCCAGGGTTGGATTGAGCCTCAGGCTTCACAGCCAAAATGCAGGAGTTCTAGCTGGTTTTACAGGCCCCAAGTTCAGAGGGACACAGCCTGGCACATTTCAAATTAAGCACAGGCTTAATTTTCCTCAATAGGGACGCTTTCCTACACTGGAGCCAAACTCCTGAAGGAAACAGCCCATCCCAGAGCAAGATGGGCTGTGATGCAAATCTTGTCTGTTTACAAAGAGAACTGGAAGAGCAACCAAGTGCTGAAAATAGCAGTGACTCCCACAGCGATAGCAAACAACCTCCTGCAACGGATCTGGGCTTGTTTCATTCTGTTTTGGTTTGAATATATGAAGATTTATTATGTTTGCTGCTGGGAACATTAATTTTTTTAAAACAAACACATGCTGGGTTTAAGCCTGTCATATATTTTTCTAAATCAGTGACTACATTTCATAAAAAATACAAAAACCAACAACCTCACTGATGGTCTCAAAACAGCACCACCATTTCACGGGTACAGAATGAGACCGTCCCCAATTTGTGAAGGTCACATCAACAGAGTAAAAGCTCACTAGGTCTCCATATTAGAGCTCTTACTAAGGGCTTGTCTACACAGGGACATCCAGGAAAATTAATCCAAATTAACTAAAGGGGTGAATCTGAAGTGGATTAGTTAAACTGCATTAAATCCTTTTGTGGATTCTGTTGTTCAAAGTGGCCTTAAAGCAGTTTAATTTAATTCCCTGTAGCAGTGAATTCAGCCACACTGCATTAAGGCCATGCTAATTCTGAATGAGGGTGTTCATATAGGGCTTTAGTGAGGTATAACTAATTCACTTCAAATTCACCTCTTTAGTTAATTCAGATTAACTTTCCTGGATGGCCCTGTGTAGACAACCCTAGGCTTCTGAAGGAGCAAACCTCATTCAAAGCACTTGATTTCATAATATGACCCCAAAGGTTGCTTTATTCCTTTCAGCAGTCATGCTCCAGTGCTGTGCACGTCTGTCACCTTCCAGCCAAGCATATGAAAGCCCCTCAGAAACTCCACTGTGATGTAAATATGGTGGATCCTGTTCTTAAGCACCCATCTCACCCCACACATTGTATAGGGAGCCTAGGTATCTTCCATTTTACACATGGGGAAATGGAGACAGATAGGAGTGGTGATGTGCTCAAGACCATCCAGTGAGTCAGTGGCAGAGCCGGGGATCAGGCTCAGGTCTCCTCAATCCCCATTCTGGTGCTTTCTATTGCTATGGTGGTCTAAACAAGCAAATAACATTCAGTAAATAAATGGGCTGGTCTGTAGCCTCATGTCCCTCATCCGCTTCCATGGAGATTGGCAACATTTTAAAACAAAGCAGGTTTAAACAAGCCTAAGGAAGTACCTCTTCACCCAGTACATAGCAACCTGTGGAACTTGCTGCCAGGGCGATGGATATAATAGGCCAGGGAAGGCTAATTCTCCCCAACCCAGGCTGTGGCCTCGCCCATGCTCCACCTTGAGACCACGCCCTCGCCCTCACTCCAGGGAATGAGCTCCGGCCAGTAGCCCAGGGCTTGGAAGCGGTTTGGGTGGGCAGGTGTTCGGGGGTGGCTCGGCAGGGGCTCCTCTCGCTGGGCTCTGGCGGGCAAGGGGAGGAACAGGATGGGGTAGGGGCAAGGCCTTGGACAGAATGGGTGGGGCTGGAGTACTAGCCTCCCCACGGAGGGGAAGGGGGTTAAGTTGATGGAGGACAGGTCCATCAATGGCTGTTAGCCAAGATCATCGGGGGCACAACCCCATGATCCAGGTGGCCCTAAACCTCTGACTGCCAGAAGCTGGGACTGGGTGATGGGGATGGCTTATGCGATAATTGTCCTGTTCTGTTCATTCCCTTTGAAGCATCTGTCACTGGCCACGGTCACAAGACAGGATGCTGGGTTAGATGGACCATTGGTCTGACCCAGCAGGGCCATTCTGATGTACTCCATAAAGCGTAATGGCTGTACGGCACGGCACCCCGGTCAGAACTCCTGTTTCCAGCTGCTCAGGAAGCTCACTGCAGCACACTGCACTGTGCCCTGGATAACAGGTTTCATAAAACACATAAACCCCTGAGCTGGCTGAGTCTGGTTCCCACATGATGAAAAGTCTGTCTGGCCACAGCTAACAAATCAGGGGAAAACAAGCACCTGCCCAGCAAGTGGAGAAAGGGGACTCCCCAGTATAGAGAGACACACACAGAGCCCAGCACAGCAAGCTAATGCAATTAAAGCCCGGAGATAGTCCCAGCACTTAACGCCCCTCTGGAGGTTGCTCAGATGTCACAATCCACCCTGCTTTTCATCTGCAAATCTTGAAGGGCTTTATAAAGGAAAGCATTATTCCGGTTTTACAGATGGGGAAACTGAGGCACAGAGCCAGGCTGTGACTTGACCGAAGTCACTCAGCAAACCAGTGGCAGAGCCAGGAATAGAAGCCAGGTCTCCCAAGTCCTAGTCTAGGGCTCTAGTCACTCGGCCATCACCTCTCCTGCAGCCAGTGCTCAGGGAGGCCCTCCCAAGTGACTGGGTTCTGTAAGGGGAGCCTCAGTTTGCTCCAGCCCTCTAGCCAGTTAAGTCTTCTGATTGGTTGTACTGCCTGCCTCCTGGGGCTGAAAAACCAATCAGAGCTGCTGTAAAGGGAGCTCGAGCTCTCCCCCAGCCTCATCAGACAGCAGCTGGTCTCACTTGGCAGGGTGGGAGCGGGGTGCTAAAGGGAACAGCATGAATTTTATCCCGGGGCCGGGGTCTCAGACAATGCTCAGCTTGGGCAGAGATGTGTAACTAGTGACAACTGGGATTTATTATCAGGGAGGACACATTAAAAGAGGGAAAGTAGGGCTAAAACTTCAGCACAATAACAGCCGTGACCTGCCACTGATGCAGCCACGCAGCCGGCCCAGTGCAAACGGCGCAGCACCCTGTGAGCGCCAACCCTACTACTGCTTGTGGCAGGGGAAGATTAGACAAAGCTGGTCCGTCACACAGAGGAGAATAGCCACGTCAAGGCCCTCCACCCTTACCGCTATCCTGCATGCCTTTTACATTGCTCGCTCCCAGGGCATGCTGGGAGTTGTAGTCCTGGTGTTCTGGGGACTGTATTTGTCATGCAGCATGCAGGAGACTCCACCTTTCTCTGGGCGGTTCCCAAGCCAATTGGGCAGGGGGGCGTGGTCTAAGACCCTATATAATGCAGGCCCATGTGTCTGCATGAGGGAGTGGTCTAGTGTTACCCTTGCAAGCTGAGGTAATATGGAGGGTGATTCTCTAACCCACTTTCCTTGTATTCTAGTGAAGTCTTTTGGTGCATTGTTTGTGTGTTCATGGGGCCTGGCTGTTGTGAGCCTGGAGCCCACCGGATAGCACATGACATGAGCTGCGTTTTAGTTCATACTGAATGACTCAGCCGCTGAGGGCTCCCCCAAGGGGCTGGCAGTGTAGCCATGTCTCAGTCAGGAAAATGCTGTAGGGCTTGGCAAAGCATCGGAGCACAGACTGTAGGTCCCGGTCAAGGGTGGTGGGTGACGCTCCCGCCTGGGGAGGTTAGCCCCTGCCTTGCCTCTTCCTCTTGAGACCATACCCTACTCTCAGCCCCCATGGGCCTGGCTGGGGGAGGGGTAAGCTAAGAGCTCAGCCCCTCCCCACTAGGGTCCCAGTAGGGGCCAGCTGAGAGCTTGGTCACTGCAGTCACTAGTCTGGAAAAGCTCTCTGCCATGGTGGGGAGGGAGACTTTTTGGGGGCCCACAGATGTCCCCCCCCTGGCAGTTTGGGGAGGGTCTCCCCCAGCCTCCCTTACGTGCTGCCTATGGGCCCCCCAGTCCTGTACTGCGAAGGGTAGGGTTAGCTGCTCTGATACATCTTTACTGGCTCAATGTGTGTGTGTGTGTGGGGGGGGGGGTTATATAGGTGAACACCTAGTGATGTTCTGGGACTGAGAAAACCATAGGATGTGGCCTGTTGCCTACAAGGGTAACAACACTGTCATTTATTTAGCACTTTTTCCTTGTCAAAGCACCTTCTGAACACTAATTAACCTTCCCAACTCCTCTGTGAGGCAGGTAGTAATGACATCATCCCTGTAGCCCAGGGCTCACTAGCTGTGTCCGTTGTGCTCATTATTCTTCCCCTGGTATCTGAGCACCTTCACTAGCTCAAATGGCCTGTTGACATCCAGGGAGCCTGGTGTTTACCTTGCCACATTGGAAGCTATCAAATCACAGAGCTTGAGAGACCTGTCTGAGCCCACCTGCCATTCATGTCCCTGGCTTCCAGTCCTGTGTTCTGCTCGCTGGATTGTACCTGGTGCTAGAAGAGATTTAAGCTGCTTAGGGACCTCAGTTAGTCAAATGTCATTGGAGTGCGTAGGCCAGGCTGGTCCTCTTGCAGGCTCCGTGCTTTTTCACAGTGTGTTGCTTCATTGTTGTACTGAAGTAATGCCCAAAGGCTCATGTTGGATGATGTGTGGTCTGTTGGTAAGGGCACTGAACTGGGAACCAGGGAACTCCATGCTTATTCCCAGCTGTGCTGCTGACTTGCTGGATGACCTTGAGCAAAGCATGTCCTCTGTGCCCCAGTTTCCCTCCTACCCAGTGTCTGTCTGTCAACTTAGATTGTAAACGCCTTAGGGCAGGCATTCTCTTACTATGTGTACGTACAGCACCTAACACACTGGGCCCAGATCCTGATTGGAAGGCCCTCTAGATCGTACTGTAATATAAACGGTAAATAAGCAGGCTTGTGCTAAGCTCATACAAACTGATACCTAAGTATAGCTATACATGGCATACAACACTGATAATTTAGTGACAGTGGCACAGGTAAAATTGGGATTAATCTCCCTCTGTTATCTGAGTTATTTTGCAATTACTGTACCATAAGCCTGTTAACCAGGGAAGCCTACCAAATGAACGACCAGTTTAATTGCAGCGTACAGATTCACAGTGTGACTGTTGCTGGAGCCGCCCACCGCTTGGTGCTACCGTGTGCTGGCTCTGTAGGAAATGAATTTAAAACCCAATACTCCAAAACCAGCTGAAGCACAAACAAAGACAAAGTGTCAGAGGCTCTGCACCAGGAAGAGCTGTTCATAGGGCAGCAGAATCCGTTAGCTGCTACATGGAACTCCCCTGGGTCATAAATGCTGGAGCAGAAGTGCACAGCAGAGGCGTGCAGGGCCATGCTGAGGTCTGCTTTAAATGCTCTGACTTCTATGCATCTGATGAAGTGGGCTCTAGGCCATGAAAGCTTATGCTGCAATAAATTGGTTAGTCTCTAAGGTGCCACAAATACTCCTCATTTTCTTTACAGAAAAGGAGGAGCGGTGATTCAGAGAGAGGAGGGGAATCATTCCATACAGATGCATGGTGTTCTGTTTAGATACAGTGTGCCCTGCCCTGCCAGAACAGGTGTTAAATTGCATGTGCTGACAGTCTCCGCTAGGTCAAGATCCCCCCTTGTACTCTGGAAAATTAGGGATCGTTGGTAAATTCCAATTTGAGACCCTGATTTGGGAAAGCACATATGCACGATGCTTAAATCAATCCCTTAACATTGACTTCTATGGGAATTAAGCATATGCTGAAAGTTAAGCAAGGTCCTGAACTGGGGCTGACAAGCCATTTTCTGCTGACCTCCAGTCTCCTCTAGTTTCAATATTACTTCCTGGTGTAAAGTCTAATGTTGCTGTGCGCTGTTAAACACCTGAGGCAGCTTTCCCAGCGACAGCACCTCCCCCGTGGAGGACGGGACGATCCCGAAGCACAATCTAGATATCAGTTTAAGGCCCTGTTCATGCAAGATGCTCCCTGCATGCAGGCCCAGCTCAGTGGGGGCTCAGCAGAGGTGCTGGCAGTTCCTTGTAAACTGTAAGTGCCCCCACCTTTGAATGTGCAGAGGAAATTAATTATGTTGTACAGAAGCCAAAGCCCCTGAGCAAAGAGCTCCCTGGTGTGTGGACAGGAGCAGAAGCTACTGCCTGCCCTATTGTGCTGACTGCATGTCTGAACAATATACACAGCCGAGTGGCAGGGGGGAAGCTTGGCTCTTTTCCTTTGCAGTGTGGACATTTATGCGGCATTTGCTCTTCCTTATCTCCTCAGAGACTGCGCCTGCAGCTTGTCTTCATGTGGCTAGACAAGGAGGCTCCCTGGTGCTGCTGGCTGTCTTTCCTGACGTGCGGAGGTGACATTTGATCCTCAGGCGGGTGGCAATGCAGGTAATGTACGTGAGGCTCGCACTAACACTATTGCCAGAGATAAGTGCTTGCCGTGCCCTGCACCCGTGAGAAACGCTTATTTCAGACTATGGAAGGAGAGCTGGAGCGCTAGGACGCCCTCCTCACTGCAAGGGAGAGCAGACAGAGTCATGGTGAACCTGTGTATGATGAATAGGTCTGACCAAGGCTTTGTCCCCTTTGCTTGTTACAAATCCAGCTGAGGCCTGCTCTGCCTAGCTCTGAGCCCTTGCAGGAGTGCCAGGGATGCGGTAGATCTTCCTGATGACTGTCCTGTCCTGGTCTCCTAGATTTCCTCTCTCCCAGCCAACCACAAATCTTTGCCAGTTGGCCTCTTTAGCAGAAACTGAAGAGTTGCTGTTGCCGCGATGATCCATTGAACTGTCCTCTTCTCTAATATGAGTTAAATATGCCTGAAATGTGAGCATGGATGTTGGTGAACGCTGTATGATGTTTGTGTCAATATCCCATCGACCCCTCAGCTCCAGGTTTGAGATCTTGCCTCCCTAAGCACTTAATGCAAATGCGGTAGCACCGAGTATCAGGAATTATTGAGCTGAAGCACCGTGGAGTGACTAGGGGCAACCCTGAATGCAGAGAATGTAGCATGTGAACCAGCCATTCAGATACTTGACTGGCCCCAAGGCCTTTCGTTCTTGTGTTAGAAACAGACTCAGATCAGCAAGCAAGCCTGTTCCAGCGAAAGAGGGTGCCCTGCTGCTGTATGCAGTATTGTATCAGAGAGCCCTAATGGTTTCTAAAGATCCCCTGGAGGAGGAGGAAGATGCGGTATATAAGACAGAATGAGTCCACATTGCTCTAGCATGCTTCTCTGTAAACTGTACTGCTGGTAACTAGTAAAGCCAGATGTAAGAGTCTAATTGTTATTGGTCCCAACTAATAGCCGTGTTGCATGCTATGATAAGGGAGGAAAGGTCAAAGCTGTGAATGAGGCAGAAACTTTCCTTCTCCTGAGTTTTGCTTAGCCGGCTGCTCCCAGTGGCAAACCAACAGCCAGCTTCTCCAACGCTGCTGAGTGTTTAATTTGGTCAAAGGGCAGGGCAGCCGGCTGCTCCCAGTGAGCTGTGTCATTGTACATAGGCTGAGGACCTACTCCACTGGTAATGAATGTCCTTTATTCTACGGTACCCTGGAAAAAAGGTACCATCCCTGCAAAAGAGGCACCATTGCTGGACCTTCCCCAGGTCCTGGATCCCTGCTTTGAAACCAGCTTTCCTTTAGCCAGGTTTCTGCTGCACCAGCAAGCTAGTAGGGGTAGATGTTTCTGTACCTATGGCTACTAGCTGCGCACGGATTCAAAGTCAGAGCCTGGCTCTGAGGAGCTGTAATCTGCAGGGAAAGGGGGAGACACTGACGATAAGATGCTGAATGGAAACATTACTCAATGGAGCTTAGGTGGCTGGAGTCAGAGTGTGCTGGCAGAGCACCAAGGGAAGAAGCTTGCAGTAACTCTGCAGTCTCTCTAACCCCTCTTCAGTGCTCCGTGGTGTGTCCCCTCCCTTTCCTCCTTGAGTCTTTTCCTAACTGTAAATGCACCGTAAAAATGGATTCAAATTGCTTAAATCACCATCATTAAATCAGTAGGGGCCCCCTCCCACCTTGGTGGACAATGGCTGTCACGAAGCGTTTGTTCTGTAGGCCGAGCAGCAGTCTTTATTGCACCGAAAGCATATTTGCTGCTTGATGGAAGGAGAAAAAGAAATGTGTGCCTGAAAGGGAAAAATCAATGGGGCTCATTTCTCCCAGGATGCGTCGTGCTGGGCCATTCAGCTGGCTGACATCGCGGGAAGTGAGGCGTGCGCAGCCTGGGGCCGTATCCCAAAACGATCTCGGACTCAGTCCTGCAGGCACTGTGGAAATGCCGCAGCAGAGGGGAAAGCCAGCAGCTGCCTGCTCTCCCCTCACCAGCTGGTGGCGCTGCGACTGCTGTCGGGAACTGAGGGATCCGTGGTTGCAGTAACTGTTCTGTTCAGGTCTGATTCAAAGCCCATTAACATCAATGAGGGTATGTCTACACTTGACCCTAAGCCTGAGCGCTGACTCAGCTTTGAGCCCAAACCCCCTTGTTGTCTACACACAAATTAGCCTGATTAGGAACAGCAAGCACTCAGGACCCACGTCCCTGCGAGGGACGTGGGTCAGAGCCTGAGTCCTGCTGTGGATCCAAGCCCTGTCATTTGTCAGTGTGGATGCAGCTCAAACCGCAGAGCCGAGTCACAAGGTCTGGGTAGTGCAGCATGGATGCTTTAACACGGCTGTGAGAGCCAGGTCCAGATTTACAATGCAATGTGGACTCCCAAGCGCGGGCTTGGACCCACTGAGCTCACAACCCCGGGTCCCCCAGATCCAGCTTTATAATGCAGTGTAAACATCCCCCTGGGAGTCCCTAATGCAGAACCGCACTGTCCTGGTGGAAGTTCCCATGAGTCCTGTGGTTCTCAAACTTCATTGCACGATGATCCCCTTCTGACAACAAAAATTACTACATGACCCCAGGAGGGGAGACCGAAGCCCATGCCCACACAGGCCCCACCACCCCGGGCAGGGAGGGGCCAAAGCCGAAGTCCAAGGCTTCTGCCCTGGGTCGGGGGGCACATGATCTTAGCCCCGGGTGGTGGGGCTCGGGCTTCCGCCCTTTATCCCAACAAAGTTTAACACCAGCCTTGGCGACCCTATTCAAATGGGGTCCTGACTCACAGTTTGAGACCCCCGATCTAGTCTGACCTCCTGAAAGGTGCAGGGCAGAGAGAGAATGTCATCCAGCTGCTGCTCAATTGAGCCTAGTCACTTGTGTCTAAGGAAGGGCATCCGGACTAGATTTGCTGATTCCAAGAGCTGGAGAATCCATCCTTTCCCTTCAGATTTTGTTCCTATGACTAATTAAAAACGTGCCTTATGTCCAACTAGAATTTGTTTGGCTTCCAGCCACTGGTCCTTGTGATGCCTTTCTCTGCTTTCTCATTTCTCTCAATCTCCTGCCTTGACTACTAGGTTCTCAGTCTCCTCACGTGGGGGCGGTAGTTGTTTGTTTTTGGGATTACAACAGAAGTTTGGTTTGGGGCAAACAGCAAGCGAGAGCGTGTGTTTAATTAAATGTCAGTACAGCACCAGGGGTGGGTGGGTGACGGTGTCAGTCCAATTCCTGATGGACAAAGGGCCCAGTTAGAAAAAAAACACCTCAACAATTGGCAGTAATTGGTCCCCTAGCTAGCAGTTGCAGGAGAGATGCCAAGGGCTGACTAGGCCATTGAGACAGGACTCAGGGCTGGAAGGGATGAAGAATACTGGTGGGCACGTGAGAAAAACTCGCACTGATGCGGCCCAAGCTGTAGCTGCTTTGGAGCTACTCGGAGTCCTTCGTTCTCCAGGGCCAGCAATCTGGTTCCTTTCACCCACACTCAAATAAATGAGGGCACAAATAAAATGACTGTTTATTATGTCACATGGAAATAGGCAATTGCGGTAAAGAGCAAATGACTGACAACTGCAGGGTAACAGCCACTGAGCTAACCATATTTACACAGTTAATTAATCAATGGGTAAAATTAAAGTAGTGGGAAAATGCGATTATACTTCTGACATAGTCAATATCTTACAGCATAACATTGGTATCCTGCATGCTACTGGGATGTGCCCACTGGAAAGACTTGGAGACAGAACTCTGTAAAGAAGGTGATGTACATTAGTTGGAAGTGAGCTGTGGTTCTTACACATCTCATTGGTGAGAGAGTCATACCTGCCTTTGAAGTGGCATTTTGAGTAGATATATGAGGGTTTTGTTTCCTCAGTTGTGGAAGACGCATCCTTCAGAGGATAGCTGTTCCTGGAGCTGGGTACAAGTTTGCTTTCCCAAACTTCAGCCAGCGGGTTTTGTTTGTTCATATAGAACTCACTCGTTCAGTGCATGGTGTACATGCACAATGGCATGTAACCTGAGGTCTGCTGTTGGTTTGTAATAATACAGACGGTCCACCCCACATGCTATCCCAGAGGATGTTCAACTTGCAAATAAACCTTTTGGTTCCCCTCTAGTACTAAGAATCAGTCTCCGAATTAGAGCCACCTCAGTGCTTGGGAACAGTGCATTACATAGGCTCCAGACGGCATAAGAACCTCATTGAGAGTTCCTTGCCTTCACGGAAAATCTAAGGTTCAATAAGGGAAGGTACAGTGGAATTAAGAATAAATACATCCAGTTCTCATGAGTGTGGCTGGTTAGTCCTGCTGTCCAATTACCGCCTAATCTGTGCATGTTTTGGATGACTGTAATCCTGCAACACGGTCTCTTCAGAGTCTTCTTCACTGTCTTCCTGCCTCTGTAGAGTGCTCCGAATGCTCTAGCAATGAAGATGTAGAAAGCCATTATGCAGCCTACCATTGTGATCTCCTCTATTCTGCTGTAGGTTTCCTTTAGTGAGCCTACTCCAGAATTGCACCAGTGAGCCTGGAATCTGGCTTTCAGGCTACCAGTAAGAGGGGAGCCAAGCCAAAACCCCAGATCTAAAACACTCCTCAGCCTTGGGGAAACTTAGATCTGAATCTGAAATTTGATACTTGGGCCTACAATGCTCTGTTTACTTAATTACACGATCCAGCCACTATCTGACTCTGTGCTGCACAGATTTCTAGCCAGGGTGTAGGCCCTGGTAAACAAAAGCCAGCCACCCTGGAACTTTACCTGGGTAGGAATCTGTTTGTCTTAATAAATGTCTCTCATTCAAGAAAAACTGTCATTCCATACATCATGATCAGGCCCATTTCTGATCTTAGCTAGAGCTGTGTCCAGTGGGCTCGGGTGAACTTGGACAGGTTTGGGGTTTAGCTAGATAAAAGAACCCCCAAATTTCTCCACAGCTCAGTGACCCTTGTGAAGTTCTTAGCAGCTCGTGGATTTGCTACAAAATAATATTTTCTCAGCACATATATGTTAAATATTTGTTTAAATTTCCAGGAACTTTTTCACTATGTGACGCTTCCTTGATCGTCATGTGCCAAGATGCTCGTCTTGGTGCTTTTTAATAGCAGTTAGTTTATGTTTTGGTGAACAAGGCAGGAGCTGTTTAATGTCCTTCTTCCTTATTTGTAACTTTCAAAATCAGTTCTAAAAGGAGCCTAATTTATGCTAGTTTCCCAAATACCATTAATCTGGGCTCCATGGGCCAACTACTACATAACTGGGTACATTGTAGCGATTAACCATGTTTACTGCGGTAGTGCCTAAGGACCAGCCAAGAACAGGCCCCATTGTGCTTGGTGCAGCACAAACACAGAACAGGAGAAGTTCCCTGCCAGAAGAGCTGACAATCTAGAGAGACAAGACAGACGCAGGTTGGGGGAAGGGGTAGAACACATAAGTACAGTCAGCAATGGGATGACTAATGTTACGTTAATGCTATGATAATTTTTGGGGGGGCGGGGAGGAGTAGCAGAAAAGGGGGACTAGGATGATCAGAGGAATGAGGAACTTGCCTTATGAGAGGAAACTTAAGGAGTTTGGCTTGTTTAGCCTAACAAAACAAAAGCTGACAGGAGCTCAGATTGCTGCCTACAAATACATCAGAGGGATAAAAACCAGGGTGGGAGAGGAGTTGTTTAAATTAAGGGCCAATGATGGAACAAGAACAAATGGATATAAATGGGCCATCAATAAATGTAGGCTTGAAATTAGACAAAGGTTGCTAAGCATCAGAGGAGTGAAGTTCTGGAACAACCTTCCAAAGAGGTAGTAGGGGCAAAAAAACTAAGCCTGAGCTTGGTAAGTTTATGGTGCAATTGCCTACAATGGCATATGGCCCATCTGTGACTGTTATCCTCAAATATTTCCAACAGCTAGAGATGGGAGACTAGATGGGGAGGGCTCTGAGTTACTACAGAGAATTATTTCGTAGGTGTCTGGCTGGTAGGTCTTGCTCACATGTTAAGGTCTAACAGATTGCCATAATTGTGAAGGAATTTTCCCCCAAATCAGATTGGCAGAAACCCTGGGTTTTTTACCTTCCTCTGCAGCTTGGGGCAGGGGCCACTTGTAGGTTTGAACTAGAGGAAATGGTGGATTCTCTGTAACTTGATGTCTCTAAACCAAGATTTGAGGACATCAGTAACTCAGGCAGAGGTTAGGAGCCTACCACAGAAGTGCGAGGGATGTGGGGAGGGTGGGGGTGGGTTAGGTTCTGTGGCCTGCGATGCATAGGAGGTCAGACTAGATGGTCATGATGGTTCCTTGTGGTGCTAGAGTCTAAGCTAGGAGCGACTCCGCTAAATGGAAAGAAAAGGGAAGGGACAGTGGACATGGAAGGGAAGGAGCAGGGGTAGGCAACCTATGGCACGAGAGCCAAAGGTGGCATGCAAGCTGATTTTCAGTGGCACTCACGCTGCCTGGGTCCTGGCCACCAGTCTGAGGGGCTCTGTATTTTAATTTAATTGTAAATGAAGCTTATTAAACATTTTTAAAACCTTATTTACTTTACATAGAACAGCAGTTTAGTTCTATATTATAGGCTTATAGATAGATACCTTCTACAAATGTTAAAATGTATTACTGGCACGTGAAACTTTAAATGAGAGTGAATAAATGAAGACTCGGCACACCACTTCAGAAAGGTTGCCGATCCCTGGAGCAGGGGGACATGGAAGGAGGGGAAGAGACTGTGAGACAGGGAGACAGCTAGAGAAAACAGCCAATCAGCAATGACTTCAATGTTAGTCTGGGAGTAAGTGGGTGGCACTTTGGCCCCCTTCAGTCTCCATGAGCTCAGCTTTGAAAGTGGTGACAGCCACGCTCCTCCTCAGGGGTCACTCCCCTCCCCCGCTCCCCCCCCCCCCCCCGAGTGATTTGAATTTACTTTCTTTGAGCACGGGAGCAGCCTTGGGCTCTAATCCAAGGCCAAAACCATAATAGGGCACAACCAACATATTGCTGCATCTCTCACCTGGCTGCTGGCGGACCATGGCAGGGTGGAGGAAGGGTTTGTGGCGCTCACCGGCCTGGCATCGTAATTTCCAGATGCAATGTGGAGATTTGCTCTGAAATCCTAGCAAGGCAACACACCAATGGTGAGGGGCAGTGCCAGCCGTAGGTGAAGACCTGGCGTACGAGCTGGTGTCTTCCAAGTAATAGTGCAGTGAATGAATGCAAACAAGCCAAGGGAGCAGTCGAGTTCAGTTTTTGTGACTTCCCTAGCTGCTGTAGGCATAACTAGCACATAGGGTTGAATTGGGAGCAAATGCGAAACAGCTGGGAGAGAGTGTTGGAAAATTCAGCTTGATTTAATCAAACCAAAGGCATTGGCTTGCATCGGGGGTGGGCACTTGCCACTAGCCCTTAAGAAAGTATGTCATATTCCCTCCTTTGCTGGCTGGGGTTGGACCATGACCCTGGCTCCTGCATAGTGGCTTGTGCCCTGCGGACCTGTTACAGGCTGGACACAGTCTGCCACTCAGCATCCCCTGTGTTAGGCCAGCAGTGTGCAACGGCTGGAACAATATATACGCAGAACTGGCATTGTACTGGTTTAATGTGGGGTATATCTTCTTGTAGAGGGATGAACTTAATGAGGCTTTTTTTATCTGAGATGATCCCGTGTGATGGAAAATTACAGGCGCCCCAGAAATACAAATTGCTCATTAAAATCTTATCTCCTTGTGAATAAAACATGAACGTGAATGATGTGCTGTACTCAGACCGAGGGAGGGCGGAGTGGGGAGGTTACATCTGATCTAGTGAGTGTTGATCCAGTGGCCAATGCTGGGGGCTGGGACTCGTTTCCTGGGTTCTCTTCCACAGACTTATCATTCAAGGTCACAAGTCATGTCACTGCTGTGTGCCTCCGTTTCCCCATCTGTATATTGGGGATGATGATACCTACTTCTAAGAGGTGTTAGGGATTCATTTACTGTCGGCGTCATGTTTGCAGCTCTGCTGATAGACAAGGCCGTAAAAGTGTTCTAATAGAACGGTGCGTCTCCAGCCCGCGTACCTCTATATCTCTTTCGAAGTCATAATCGGCCAGGTTCTGAAAGGCACTGGAATAGACCTCGAGAGCCTTGGCATGGAAAACCATCTCGATGGTGACAAAGTCGGAGAAAATCTTCTGCAAGAAAGGAATGTGGGGGTGGGGTGTAACGTGGGCCACCCCTTTCCTGCTCCTAGTGATCAAAACCCCTTGAAAGACAAGTCATGTACTCAAAGCATCAAGTGCCCTGCCCTCTTCCCCAGCATTGCTGGCACTTAAGCGCTCCCCCTTTGGCCAGTTAAGGAGTGGATCACAGGGCTCTGGAGGCAGTTCCATTTGCTCTGCTTTGACCATATAGATGGTGGCTGCTGGGAGAGACTAGGAAGGAAACGGGTAGGGAAATGAGGAATGAACCCAACTCCAAAGTGTGGTCGCTGTACAGTCAAAATTGCTCCTAAAAACCCTTATTCCCCAGATCAAGCGGACCCCTACTCCAGCTGAGACCTGGGTGGAGATAGGGATTTTTAAGACAAGGGACCATTGTGATCATCTTCTAGTCTGACCTCTGGTAATTCAGGCCAGAGAACCTCACTCAGAGATTCCTGCACCAAATCCAGCCCTTCTGTCTGAGCAAGAGGAAAATCTTTCAGAAAGAAACATCCAGTCTTGATTTAAAGGCTTCAAGGGATGGAGAACTGGCCATATTCCTAGCTAATGTATTCCAATGGTTAAAATTACCCTCAAAGGTTGGCGGGGGCGGGGGAGGGGGAGTGCAACTTGTTTCTAGTCTGAATTTACCTAACATCAACTTGTAGTCCCAAGATCTTGCTATGCCTTTGTCTGATTGATAGAAGCGGGCTCTTTGGTCTGTCTGCTCTTAACTTTCTGCATAGATTTAGTCTTTCACTGTAGGGCAGGTTTCCCAGACCCTGAATCATTTTGTAGCTTTTTTGCTGAACCCTTCACAGCGTGCTTTACCTGGACGTCTTTCAGTTTCTGTTTCTGGAACTCATCGATGGTTTCCTCGAGCCGCTGGGTGGTGCGGCTGGCATCTACTGAAGCTTTGTGCACGTTTGACTCAGCCTGAGAAAAATCCCAAGGGAAGCACAGCATCATATGGTGCCTATGCTGTTCCTTCCGATCCAGAAAGGGTTAACTGCATGGACATCGGGGAGCAAAGGCAGCTCAGTGGGAGCAGAGTATAGAATTACAAGACTGGAACTTCAGAGAGGCAGGATGGTCCAGTGGTTAGGGCACTAGCCTAGATCCTGGAAACCAGGGTGCACTTCCCTGCTGTGCCACAGACTTCCTGAGACCTTGGGAACGTCCTCTATCTTCTCTGTGTCTCAGTTCCCCAGCTGTACAATGGGGACAATAGCACCGCCCTACCTCCCAGGGGATTGTGAGGATAAATACAATCAAGATTGTGAAGTGTTCAAATACTCTGGTAATGGGGAGCATACAGAGCCCTAAGGTGGGTAGACAGGCCAGGGGCACTGCAGCACAGGGACCAGCACTGAGACCCAGACACAGTTACTGTGCAAGCTCCCCCCTCAGTCAAATCCATAAGCCTCTGTAGCAGGGCGGTCACCCTGCTCCGGCCCTGAAGGGGTGGAAACAGTCCTAGGAAAGGGCTGCTCTGGGGAACTAGTAAGCTGGGCTGATTTGGGGAAGCAGCCACAGCTGGGCCACACCCCAATCAGGCCACACCTGGCCTTGTTACAAGGGCTCAGGGAGGAGCTTGGTCATGGAGTCTCTCTCTAGCCTGGAAAAAGGAGGACCTGGCTGCCTGAGACAGGGTACCTGGGGCAGAGCAGTGCTGGGGAAAGGCAAAAGGAGATGGGGAGCCTGGGGAATGCCAAAGCAGGTACTGGGGTTGCAGAGTTGCAACCCAGGGTTAGGCAGAAGCAGCAAGTCCAAAATCCCCCTTGCCAATCTGCCCCAGTGAGTGGGGGGCTAGATGATGACTGGCAGTACCCACTGAGGCAAGGTGGGATTAGGAGGTTGGAGGTCCCCTAGGAGGGGAGATCCAGAGCATTGGGGTACTGCAGTGGGCAGAACCCCAGGGCAAAGGGCACCGGCGTCCCAGAGGGACACGGGACCAGTAGCAGGCGAGACACCAGTCAGAAGGAGGCGCTCTGGAGCTGTGAAAGAGCTAATTCCCTGGACAACCAGCTGGAGTCGTCGCACTGCTACAGCTTCCCTGTCCCAGTGTGGAGGTGGTTGTGGGGAATGACCATGCCCTGGTAAACCTTCGTTATAAAGCAGCCTTGGGATTAATGCTTGTGGAGCAGTGCTAGACCTTACAATGAGCCACCTGAGAAAGTAAGCGTCCCCCTTACTGCCGTGTAAATGCCTCGATCCAATGTTGTGTTCAAGGGCCCAATCCTGCATCCATCACAGAATCCAAACCTCCTGGGTCTGATATTGGCCTGCTTTGGTTGAGCATGGGGTGCAGAACAGGAAACCTTTTAGTTTCCCATTGCAAAGCCAATACCACAATCAGACAAATGGGGTTTTTTTTGAAACTCACCCGGTGTCTCTTTCCTGGGGCTGCAGCCACTCTGTGGGGTAAGCGATCTCTCTCTGACGGACACACCTGCACACTCTCGGGCTTAGATCCCTGTTCTGTTTCACAGCTGCATGCTTTTTAGCAGGCCTGACGTGATCCAGCAGAGGGCAGTAGGGCATGCATGCTTCATGGGGGAACAGACCCATGGCCCCAACAAGCCTTGTGATGGCTGGAGGTTCATAAGCCTAAAGCCCTGTGAAAACCTTTGAGAGATCTAGGCCAAATTCATCCCTAGGGAGCTCTACTGAAACTGGCAGAGTGACAGCAGGGATTTCCCTAGCCCTTCTCCTTGAGAACTAATATACATTCTATATGTGTCCCTGTCCTGTGATTTTTATCAGCTGGGGGTTTAGTATGACTGTAGAATCTTAGTATTCTAAGAGTCCATCTGCTGCTCCTGCTATTCCCCATCTGCCTATGATTCCCCTAATTCTCTGTATATGACTTTGCAATCATTTCCATCTTCAGAGGGGGAACAAACAGAAGGTGCTGATAGTCATAGGGCCAGAATTTTGAAAAGCAGAGGCCTGTTTTGCATGTGCACTGACCCCACCCAGGCACCCGAGTTGACACATTTGCCATGGGTGTATGTGGAGCCCAGTTTGTTCTTGCACAATCCTAAGCCCACCTGCTGAGTAAGCCTCGAATTCTGCTTGTAAGGAGCTGACACCTGGCTTCATGGATGTATCCTTAGTCAACGTAAATTAAGCTACAGAAGTACAATGCAGAGAATATTTGCTATTACAGCACCAGGGTTGCTTCTAGCTAGTATGTTTCTTAAAGCTTCTTATGAGGAGCTACTGGGTCCTGAACAGACAATGTCTGTGGACTCAGGACTTCCTTTTTCTATCCCTATGATAGGTTACATCTTCTTTTTGAATGCTGAGCTAGTTGCTAAAGCTGGAGACTGAGAGTCAGGATTCCTGCGTTCTCTCCCTGATCTGTCACTGACTTGCTGTGTGATCTTGGTCAAGTCACTCCCCCCCCCCCCCGTCCCCGTCTTTGTGCCTCAGTTTCCCTGGTTTCTGTAAAATGGGGATGATGAGACTGACTTTCCTTGGTAAAGTACATTGAGATCTACAGTGGAAAAGCCCTATGTGAGAACCAAGTGTTGTTATAAATACCCAGTGGTGGTTCCTCTAGGCGGGGGAGGTGGCTGGAAAGTCCAGAATATGCAATCAGAAGGATGTTTCTTGTGGGCAAGTTTTGGGGGGTGGGTCCCTGAAGATGCATCCCAATGGTGGCAGACTCCCTCAGGGAGCCCTACCATGATTTTCTCTTCCAGTACAAAGGGTTCTATAGCTTGCATGACATCCCTCCTGCAGCTAGAGAGAGAGGAGGAAAGGAGCGAATCCACCAGCGCTGAATGTCATTACAGGAAAGTGGATGAGACTTATGCCAGGGCTATTTCAGGTACTAAACGTGTGGCATCAAATCTCGACCAGCGGAGCATGGCGCATCCGTGTGTTGATAAGAAAAGCAGCTGGGAGGGGAAATAAAGCCAGCCTTTGTGGAGGGATCTCAGGTAGGAAAAAAGCAGAAGGGACGCTGGCTGGCAGGGTGGGTGTATTTCAATGCTTTGTGGTGCTCGGTTGTTCTTTTTTCTCCTTTGAATACAACACTGTAGGGTGAGCCTCCACCCAGCTCTGGAAGGCGATGCATCCAAAGGTTAACCCTTTACAGTCACGCTGCACACACTACTGAGTAAACAGGTCATTAAGGGCTAGTCACTCAGGGCTAATGTGCCCACTGCGCACTGCTGAGACTTCAGGCCCAATTCTCCTCTCCCACTGGCGTCAGTCGGGAGTCATTCCACTGTCCTCAATGGCGCTGGTCTAAACAGCGTACGTGATAAATGAATCCCTCCTAGACGTGCCCCCTGAGATCAGGTGCCATTGTGCTAGGCTCTGCACATGTGTCTGGGAAGAGGGAAGGTGGTCACAATACTGATGGGAGGGGTTCCATGGAAAATTTTGACTTTTCATAAATAATAATAATAATAAAAACTGAAAATTTTCAGCCAAAAAGTCTACACTTTCTGCAGAAAGCAGACACTTCACCAGAAATGTGGTGCTATTGAAAACCCAATTTTCCATCAGATAACCAGTTTTCACAGAGAACTTTTGACCAGTAAGAGTCCTTGCTCTAGCATGCTTACAGCTTAAATTGACCATACAACCCAGGATAGGAGAAAAAAGCCGGATGCCAGTTTCTGGTACTATTGGAAAGAATTGACTGCACTGGCGCCATGCTGTGTTATAAATACCACAAGGAGGGTTTTAAGACTGTCCTGTCCCGCCCTGGGTCGACTATGTCACTTTAGCACTCACCTGTGCAATATCCTGTCAATCTTTTACTGTCCATTGCCTGAAGTTATACCTTGGGCACAGGACATATATTATGGCCAGAGGAACTTGTGCTTACCTGGGACTGATGGCAATAGTCAAGGAACAATCTGATGTGAAGGGGAGTGTTTATAGACACACTGATACTTGTGCTGGTGTCTGTGTGAGCAGCTGAGCCCAGAATAACTATCTGAACAGAGCAGTTCCTGTCAGATGCTTGTGGGCAGGAAGGAATCTTGTGTTCTTACACTGACTGCCCTGATGGCATTTCTGAAAGAGGATTTTCACCCTGGGGCAAACATGGCAACTACCCACCCTATAAAACACAGGCGGAGCTTTGCCTGTGACTTTGTTGGAGTGCCTTTTAAAAATGCCAGTCGGACCAGCGTACCAGCCCGGAAGGAACACAACTTATTGCCTAGGGTGATCATATGTCCCGTTGTGGCAGGGTCAGTCCCTTTTTTAAACCCTGTCCTGGCTGTCCCAACATTTTTGTCAATAGTGGGCCTTTGTCCCACTTGGCCATTGGATCAGTTGGCAAGAGCAAACGGGACAAATGCCCAGTTCTGTCAAAAAGCAGGCTGCAGTGTGGGGGAATTTGGGTGTGTGTGGGGGGGGGGCGAGTGGAGATGCTAGCCCCTTGCAAGGTGGGGTGGGGTGGAGGCAGGGTGACCACCTACTTTGCCTAATGGGTTACACCGGCCCTGCAGAGAAGCTGAACCTACACAAAGAGATCCAACTTCTTTCCCCCTTGGGGATCTTTGGGACTTTCAGATGCGAATTGTCTTCTTTGGAAAAGCGGCAGAAACGGGGTGCTCATTTAAGATATTTTTGCCAGGCAGAGGCACATCTCTTGAGCTGTCGAGATTATCCCTTTGAAAAGGGGTCCCACCCAGAAAGTCTGAAATAACAGGAGAGACACAAGGTGGGTGAGGTAATATCTTTTATTGCAACAGCTTCTGTCGGGAGCAGGGACAAGTCTTCGAGCTCACACAGAGCTGTTCTTCAGATCTGGGTTACAAACTGACCCACCTTGCGTTTAGTTTACACATTCTGGTTATCTTCTCCAGACCTGGGGAAGAGCTCTGTGTAGCTCGAAAGCTTGTTCCTTCCACCAGCAGAAGTTGGTCCAATAAAAGGTATTGCCTTGCCTGCCTTATCTTTCTCCTATCCTGGGACCCACACGGTTACAGCAACACCGCAAACCATATAATAAGGGGGGGAAGGAGGGATATTTTGGAAAGAAACATTCCCCTAGTTCCCATTCACACTCCATTCAGCGAATGCTGATGTGGGGAAGCGCTTAGAGTAGTTAGCAGCTGAGCCCTCCAAGATTTATGTGCGGAACATGAGTTTGGGAACGAATCTGAGATGCGTGTGACCAGACTGGCATCAAAATGTAGCATGTATGAAATCGCCCCTTTCGCATTTGATAAGGAAGTGGTTTTGGGGGGAGGTGGAATTGGTGGCTCATCACCTGACCCTCAATCCCTTTGCATGCGTCTTGTTTCTCCGAGCTCCGGCTGGTTCCCAGGGAAGCCTGTGGTTAGCTTACAATAGTCTGGGTTTTCCCTTACTGGGGTGGGTGGTTTCCTGACGCAGGTCGGTTTCCAACAGATTCTATTGGATTCTGTGGAACATTCAGAAGAAACCACAATGAAACATAAGCCGCTGTGTCTTCCTTCCTACCTTTGCATTACTGATCAGCCAGTGCCCAAGCTGCCTAACCAAGTGCTAACTCTGTGCCTCTCGGGGTTTGTAACGTGGCTTAAAGGATACGAGGGTGTGTCGGTCTGAGGGTGATTTCTGCCGCAGTCTTTCCAGTTTCTCCAGTTGCTTTATCTCATTGTTTCGGACTTTGTTGAACCTCTTGATCTCTGCCTAGGAGATGAGATAAGTGCGCTTGTTACAAGGCTGGTGTGGCCGGCTGGCTATGGGATGCAGCACGGTTACTGCTCTACGGGGCTTACCTGTGTCTGCTTGAGCTGGACTCCGTACCGTTTCAGCGGCTCCACAACCTTCGTTTCCAGTCTCTCCACCTAGAGGAGAAATTCACACATGCAGTATGGCGGGGATATAATATACTTGGTACAGACAGGGCTGGCTGATAGCCTGATAGGGTTAGGACCCCTAGCCACCAAGCAATGGCACAGCAATTGCTCCCTGCTCTGTCACCACCTCAAGGGATCCAGATCATTCAGTCCTTGGTCAGCAGGGACCTCAAAAGAGGAACCAGGCTGGGAGCCATGGACGTGTTTCGTGTAGGCCCCTGAACATCCATCAACACTAAAATTCTGCTGACCTGAGTTGGATACGAACCAGACACCTAAGAGGTGAAAGTCCCTCTAACCCACTGCCACTTCCCTAACACGAAAGGCCCAGTGAGACATGGAAGAGGGTGCAAGGGGAGGGGGTGAATCCTCCCCAAATAGTAACCAAAGAGTGTTCCATAATCCCCTCAGAAGCCAAACTTGGGGGATGATGCAGATCTTGTCAGCTTGGATAAGGGATATAGATTCACCTCTAAAGTTCTTCCTCCTTAGCTTGGTTCCTCCCTTCCAGCCTGGAAGGGACCAGCCCCAGCACCCAGCCCAACACCCTCAGCCCCTAAACAGGGAAAGCGTCTGGGCTTCTTGCTCTCCTAGGACAGGACGCTAGTTGCTAGTGTAACACTGACAGACCCCCATCGTTGGCCGGCAGGATCTAATCTAGGACCTCTGGAGCTTAGTGCAGGAGCCTCTACTGCAGGAGCTAAAAGTCACATGGCTTGTAGCTAAGGCTGTAGAGCAGACTCATTAATCTCTAAGTGGTCTCAGTGCCACTAGATGGGATAGAACAACACACCCAGGAGTGTGGGCTACACTAGTACAGTATATCGACAGACAATGAAATCTTTACTGTTTCCAGTATTGCTCACATATAGGTCCGTTGCTCCATCAACGTGAAGTCCCACTATTATGGTCAGATTGGGCCTCCCTAGCTGTGATCACAATCCTGGCATGGTCAGTGCTGTGGGGTCTAGGCAGCTCCTTACCTCTGCCTGCCTGTAGTCCTGCACTTTGGCCAGCTCCTCTGCAAAGTTCTTCATGGTGCTTCGCAGCTCAGGGTTCTCGGTGTTCGCATAGTCAATGAGCTGCTTCACCAGGAGATCTGACTTGTCCCGCAGCTTGGCTGTCTTCCTTGCATAGGAGGCCATTAGCGTGCAGAACTGGCCGAAATATTTCTCTGCGTTGGCTACTGTGTTCTCCATGATCCTCACTTGGCTGTCTCTGGGTACGGGAGAGAAGAGCCACGTGTTGGGTTAGTTCACCATCAGTGCTGGTATGACCTGGCTTTAGAGCCCAGAGTTTTGCAGGATTTCTCTCATGTGTGCATCAGAACCCAAACTTTGTATGTATGGAATGGAGCTTTGCATGCACAGAGTGGAAAACTGTGCACCTGACTGCTCAGTGTACACACACACAAATCTGGGTCTCAGGTGTCTATTGTTGGTCAACCACGAAAGGAACAACCCAAGGCAGAAATTCAATAAATCAGGCTGAAGGGTTTGTTACCCAAGAACCTATTGCGACATTGTGACGGAGTGGGAATACTGTGTGTGTGCCTCAGTTTCCCCTATGCATTTCTTGAGTGCCTATGTGGAGGGATAAGGCTGTGTAGTTGCTGCAGATGGAGAGACAGTGTAAGCAAGTGGCCGATGCCCTGTCTTGGCATTGAGGGCCTGCCCACTCCCCTCCAGGTGTCAGTTAGCTGGAAGGTGAATAACAAAGAGGAGGTCAGGTGATATCTCCTAGCCCGGGAAGGAGACAAAGGAAAAGGAAGAGGAGGGGCTGGAGGGGGAGTTTCAGTCTGGTTCAGGCTGGGAACAGGCAGAGAGCTACAGGCAGGCTGGCCTGGCTCTCTGGCCCCCAAAATGGACCCAGCAGAGGGGTCGCGTTCACACTACCTACAAGATCTGTCTTAGATCACCTGTCATCTAATAAACCTCTGTTTTACTGGCTGGCTGAGAGTCACGTCTGACTGTGGAGTTGGGGTGCAGGATCCACGGGCTTCCCCAGGACCCCGCCTGGGCGGGCTCACTGGGGGAAGCGCACGGAGGGGCAGAGGGTGCTGAATGCTCCGAGGTCAGACCCAGGAAGGTGGAAGCTGGAAGCTGTGAAGTTCCTAGCCTTGGAGACAGGCTGTTTATGGAGAGGAAGCTTCCCCCCAGAGTCCTGACTGGCTTCATAGGGAGCGGTTCCAGAGCATCGCCCCGGGGACTCCGTGACAGACATCTGTAAAACTTCAACGTTGGGCCACTTGTGTAGACCGCCTATGAAACATCTGGAGCACTTTCCCCGTAGGAGGTCACATCTGGGCCCTGTGGTTACACTGAGTGACAAGACATTGTCAGATGCTGCTGTTCAGAATGTCTTGAGCTTGCAACTAGACCTAAAAGCTGTCCCAAACATTTTACAAGCATCAGTTGCAGGAGATGGTTGTGTAACCCTTCTGCCCATCAGAGTTGGCAGCAACAAGGGCCGGGTTCAGTATCCAGGGGTTCCATTCCAATAGCACAATACAAAAACCGGCTCGAGCCCCCACCCAGTGACCTGGGACAACCATATACCACTCCTCTGGGCGTCTGTAAGAGCCAATACTTCTCCTCTCGCAAGCACAGAGTCTGAGTGTACCAAAGCCTTTTAATAACAGGGAGAAACAATGTGGCATTATATTGGGGAAACACCACAAACAAGGTTAATAAACCAAACCATGAACCAGAAGCCCCCCTCCCAGCAAATAGGCCGTGGCCTTCCCTGCGGCTCTTGAGTTCCACAACCCCAAAAAGTCACTCAATAGTCCCAAAAGTCCAACAGCCCAAGAGTCTCTGTCCTTGGTCCATGCAGAGTTCAAAAGTCAATTGGCAGAGTCTTACCTCCAGCCTGGGTGGAGATGGAGGGTAGGGCATGGGGCACCTTACGTGGTCCGAGGCCGACTGCGCCGCCTCTCCGTGAGGTTCCGCTGCAGCTCTCACCGCAATTGGCTCTGCTCCGCTCCGCTGGCTGTCCTACGAACCGCTCTGCCCGTTGATCCGCTAGCTGCTCTGCTAGCCGACAGACAGACAGCTCTGCTGCGCCGGTCACTCTGCCCGCAGCACCAACGCCTCCGCGAGTCAACAGACTGCTCTGCTGCACCAGCCACTCTGCACTTTTTCCAGGTCCCCCCTACTTAAGACAGCACTCAGTGATTTCTTTAGCTCTTAGGTGATTTCAGCTCACAGTAGGGGAGCCTTAGTACAGGTACACCAGTGAGCCCAAAGCAATTGTCAGCTCAACAGCCTGGAACCAGGCTCCTAATAGAAGCAAAATTTAATTCTGACATTCCACAGTGAAGAGAAGCAAGGTGCAATAGGCCTGGAAGGTCTTCAGACAGAGCCCTCACCAAAAGGTATAGGTGCTTGTCCATCACCTCTCTCAATCTCACAGTGTTCCGAAAACGCATGGCCCTTGCCCAGTGAGTGCTACCTAGATGATGGCGAGTCCCTCCATCCTAACAAGGGCCAAGTACATGTCCATAGTCCTTCATTCACATAATCACGGTAACATCACTTTATCATTCCTGCCCCAATAACATAGAAACTGGGGCTCCCTCATCAGCCGAAGTGGCCATGTGGGCTGCTGTGGGCTCAGGCTAGGCGCAGTGGGTGTGTCTATGCAAATTGATCAGCCCCAGACTTATTTTGCAAGGCTCACTGCAATTCCCATAGTTCGCCACCAGATGTCAGAATATATCTCATTCCTGACACTGCTTACAGTTGTAACGTGTAGGAGCAAGATTTGGGGTTTTTGTCTAGCGGTACTGTTTCAGTTCATAATGGTTCCCAATGAGTCAGTTCATCCTGTCTCTTTATCTCCATCCCACAGTGCCTTCTCTTGCTTTGCAAATGACCTTCCCATGACAGTGCTGGGCCTTATGGGATAGGCGATTGAGGGGTTCTAGCTGGCGCTGGGGCCAGCATGGATTTAAGGGATTCCATAATGGAATATGTCACAGTTCCAGGACTAGTTGCACCCATCTCCTGTCTGGTCTCTGTCTACACTGCAGTAAAAGACCCGCGGCGTGGTAGTGGCTGGCCCGGGTCAGCTGACTCGGGCTCGCAGGGCTATAAAAGTGCTATGTAGACACTGGAGCCCCTGGTCTGAGCACCTATGAAGGGAGAGGATTTCGGAGCCCAGGCTCTAGCCTGTCCCTGGACATCTACGCTGCTGTTTTTAGTCCTGCCGCAGCTCAAGCCCCGCAAGCCTGAATCTGCCGGGCTGGGCTCTGAGACTTAGTGCCATAGGTTTATCACTGTGTAGACGTCCCATCTGAGCACTCCCCCCGCCCCCAGATGTCAGGCCTCCTGCCTTTCTCTCTCCTGGGGTGGAATCGCGTGATTGTCCCGCTCTAAGACCGGGACCTGGGCTACAGCGCCCTGTGGATCACTCATGCTACTCAGCAGGTCCAGTTGGGCTTGGCAGCTTCAGTTCTTTGCTTCGGGAGTCTAGGAGCAGAGGTCCACCCCCCTGCGCCTCTCGCGCCGGCAGCCCCGCACTTACCAACTTCTCCCCCTCCCTCCCAGTGCTTCCAGAAGGTTCCAAGTGGGAGAGGGAGGAGTGCGGATGGGGCACGCTCAGGGGAGGAGGCAGGGGCTTGGGGGAAGGGGTGGAGTGGTGGGGCCTGGAGCTGAGTGGGGAGTTGAGGACCCTTCGGCAAGATGAGAAGTTGATGCCTAGGATCCCAGTGGTGCCCCAAATTTTCAGGTGCCCTCCACAGCGGCGTATGCCTATGGACGGCCCTGAGCATGGTTAATCTTAAGAGCAGGGATATTTGGCGTTGGTGCGTCTGCCCTTTGGTGCAGCTGAGCCCCACACTGGGCGGCTGGCTGGACTCATCTGGCATGTATGTGATCTGCATAGTACAACAGTTGAGACTCAAATCTAGACCCTCACGGTCAGTACATAGCAATGGTCCCAGGCTAGCTAGAACAAGTCTCCCCTTGAGCCATTGGGAGCGGTGCTAAACTCAGCTCGGCTCACGGTCATTCCTGACACATCTCCCAGCTGTATTGCCCTGGATGGTACTGGTGTGTTTAAGCTGTGTGTTTAAGCCGATTATTGAACGCTCCTTTCATAAACTTCAAATCCGCGTCACTCCATCCCATCTAGAAACCCAAATCCCCAAGCTATCCGTGTAAGACCTGCCTAAATTCTTGTAAGAGCAGAATTAATGGAAAGATACAGCTGCAGTCTGCCTGTGTGTCTACTTCTCCCCGCAGCTCTGCCAAGAGTGCTGCAGCTGTGCATCATCTAATAAAGCCTGTTGGTTTCCATCATGCATGCTTGACTCATTGCCACAAAAGACTAGGGGGCCTTACATTTCTCAAGGCTCAGAGCTGTAGTTTAACTGCCTTCCCCAGACCTCATGTTGCAAATAAATCATCTGCAAACACTGCTGGCTCTCTAGAGTGTTTGCTGCTTTAGGCAACGTGGGACAATGCCCACCTCTCCCAGGCTTGCTGCAATGAATAAAGTCACTAAACATGTTGCTGTCTCTAGGCCTTTTGGTCTCTTCTGTGTGGTGTAGCCAGTCCTGTTTGCAGCGTGATTTTACTGCGCTCCATTCTGGGCTCCTCCTTACAGGAATAGGGTGAAAAACGAGAGGGAAAAAAGAGCAAGGAGTACTTGTGGCACCTTAGACTAAGGTGCCACAAGTACTCCTCGTTCTTTTTGTGGATACAGACTAACCCGGCTACTACTCTGAAAACTGGAGGGAGTTCAAAGATGCGGCCAGTGAACTGGCTAGGGTCTAGAGGGACTGACTTAAGAGGAAAGATGGAAAGAGCTTAAAGGTGCATAGTTTGGTTGAGAAGGAGAGATGTAACAGCTACAAAAGGAGTAGAATTATTTAGTGTAAATACATCGAGGCCTTCAAAATCCAAAGGGGCAGGGGTCCCTATAAACACCTAAAGATGATGGAATCAAGCTGGAAAAATGTAGGCTGAATATCTGGAAATATTTCCTGACAGTGAGATGTTCTCCCAAGCTGCAGTGGTCCACCAGGGAATGGGTGGGAAGCCCAAACAGGACTGGATGGAATACTAGATATGTTGTGGGGAACACCCTGAACTGGTAGGAGGGATCTAGCCCTCCTTGACCCTTTTCTCTCTAATTTCTGCCTTGCTCTCCTTCCATGATAACACCTTGCTCATCCACACTTCCCACGTGGGCTACACCATAAGATGTACCTCCATAGTTCTCCAGTGTTTGCATTCCACAAACCACAGTGTAAGAGAGGGCGAGATCCTCAGGGACCCATCCACTCTGGTCCCATCTGCTACTCCTCACTACAGCAGGTTGAAAAATACCAATGAAGTTTGCAGGAGAGTTAGAAACATTACATTTCCCCTTAAAGAGTTTCAGGTTTTTCAGTAAAACTGAAAACCAAAAATTATTCAGTTTTTTTGAAAGCCAATTTTAGTGGGGGTGTGGTGGTGGAGGAGGGGGTTAAATGGCTTTTGGTCAAATGTTTCATTTTTCCAAAAACATAAAAGTTTTCAGTTCCGATTGTTTGTCCGGAACTTGACTATTTTGACCAACGTGAAAAGTCTTGTGGAAAAATGTTTCTTCCATTTCTCGTCCAAAACGCGTTGTGACAACCAAGATGTGGATGAGCACTAGAGCGCTGCTTGGGTCGCTAGCGATGGGGCATGGCTGGGAGCTGGCGCCTGACGTGACTCACGCCTTGGAAACACGCTCCTTTGTGCTCACATGCGCTAGGAAAAAGGAACGGGTCCCTAATAGTGAAACCCTAATAGTGAAACACTTGACAGCCTGGCCTGATCTCTCCCTGGACCACATGGGGGGTGGGGAAGGGAGAAGGAGGCTTTCTGCCAAATCCTCTCACCTTGGCAGTAGTGCTGGAGGGGGAAGGAAGTTACAGCCAGACTCCTGCCTCCAGCAGCCTAGGAATCTCTAGAGACCCTCTTGCTTGAGGCCCTGCATATAGTCTGGATCTTGGCTTTAGTTCTGCTGTCGAGCATCTGGCTCCAATACAGTTCAGTGTATGTTTGTTATCCTAGTCTAACAGCTCCAGCAGATGCAAAGTTTCCAGAAGTTGCTGCTGCTTTACACAATTCTTAAACATTGGATACATCTAGAGGATGTTTCTCTTGCACTGCTTCTCCTTAGGATCGCATGCTGCTGCCATAGGGGAGAGCCCTTTGCCAAAGCTGCGTCTCCGTTGCCCCCGCGAGCTTGATGCAAACGCTTAGAGCTGCGTTTTCAGACATCCAGCTTCCCTCGTTAGCACATGGTCACTTGTTTGTGGAGGTACAAACGGTGCCAACTGAAAGAGTATAAGCCTCATTTACCGTTTGTATGTGTGAGTGACAGTGAAAATTGTGGGTTGCAGGGGTGAGCGTGCAAAGTGGTGAGTTGTGCAGAGACATGCTGAGGCCCTTGGCCCGCTGGTCGGCTCAGGGACACCAGAACACAAGCAAAATTTCCCATTCCAAATCTATTGACTCCTTCATGACTATGGGCCGCTCCTGAGCCTTGTAGATTGCTCATGTTCATTTCCCAGGGTTCCTCAAAAGCCTTAGATAGCAGCAGCCCTGCTAAAATATCCCCATTCTCCAGGTCCTTGCCATGCAAACCTGCCCCCACCTTCCAGTGTGCTCTGTGCATAAGGATCTGTGTGCACTGCATCGGGTGTGTGACTGCAGCTCAAATGGATGGACCCATCTAACTAGCTTGGATACCAGCGCAGTGACGCTATGGCCAGTGCAGGCTCCACCATCGTCTGGCTGCACAAGTAATTCCCCTTGGATCCAGGTGGGCTTGTACCAGCTTTGCAGGTACCGGAGCTAGCTTGATATGTGGTTTACATGAGCTACAGTCACACCCAGGAATTGCAATGAAGGCTTTCCCGCTGAGAACGGCTCAGGCTGTCATGAAATTAATGACCACCTCCCACTATGTTCCTTTAAATCTCCAGGCTCCTCCTTCCCATTGTTGGGGTGTACAGCAAAATCTTGGAGGGGACCTTGATGCATTTCAGAAACGTGGATGAACTGAGCCTCGCACCTCCCCTGTGAAGTCAGGTCAGTATAACTGCACCTATTTTACAGAGGGGAAAGCAGAGGTCAAACTAAGTGGTTTGCATCAGGTGGGATGAGAACCGAGGTCTCTTCACTCCCAGCCTGCTGCTCTAGCCACCCAGACAAGCTGTCCTCACTCACCGTCATGCCCCTGTGTGTCTCAGGGCAGCTTCCCACTGCTCACTGCAAGGCTCCATAGGCGGGGGACAAAGGGAAAGGACATCCCCAAGCAGCTGGACCCCGGCCCGCCTTACCTGAAAAGGACGAGGTTCATGGCTGCAGGAATGGGCCGGCCTTTCTATCCCAGAGCAATCACACTAGTTCTGGCTGCAGAGGGACCCACCAAAAGCACAGCTGCTCCTGGTGGAGCGCCCAGCCTGGTTGGTATGGCAACGCTACCAACAGATAGCCTGGGATGTGGGTGGAGCCGGAGTTCTGGTTTCCAAGGGTAACGGGGCCTGTTCTGTATCCCTGCCCAGCCTACAGCTGCTTCCTCTTCAAATATGACCATATTAAATGGGTGGATCTCCCCCACCTGCCTCTGAGCACCAGCTTCGCCCCTCCCCCAGCACCCAGATGTCGGCCTTCCTCGGCTGGCTAGTTGCCAACCAGCAGAAGGTGGCCCCAGGAAGCAGGACAGTGGGCCTGGCAGTCGGGGTCTGCCTGGTTTTTGAGTCTGTGCAGGAGGGGTGATTTCAATGTTCCCAGTTCTCTCTAGCCCCCATCAGTGCCAGGCTCGACGCTTGTACTTGTACCCCATCTCAGCCGTGTTCTGGGGGAGCCCCCCACAACCTCAATTTTTTCCCATTCCACGGATCCTTCTCCTGAGGCATGGTGCTCCCCTGGGAACCCTCGAACGCCTTCCGGGCAAGATGCAATGTAAAGGTCTCCCTCCGTGACCCCATATTTTGGAGGTGCCCCCACTGCCGCTCTCCCAACCCCAGCTGGTCTGGAGAAGCTCAGGGATGAACTTGATCCTTTATAATGAATAATTAGTTGTGTTACCCACAATGCCTACGGTGTCTTTCTCTGTTTAGCACAGTCCCCGCCTAGAGAAATGCAGCCTAAGAGCTGAACTCCTCCACAGCTAGACAGCTGGCCTGAAGGGTGGATTAAAACTCCTGGCCCTGAACCACCTAAACCCTGTCCTACACACTGCTAGGGGCTGGAGGGATTTCCCCTTTGCTCCCCTAGACAGCTCAGGCCTGGCCAAGACAGGGGTGACGTGCAGCTAAACCTTGCAATCTCCCTCTCGGGGCACCTTGCAAGCTTCTGCCAACCCTGAGACACATAAACCCAGCCATGACACAGTGGTGAAATATGAGCCCCTGGCCTTTGTACAGTCGACCCAGAAGCAAAAGGAGGTACCGGAGTTGAGATCCAGGGTTTTGAATATGAAATGCCATCCTCCCACCCTCTACCCTAAAACCTGGAGAGGGGGTATTTGGCATACAGAGTTCCAGTTCAGCCCCATATCTAGTCCCTGCCTCCCTATGTGTTGTATAGACGTTAAGACCAGAAGGGAGGGTTGGGATCATCTTGTCTGACCTGCCTAGCATTGGCCAGAGACCCTCCCCCTGTGATTCCTGCACTGAATGCACAAGTTCTGGTTGAAACAGGATGGATCACATGAAGAGACGCCTGGGCACCAAGTGACGGAGAATCCGCCACGTCCCTAGATCCTTAATCACCTCCCTGTGAAAAATGTTCACCTTATTCCCAGTCTGAATTTGTCTAGCTTCAACACCCAGCCAGTGGATCTCAGTCGGCTTTTGTCGGCTGGCTTGCAGATCCCTCTCCTCTCACAAATCCTCTGCCTGAGTAGGTACCTGTTCTGGGCGATGGGCCGTCTGCCAATACAGGCACATCACCGCCAGCCGGGTCTTATCCCGTGCAGCCTCGCAGTGCCTGGGGACGTGCAAGCTGCTGCTAAGAGGATAAAGACTCTTATCTTTCCATGACTCTGTCCAAAGTTTAAAGGTCAGCACGAAACCTTTTTATGTATGTGTTACAGCTGGGCCTGGACTGCCTGCTTCACATGCTCTGGGGTCTTGCTCACTGGCTGGCTGAGGATTAAGTCTAATCTAAATTCAATATCTCCTGCAGAGAGAGATATTAAAGGACGGATTCTTCCCCACTCCCACTGCCACTACATGGAGTGGCTCCATTAGCTAAATCCCTCTGTAAAGCTGTAGGTGAGCTGTAGCTTCTTTCTGTCTCTGCTCATCCCCCTCTTGGGGATGGAGTCTGAATGAGTAGCCAGAGGCTCAGGAAAAAAAGATATTCTTGTGGCTAAAGCACAGGGTGAATTCTCTGCCCTGTGTTCAACAGGAGGCCAGACTAGATCGTCACAATGGTTCCTTCTGGCTTTTATACCCGTGCCTGGGAGTCAGTGGAGCTGGGTTCTACTCCAGCTTCCTGCGTGACTTTGGGCAAGTCCCACAAATTGTTCCCTGCCTCGATTTCCTTTTTGGTAAAATGGGGATAATGCTTCCCCCTCTCACAGGCTGTTGTGAGGCTTACTTAACCGTTTGCAAAGGAAGGCCTTTGGATAGGAGGCGTTAGAGAAGGGTCAACTGTTGCTATTGCCAGTAAAGCGCAAGAGGCCAGGCTAGGGAATGAAGCCAGGCCCAGCTCGGTCTACTACCAAACTCCTGTGATAGTTATAGGGGCGAATTCTGGTTGGCACTTGGCAATGGAGCCCTCCAAGCAGATACGCAAACAGCAGTGCTGACTGCTCGTGCGCCGAGACTCGGAAGGGGAGGCGACTTGTGCTAGCCCCTGAGGGACCATAGGGGATTTCCCCTTCTCCCATGGCCCTGGCGGGGGCACATCACAAACACCCCTCCTCCTTTCCGTGTCCCTGGAGACCTCCAGTCAGTATTCCCTGCACAAACCCCTTCCTCAGTCCAGGGCACGTCACCTACCTCCTGCCCAACCCAGCCAGTCCCCACCCTAGCAGCAGATGGAATCTACTGCTTGGGACCGGGGAGGGAGGCATGACAGGAGGGATTCAAGCAGCTGCTTTGGGAGGGTCCCCCCGGCATCCCTTGAACTGGCTCTGGTGCTCATGGAACCTGTAGGAGCTGCAGGTTGTTTTCATGAGCTCCTTCACCGGCGCGCCCTGTGTCGCTCTCCGGGCACAGCGACATCAAAGGGCAGGTTACGGCTCAGGGGGGCGGCAAGGGCAACAGGCCCAGCTTTCCCCTCGGAGTCACACCTTCCCCTCCCGTGGAAATCGGCAGCAGCTCTGCTCCAGCAGGTCGGATCCATCCCTGCGGGGGCTCCGCAGGCTCCCCCTCCCCCCATCCTCCCAGCTGTGTTCTCTGCTAAGTAGCAGTCTTGGCAAAGGGGCTTGAGCGTGAGGCAGGTGTAAGGTCCGGTGGCCCCTTGGGGTCAGAGGACTCCAGGCTGTCTTTCACTCGGAGATGAGGGGAAGGGGCTACGGGAGAGACACTGGGCTGTGACTCAGGAGACCTGTAATCAATTCCCAGCTCTGCCACAGACTCTGTGTGACCTTGGGCATGACTCCCTTGTCAAATGGAGGTGATGGTCCTCCCTGGCTGCCTTGGCCTTTGTCTCTCACTATGTATCTATGCAGTGCCCTGTGTGATGGGGCTGTGATGTTGGTTGGACACTAAGAGATTATGACCCTTGTGAAGGATCGTGGCCCTCTGGAGATTATTTCTCCCCATTAATGCTGACGTTTATTCGGGGGGGATAGTTTTAAGGGAGACAATCCATCTGTGGCTGCAGCAGGTGTAAGCAATGTGCAGCCAGAAAGACACTCTTTTTTAGCTCTCTAGTTGCATTTTGTTGGAACAGTTTGCAAAGCCAGATGAGTCTCTGGCAAAGGCAGATATGCTGCTTCGCCGGCACCTGGCAGGGGTCGGAGCTACCTGAACAGGCAGGGTCTGTCACCCAGCATGGCCCCCGTCCTCCCAGCTTTGGGTCCTTGCCAGCTGAATGTAGCTCTCCCTGACTGGCGCTCAGATATGCCTGAGTGCACCGAGAGTGGTGTGCAGCAAAGGGCTTATAACTGTGGGGTAGCGGGACAGCAAGGTCAGACAATACACATGGCTGGCTCAACACCAGTGGGTCAGGCCGTCTTTCGAGGTTATAACCCCACAGTGCTTTGACTCCAACTTCTATTTAGCAGGCACTGGACTTTGCCTTCCGAGCCTTGGCTTCCAAGTACCCAGCATTGATTTGTTTGTGTAGTACTGGAAGTATTGGGCCTCCTGGAAAGATAGAAGGTTTCCTCCTGGGATGGAGATCGATTGCACAGCTGGATGGGTGGGGCTCAGGATTCCTGATTCTGGGGGATCTGTTGCAAAGCTGGGATCCGTTGCTCAGCCAAGCTGGAATATTTCTCCAGACATCCAGCCACTCTGGCTTTGAAACAGGCCAGGAGAAAGCTGGCCAGGGAGACGGTGTGTCCAGGGGATCGTGAAGGAGCTTCGCTGGCAAGCCTGGTTTTATAACACATACAGCAGCTGCCTGAGGTTAGTCTAGCCTTGCTGAGCACAGGTGTATTCAGTGCACATCTGACAGAACCGCCGTGTGGGGGCTTCCTGATGCTTTCCCTTGGGGGTGGGTGGGGCAGGGAGCAAATCTAACCAAAGTGCAGAGCTGCCCTCTGGTGGGGAGGCAGCTGTTCACACATGGCTTAAAGCAGGACACTCAGCCACCTGGGCTGCTGCAGCCAAAGGCAGTGGCTTAAACAGATGCAGCGGGTTTAAAAGGTAACGCTGCTGCAGGGGGGGCTGTGTGGGCCCCCCGTTGGATAACCTGCCCACCTCCTTGGCATATGGAAGACTAGCGCTAGTCCTTCCCTCTGCCCCTCCAGCCTTATGGCCGATGCCTTTCACCAGGCAGGTCCCCAGTGCAGCCAGGGGTACAGCATCCAGTCCTGAGACCCGTTGAATACTAGATCTGCTCTTTGCTGCTGACCTGCCTTGGCAGCCCTCTTCCTGCAATGCTCCGTGGTTTTCCTTTTCGCCGGCGATGTGTAGGAGACCTAGCTCGGCCCAGTGGGCAGTGCACCTGGGTTGGGCACCTGAGTTTAGTCCCAGCTGTGCTACCCCTGATGTGGGGCCATGGGCAAGTCACTGCCTCTCTCTGTGACTCAGTTTCCCTCCCACCCTTTGCCTGTCTTGTCTATTGAGGCGTTAAGCTCTTGGGTGCAGCACTTCTTTCCCCTCTGTCCTGTGCTCTAGGAATAATTTCCCTGCCTTTCAAACAGGCCTCGCTGTGGTGTCTCTGCCCCTGGGCCAGTAGAGGGCAACAGAGAACTTTGTATCCAGTCAGCCTTTCCCCAGCCTGTGTTATAAACACGTTCCCTTCTCATGCTCGGCAGCCTGCTTGACCCCAAAACAGTGCGTTCCTTCCTCAAATATTTATCCTGCTGGTGGGTGACAATCGGGTGTTTCCTGTGGACTGTTTGCACAGAATGGGAACGAAGGAGGGATCGGTTGTTATGACTCTTGTACTAGCTCTTGATGGCAAATGCCAGATGGTCCAGAGCCGGGGAGAGAATCTCCTCTCTCATCCCCTTTGCCAGCTCCCAATCAGCTCTTCCCGCTGCACTCTCTGCATCCCAGGGGCATAACCCCTGCAGGTGATTTGCAATGGGTGTTCCTTCTATTAAGGCAAGTAGGGAGAACAGAAGGCTGGTCTTGTAGTGAAAGCAATGCTGAGATTCAGGATCCTGGCTTTGCCACTGACTTGCTTTGTGGGGCTGGGCAAGTCACCGAACCGTCTCCTGCCTCAGTTCCACATGGAACTTTCCGAAATGACTAGAGATGATGATTCCCTGAGCCAGAGAGGCAAGAACAACAGGAGGAGATCACCGGCAGGAGGGGGAGGTGAAGGCAAATCTCAGATTGTTCAGCTCTTCATTCTTAAAAATGCTGCATTGGGATGCGATGACATTTTTTTCCACTCATTCTCCAAATGAAATATCATCAAAAGCGATACAATTTCCTGAGAAATGTTGGTTTTGTTGAAATGGCATTTCTGACAGAAAACTGTTTGGATGGAATTATTCCACCCAGCTCTAGTAGGAAGGCACTGAAAGGCCTGCAAATGAAACCAGGGAGCTCGGCTTTGATCTGGGAGGCGGTCTGGGGCCAGCAAGGGTACATCAAAAGGGGCTGACAGTTTTTGCAGCAGTTTTGGAGGGAGAGGGGCTAAGTGTTGCGGAGAACAGGCTGCTGCAGTCGGAGCGAGATGGCCAAAGCCTGGATGAGGATTCATGGTGGGAACCATTGCATTTTAAGGCTGTCATGGAGGTAAAACCAGCATCAGTGTTGGGGGCAGGCAAAATGAGAGAGAGGAGATGGAAATGAGGCCATGGGGCCGCTGACCACAATAGATTGTGGAGGAGTTCTGCATTTGGCTTGGTGTCTTTGTGAGACAGACACTGTTCACTATTAAGGCTACCAGATGGTAGTGACCTTGGGTTGTCTCTGACCTCAGCTGTATTTGAACCAATGACTTAGAGGTGAATCACTCCAAGGCCCATGTCTGATTTCCTGAGCCACACACCAGATTGAAGTTGTATTTTCCTTAAAAAAAAATAAGCAGCCAAGCTAGCTCAAAGGTTACAACTATGGGGGTCATTAGCCTGACATTTCTGCAGCTGGACTGACGACCCAAGATTGTCATTGACTTGCCTGGGATGGGAATCTGCACTGCAGCCTTTCTACTTCTAGCAAGCGTCTATATTGTCACCCCGATTGATGGGGAGTCCGGGGGTGGGGATCCGCAGATTCAGGAGACTGTTCGATCTTCTTGCAGATATGGGAATCCAATCCATTTCCTGAAATGAATGGGAAATTGCTGAAAGGCGAAACCACAAATTAGATATTGACTATCTGCCTAGTTGGTTGGCCAACTGTTATAAGCAGAATCACACTTCCCCATGCACTAGCACGTGAACAGGTACACACGCACGCACACACACACAGTGTGCTTGATTATCTGGACAGCACAGTGGATTATTTAGAATTGTTCCCTCTACCCAGTGGTGGTTGGATTGTGTTTGTTCCACATCTCATGGCAGACGCTGTACCCTTAGGATGTGCAGGCTTTGGGGTCAGGTTTTGTTTCTGTCCACCCCCTGGGGAGCAGGAGTTCTGAGTGAGAACTAACCGTTCCTGCGGAAGAGCAAGACAGTTGGGCTGAAATCCTTCTGTCACACTTCAGTTAATATTAAACCTCTAACATGTGCTCACCCAGTAAGGGGTGGGACCGACTGCAGCTTTAACCCTGATTTCACTGGCTGAACAGCCATGGCTCTTAGCTCTTGCTGCTCACCCACTTTAATGACAGCATTAGGGACACTCTTGTAGCCTGTCATATCGAAGCAGAAGTAAGATAAGTATTGATTAACCCTGCAATGCAAATAACAGGCCTCAGGCTTGACATAAGAATAATATGGCAACAGCAATGCAGATAGCGGCAGGGTCAGTGGTGTTTAACTGATGCTTCAGCTTTAAGTAACATAATGAAGGTCATGCCAAATTACGATATTTTAGGATAAGTTTAGGGGAAAAGTGTGAGTGAAACTTGCATGTATTAACCACAGAAATACCATGGCGACTAATTGACATAAATGCTAATGACAGTGTGAGAAATCGGTAAGTAACCAGTTAACAGTGTGTATCCCAAAGATACAGAAGGCTGTGGAAGTTTAAATGAGGAAAAATGCCAGGGAGACACATGAACATGGATAAGATACGGGGGACATCAGAGTAACCTGTTATAAAAGCTGGTAGCCAGCCTAGATGCCATGGGATATGCTGGTATGTGCCAGATTGCTGACTCTCTATTGGCCATACCACCCGCTTTGCGATTTCCGCATGAGGAGGAGAAGGTAATGCAAAGGCCGGACATTTCTCTTTTTTGTTATATTACACTGTGCACAGTTTTCTTTGTACTGCTCATCAGATTATTAATCAAAGTAAATGTGATTTGGCTGAATTTGGCTCATGGGTAGGGCCCTACCAAATTTACAGCCATGCAAAACGCATCACGGACCATGAAATCTGATCCCCTTTTCCCCCATGAAATTTGATCTTGTGGGTGCTTTCACCGTATACGATACAGATTTCACAGGGGAGACCAGCATTTCTCAAACTGGGGGGCCTGACCCAAAAGGGAGTTTCAAGGGGCGGCCCCACAATGTTATTTTAGGGGGGTCGCGGCTCCTCCCTGTCTTCAGAGCTGAGTGGCTGGAGAGCAGCAGCTATTTGCTAGGCGCCGTGCCAGCTGCAGCACAGAAGTAGGGTTGCCAATACGATACCAGGCCGTCCTTACTTCTGCGCTGCTGCTGGTGGCAGTTCTGCCTTCAGAGCCGCTCTCCAGCTGCCCAGTTCTGATGGCAGCGCTGCCGCCAGCAGCAGTGCAGAAGTAAGGGTAGCAGGACCACAACATCCCCCCCATAAGCTTATGACCCCCCCAACTCCTTTTTGAGTCAGGACCCCTACAATTACAACACTGAAATTTCAGATTTAAATATCTGAAATCATGAAATTTACAATTTTTAAAATCCTATGTCCATGAAATTGACCAAAATGGACCATGAATTTGGTAGTGCCCTACTCATTGGGTGTCTCGTTCTGAGATCACTCATCATACTACGGTAATCTGGAGGCTGAACTCTCTCCAGCCACTGCACGCTGAATCGTCAATTCGAGGTTAAATCATTGCTAATTTCTAAATTTGGCTACAAGACGAAGGACGGTGGATCTAAAATATGATCCACCCCAGTGTGTGTCTGATCCCATGAGATCCCACGGCTTCTTGTATATTTCACTGAAACCTTCCAGAATGCATGTCACAGCAGAGTTCCTGCCCCCTTCCCTCCAGAATCCTTCATCTGTGTATGCGAAGGGGAGAAATGGAGCACGGGATTACGCACCTGGAGGAAAACAGCTGGATTTTCTCTCCCTAGAGATGTAAATCACCTTCCCCTCTAATGACTGAACCACGTAATAGTTTTGAGTCTCCTTGTAGCTTGTCCTTTTGCTCAGGGAGTAGAGACAGGCTTTTAGATGAAGAGGTGTCAAGTTCAGTCCTGCTTAGTGCATCCACATGGGCACAACTGCCCTCTTTGCATTTGGATTGGGGGTAGTTGCACATGCAAATTAAAGATACAGTTGCATCGGTGATTACACACCATTGTTTTTTTTAAAAAATGGACTTGTTTTTACATATCCTACTACTGATTGAATTTTTGTTCTAAATTCAATTCCCTCTCCCCACCAAAAAAAAGTTCTGTTGCCTTTTTTCTTATCCCCTTCACTGAGCAAAAAAGTATTGCCAAATATTTTTTAAAAGTAGATTATTATAGATATTGCAATCATATGCAATGTCTTTGGGGCCATATTGTATTGAATATATGAACGGTTTATCTATGGCTGTGTTCTACTCCATGGGGCAGGGTTAGCACAACTTCTCCAGGAACTAAAAGCAGTGATGAGGGATGTATCAGCTCAGTGATTCACCTGAGAGAGGTATCACCCCCTGGAGAGGTTTGCCTATACTACTTCAAACTGAGTTTTCCAGAGACTGGGAGATAAAGAAAAGGCCATTTGTCTAAAAAGATGAGCTTGAACTGACACAGAATCTATCCAATGGGGACCCCAACTCCTGAAGAAGGGATGGAAAGACTTTGGCCTGGTAGGGCGGTGTAAGACTAATGAGTGATACCTGTTACGTTTAGTAATTTTAAATCTGTTTATTGTTATATATCTTCTCTGTGATGCTGTTGCCTTAACAATAAAGGTGCTTGCTTAGAAGGAGCTGCATGGTAACTTGCAACTGCTGGCAATGCACTGTTCCTATGCCTTGGAGAGAAAACAAAGCATTAGTATTGGCTGTTAGGCAGAGGGGCCTGCTGGTAAGGCCTGCAGCTGTGCAGCCTTATACCCACCCCCCATTCAGAAGGGAGTGGGACAAGGGTTCTTGTCTTGAAATAAGTGATGGCTGGAGAACTGACTGGGCCCTTCTGGAATGGACCATGGAGTGCGGGGAAGATGCAGGTGCAGTTACCCTGAAACTGTGACAGTATTAATCCAAAGGCCCATGACCCTTTGAAAAAAAAATGTTTAAACAAGCTCTAAATTGTCCATTAAAGCAAATGTAGCTGTTTAATTGTGGGCTGAATGCAAAGCAGCCAGTAACTCCTGCATGGAAGGATCTGCGTGGGCCTCTCTTTCTCTAATCTCGGGGTAGTCAAAGGACTTCGGCTTGATTTCTTGGAATCTGGGAACAACTTTTTTGTATTCTTTTTGAGAAATGAAAACAGAAAACTAATTCCCTGAACCGGCAGCAAATTGGAGCCCGTCTCTCAATCTCCACTGCATTCTGGCGGCTGCCGAAGCACTGTTGGGTTACCAGAATTCTGCAAATCTGCTTCTGCTTTCTGCTTCTTGCTGTGCTTGGTTGGTCTTTCTCTCCTCCACCCCAAATGAGCTGATGCTGTCGCCATCTGTTTTACCCATCAGGCCTGCATGCAGTGATAACCTCAGGCTGGGAATATTAGCCCAGAGGCAGTGTTTGGAAAGGCTTCCTCTGAGCGTGCTTTTTCTTACAGGAATTAAGTGTTAAGTCTTTAACTAGCTGTGCATCCAGGTATCTCCGGGGACCCTTTCAGCAAAGATAAACCCAGCCTGGTATTTTAAGAATGCTGAGTGCAACTAGATGAATAGAGGGGTGTTAATTGCAGATGAGACAAGGCGTTTATCAAAACGGCTTGAGGGAAGATAAGGTTGGATCCTTTCCAAAGGGGGGATTCTTTTCATTGGACCAGGACAATTTTTGAGGCCTGCCTTGCTGGCTGGTCATTACTAGATATTAAGAGCCAGATTCATCTCCAGTGCAACTCCATCAGTGCCATCCCTGGACTATGCATCAGTGATGGGTTTGGCTGTCATAACTTCTAAAAACCCAGCTATATTTCATATGAAGCCCTGGATGGATTGCTGCAGGGAAACAGCTGGTGGGAGGTCCAATTGGCAAGGTTGTTTTGGGATTTGGCCTTCCTTGAATTGTTACAACAATGACTTGGGAGTCAATCGCTAGCTGGGGCCTGTGACAACATGGTCACTGAGTGAGGGGCTGGCTTTGAGCCTGTTGGATTTTTAACATATGTTTTTTCTCTTTACCATTATGGAGCAAAGGGTGATTCGGTGCTCATGGAAGTGGGGACCATAAAGGCTAATGGAAGACAAGCATTGTGCAAATGCTTCCTTGCTCATATCTTTGCCAGTCACATTCCCTCCCAATCTGCTGCAGCCCTGCTCTTCCAGCCTGGCACCCACACTCTGGTCCACGGGTGCACTTCCCTTCTGCCCAACAGCATCTCCTGCCATTCCAGCCCTGGACCAACACATCTCCATCCTCAATAGCTGCAACTCCTTCAATTTCAGTTCTGAGCCTCCCTGGGGGCAGAAGGAGCCAGTCATGTGGAATTATCTGCTGGTTTTGTTGTGCCCACAATGAGGGCTAAACAGAGACACCCAGACTCAGTCAGTGCAAAGAGTCGGGGTTTGAACCCAGCTGGCCTGAGGTGAAAGGTCAATGCTCTAACTTGCTGCATCACCCAGCAGCTCCCTATTGATGTGGTGTGAGGAGCTGGCCTGTTTGATTTTCAAATGAGCTGGGAGGGATTCAGCGGCAGGGCTCCAGCTCTGATCCAGCCGTGCTCAGCTGGCAGCCCCTGTGTTTGATTTCCCCTTGGAGACTGCACCTTCCTTTCATTTCATTTTCCTTTGCTGTGCCAGCCCCTGTGACATAAGCCTTTTCAGCCAGACATTAAAGTCTTTGTCTCGTTCTGGGTGCAGAGCAGCCCTTTTAGAAGGAATTAGTGGTTACATTGAAAGGGGGGAAGGAAAGGCTCCTGGGTTAAATGCACTTTAAATGTCTTAATAATAACGACGGACTAATTTGTTCCTCCCCTGAGCCAGGAGACAGTAATATGGGAAGCCTTCCCCTAATTGAGAGCAGCACTGATACCCAAATGTAGGAAGCCAATAAGGCAGAGTAAATACTTTTGCTAAAGCTTAGCAGCCAAGGCAGTCTGTCCGTTATCCCTCCCTCCCTCTATATCCATCTGCTCTTTCTAATCTGCCCATCACTGGGGCATCTTAACTCCACGTTCGTACAGTCCTGGGCAGTGCTGCTCAGAACAAGACTTTCACGGTCCTCTGATCTCACGGCACACGCCAATAAAGGAATTCTGGTGACAGCCCCATGAAGCCGGCAAGCGTGTCCTCCCTGTTATACAGATGGAGACTGCAAGGCAGGGAGGTTAAGTGATTTCACAGGGCCATACAGGGAATCCTTGGTCCCAGGCCTGTTCTCCGAGTGCAGGGCATCAAATTGCCAGGCTGAACTTGTTCCTTCATGAAGGCCTTGCTTTCCTTCCATAATCTCCTGTTTGGCGTTCTCCCTCTATGTGGCCTGTGTCCATGTGACCTATTTCCTGCCAGGAGTTGCTGCAGAAATCCCCAGTGTCCTGATGGTGGATGCCAGCTTCCAGATAAGAATGATTCCAGTATTCAAATCTGGGTCTGCTAACTGGCAGCCCCTTGGTGCTATCTGGGTGGCTGGTTAAACCCTTGTTGGCCACCCCCTGTCTCCAGCCTTTGCGCCGCCCATGTCCTCCATCTGCGATGACAAACTCCTTTCGCAAGCTGCCCTCCTTGGTGCCGTGCAGAGAGAAGAGAAAGAGAGGGCCACAGCCTGCTGGCGCTAGTCCTAACAGCTGGACAGCTGCTTGGGCCAGGTTCAAGTTGTCCCCGGAAGAGGGTCGAGAGGTGCCGCTTGGATAAGGTTGAAAGCAAACAAGCAATAATTTATGATGTGCCTGATGGAGTCGTCGTAGCCAAAAAGATAAAGATGCTGGAATAGTTGGAATTCTCCAGCCGGCCTGACTCCGAATGGCAAAGCCTTTGGAATGTGTGTGTTTGGGGGGTTCTGCTTTCCCGCTGCACGCTTCCCAACCGCAAACAGCCAGAGCTACGCCCGTCCCTTCTGTGCCAAACTGGCTCTGCTGATCTCCCGACTGTGGGGGCCGCTTGGCCTTCAGTTGGTGAGAGTGTAGGTCTGGAGGCATTTCTGGGGTCTCCTAGGTAAACTGTGAGAGTCGAGGCATGTGTAAGGTGATTGTACCAGTGTGGCAACCAGGGGGACTGGAATAGCCCTGTGTGCCAGTCTGTGTGTATTGAAGGGGTGATATAGGTTTGCTCCCTACATTATACAACAGGGTGCCTGGCAACCCATATCCACTTTGCACATGGAAAATCACTTTCAAGCAAGTGGACCATTGGCATTCACCTGCCTAATGCCCATCTGGTCGCCTCATATAGGGGCATGGCTAGCAAGTAAAAAAACAAGGTACTTGTGGCAGATGTTTCCACTTGTGCAGGGAGTTGTGTGTTGGCAACTCAGGTTCAGGTAGATGAGTCTCGCTGAAGAACAGTGGGCCAAATTCATTCCAGTTGAAGTTATTCTTCCTTTGGTGGATTTGCCTGGAACAGTGGAGTTATTTCTGAGATGAATTTGGCCCACTGGGTCAGAGGATATAGCACTAACTAGCAGAGAAAGATGGTTCCAGAGGATAGGGCATTAGCACAGGACTTGGGTTCAAGTCCTTGATCTGCCACAGACTTCCTGTGTGACCTTGGGCAAGTCACTTAGCCTCTATGTGCCTCAGTTTCCCATCTGTACAATACGGAGTGTGCCTCCCAAGGGCAGTCTGAAATGAAATACAGTGAAGGTTGAGAGGTACTCAGATACTATTGTGATGGGGGGCGTATAAATATGATCTCTCTCTAGATGGATAGTTGTGACTGACTGAAATTGATCACAGGAAAATCTAGTGTAAATATTGGGGAGACATTTGCTAACAAACTGGGAATTGTCCTCCCGAGGGAGGTGGTGGAAACCCCTT
Source organism: Dermatemys mawii (assembly GCA_007922305.1). Taxonomy (NCBI): domain Eukaryota; kingdom Metazoa; phylum Chordata; order Testudines; family Dermatemydidae; genus Dermatemys; species Dermatemys mawii. Next base: position 30,481,214 of record ML677343.1, on the reverse strand, counting down.
CAGAGACCTTTAAAGCTGGCTCGCCTGGAGTGCTAGGCAATGTGTTGTAAGGACAATCCTGCCCTGTTTGGAAGAGGATGGAGTCAGTGACCTCATAGGTTTCTTTCATCTCTTATTTCTCAGAGCCTATGTAACCTTGGAGCACCGAAGGCCGTTAGCACCTGGTCACATCGCTCACAACCTCCTGAATCCTCTCCATCCCTCCCCTGCTGGCGACTTTCTCAACCTTACCCAGGGAAAGGGGAACATTCTCCATCTGCTCCAGTCTGTCTGCTGTCTTCTTTTTCAGCGATCGGGTGACAATATTCCATTCACAAAAACATTCCAGGTCATAAAACGGGCAAGGGAATAGCAAGGGGGGTTAAAAACCCTGCTGCAGAACAACGGAGTCACAGCAACTCTAGAGCCAGTCTCCCCTGGCCACACCAGCCATCTGCCCTGCCCTCCCCTGTGTGCCCAGACAATGATTTCAAATTGACTGGATTTCCAGGACCTGAGTTCAAGTCTCCAGCTCTGATTCTACTGCCTGCGCCAAGATCTGGAGGAAGGACTCGTCATTCTGCAGCGCCCTGTGCTGGCTGGCTTAGCATCCCTGTTGGCCGCGTTCGCTGGGCTAGTGCGTCTTCTTATGCACCTTACTATCCCTGAGCGTTGCTTTGCTCAGTGGTGGAAGCTGGGTCTTGCAATGGGGAGGAGGGTCGAATTCAGAACATGTACCTGGCTCCTATGCGATGGAGTAAGAACAGCAAAGGGCCTGTTGCTCTGAGCCCCCACCTGTGCTTCTCTCCACTTTCGAGATGGCACAGAGTACTAAAGCCCCTTCGAGTGTCTGGAATGATCCCGCCTTAGTCAAGATACGAGGCAACAAAGACAGGCCAGGTGCTTTCACTTTCCCCTAACGGAGTACAAGGCACCGTGGGCTCCATCCTGCAGACCTTCCCAGGCTCAAGCCAGTCTCTCTTAGATGTCAAAGGGGGGTTGGCTTGAGCCAGGACTTTGGATCTGAGCTCTGGAAGGGTCTGGTCCAGGGAGAGATTTCCCACGGACTTCGACAGGCGTTGGATTGTGACCGAAGCGAGGGAGGGAAGCAATGGTTCCTCCCATGCTGCCAGCCATGCATGCTCTCCGGGGGTTTAATGAGCAGTTCTGGCTGCGTGCGAGTAGTAGTTCCTGGACTCTGCAGTCAGCGCTGCCCTGAAGGCCTGGGAGCTAGAACAGTGGCTGGCCAGAGTGCCAACAGCAACACTCCCCAGGAGAACCTCTGAAAGGAGCCTTTCATGAGTCGCAGTGTGCAAGCCGTTTGTCTGAGCTGTCGGGGACCTCCGCCTGCCTCCCCAGGTTACAGCCATTGCAACAAGAGAGTGAATTGCAGATGGGTCCCTCGGAAGGTTCAGGGCTCCCCAAAGCTCCCCAGGCCAGGCAAACCTTCCGAGCCCCTCAAGACGGCTATTGAGGGGGCTGGACAGATCTCTGCTTGTAGAGCATCAAGGTGATCATTTATCTTCCTGCATCGGCCCCGCTAGATGCCCGAACAAGGAGTCCCTGTCTCAGCCTGGCTGCTCAGAGCTGGTGAGGTCACTGGCTTGGCCATAGACGCTCATTTGTTTTTCCATAAGCAGCACGAGCTGTTTGTGCCGAGGCTGATATGGAAGGGACGTGGGCTGCGGTGTCAAACAAATCCCCGGCTCTCCACCCATCCGGTGAAGACAGCTGCTCTGACTGTATTTCCTCTCCACCCCATGGGTGCCCTGACATGCACACCCGTCTCCGAGCACCCTCTGTCCCAGCTCTGCTGCTCACTACCCCCAGCAGATGGTGCTACTTGTTCTGAATCATGTGGGTGAATGATTGATCAGCCTTAAAAGCCATTCTCTGCCACAAAGCCATTTTCAGGTTGGACGGTTGGCTGCCTCCCACTCAGGACTGGGATGAAAGCACCAGGAATTGTTTCTTTCACTGAGTCCCTCGCCCCTCTCTGTCTGTTCCTGCAAAATAAATACAAAACCCAGGCCAGGCCAGTGGGGTGTGCCCTCATCTGGGGTGCCACCTGAACCTTGGGTTTGCAAGGCAATGGCCAGAAACAGCCCCTAAATAAGGGATAGGCACAGGGTCATCATATTAGGAGGAGGCAGCCACTGCTAGGCCAACCTCCTCTGCCGCCCACCCCCGAGCCCAGTGCGGCAGGAAATCCCGTGCTGTGTCTGCAGCCAAGTGATCTCCTGCCTTGAATTGCTGCCCTGGATCTGTCTCTGCTCCCGCCTCCTGCTCTCCCCAGGTTGGCCGCTTGTAGAAAAGTTTGAGGAGAGAGCTTCCTTTTCCTCCTAACTCCATGGGGCATTTTAATAGCAACTCTTTAGCCCTCAAATTAATGGGCTTTTTTCTAAATGAAAGAGATGGAGGATGATAAGGTTAAAACCTCCAATTTATACCTGGCCATCTTCTGTATGTAGCTTAAGAATGAACTGAGGGGTGTGAAAAATCCACACCTGTGAGAGATGCAGCTATGCAGACTTAAACCCCAGTGTAGACAGAGCTAGTCAGTGCAATAATTCTTCCATCCACCTACCTGTTGCCTCATGGGAGAGAGGGAGGTAGATTAACTACAATGATGGGAGATCTCCTCCCACTGCACCGAAGCACAGCAGGGATCTAAGTGTAGACATGCCCTCAGAGAAGCCCCACATCTGCCAAAGACCTCTTGAGCAGATCAGGACAGGGGGTGGGAGAGTACATCAGTAATAGAGGAATAAACTCAGCCTGGCCTGCTGGTGAGTTTGTCCAGATTGAATCTGTAGCGATAAGACTGGCTCTGAGCTGCTATCGATCCTACCTGTAGGGCTGTTGGTCTGACATCAGAGAAGCAGCCACAGTTTTGCAGTGGAACAAGGATTACCTGATCTGTCAAAATAAATGTGATCGTAAAGACCTTTCCTCGGAAAGAGAGTGGATCAGAGGTGGGGGATATATTAGCAACGGTTACATTCCATATGCAGCACGTCCCCCTATTCACTGTGAAGAATGTGTTTGCAGAAGCTATTCATCATATCCAAATACATGTAAATAGCCCTAATGCTCAGGTAATTTAGGGCCATGCTTTCGAATTTTCCCCCGCCATGGTGCTACATCATTCCTGAATGTGGTTGTCTCTTTTTGCGGTCCTTGGATTTCAATGTTCCCTGGCCCTGTTTGCTGAGGCGTGTTACTGCTTGGAAACCCGCGGTGGGGGTGGGGAGGGGGAGCGGAAATGCCCTGCAGCAAAATGTGAAGCTTTGTCAAATCTGGGCAAATTAAGCCAAATGTGTGAAGGCCGCATGAGAGATTCTCTCCTCTGCTCCCGCCTCTATGCCCTACTCTGGCAGTGGCTGTGAATTCACAGCAAGGGACCGGGGCGAATTCCCCTGAGGCAGGAGCAGCGTAGGGCTGTTGTTAGCTCTGCTGCCCTTTTTGCAGGGGAGTGGCAGGGAATAGCTCTGTAGCACATGCTGCTTTTTCTGGAGATTCTGGGCTGCAACTCAGGCCTGGGGAGGCTGCCATACATGAGAGCGACCCCCGGGTTACTCTAATTTATACTGAGGGCCATACACTGATTTGCAGACAGCTGACGTTCCAGGCAGAGCAAAGGAAGCATAAGGTCACCTTTCCCCTCCCTGCTCCAGGCCATGTTTTTTGGTGCTGCAGCTCCGTATGTAGGGCCAGACCCAGTCCCCCCATCAAACAGATTTGGCATCTGAATTTTGCAGAGGTTCATCTACAAATGGGTCAGAGCTGAGGAAGGTACATGGCTGGGATTTCTTAGTAAAGAGATTGAAACCACAGAGCATTAGCGGCTTTTTCCCCAGAAAGCTACAGAGCCAGCTGATCCGTTCTGTAATTGAACCTTTCGGAGGTTTCCACTGGCAGAAATCCTCCTTTTGTCAGCATTAGCGCAAAGCTGCGGTGAATCCGAGTGGATGCTCAAACCCAGCGCCTCCGGTGTAATGCAGTTCAAGCCAGGACCATTCTCTTCTGCAGAGCATCCTTGTACAGACTGTCACTCAGCACCGTCTGAAGTTAACGAGTACGGATTCACCTTTCTGTACCATACTGTCAATCAGGAGTGACTCCACTGGTGTAAAATTGGACGCATTATGGGATAGATCCAGCTGGTTCAAGCAGTCTGTTCTAACGGTTGATGTTGAAAGTTTATTAAGAGGGTAATTATCATTATTAATAATAATATTATTATTAGCTAGGGAGAGGAATGACCTGTAAGAAGACAGGAAAGAATCAATCTTGTAATAAAGGACAACTGGAAAGGGACTGAATTTTACCACTTGGCCTCAGTCATCCAACGTGGGTCAGGGATATAACAAGTTAAGATTGCTGTCACATGGTAGGAATCATAGATATCAGTGACTTCCGCTAACCTCTCCCCACAATGGCAGGACACTGCCCTGTTCCTATTATAGGGGGATATGGGAGATTGGCCCTGGATCTGCCTGTTCTGATACTTGGATTGAGAGACCTCGAACAATATATGAGAGAGGCTTTCATAGGATGCAGAGGTATGTGCAGAGGTAAGAACATCTGGGAAAGTGAGTGATCTGTACTAATCTACCTGGAGCAGCAAGTGGGAGTGGATTAGCAAAGTGCTATCGCATTCAATCAGGCCGAATCCAGTGGGGTTTGAAAGAAAGGGAGTAGGATTCCATAGAAACTGCTCTAAAACCCTATGGATTTTTAATACCGAATTAGATCCTTTTTATAGGCGTTTTTCACCATCCTACTGAACTTGACTGAGACTTTTCTAACCCTCCCATAGATTTTTCTCCATCCTGTAGGATGGGATATAATTCTCTATTCCGTTCTATAGGATGGCTTTAAAATATAAACACCCTCTAGAAAGGTTATCGTTTTCCATTACGTTCTATGGGACTTTTCCTGAAGAGAGACGGTGCTGTATTCTTCTCACCTCTGTCCCCTTTTTCAAGGGCAGAGAAGAGCTTCTCGATCCCTGACCAAAGATCGCCTCACTCTCTTCTGCATCTTGCAAACATCCTGAATGCCCTGCAGCCCCTCCATTCATCTTGAGTGCTTTAATAGAAAGAGACTCATTACCAGAAACTAATGGGGCATATACATTGCAACAAGGGAAGCTGAACGCCTCAGGAATGATCCCCCAGTCGCTTTTTTAATATCTATCTATCTATCTATCTATCTATCTATCTATCTATCTATCTAT
>ML677343.1:30437751-30475983 GCA_007922305.1 Dermatemys mawii | reverse complement strand
TATCTATCTATCTATCTATCTATCTATCTATCTATCTATCTATCTATCTATCTATCTATCTATTTTATTGTGTTTAAATAATAATAAACTAAAGATGTTGTACAGAGGCACAATTAGTTTTAGCAATGATCCCCCAGTTAGCCACCTACAAGCCAAAGCTCCTTTCCACCCCTTGATTGTTCTGAAAGGAGGCCTGCAGGGCCCTGCAGAATCCCAGCCAGACCGATGGCTTTTGCAGAGTGCCCAAATTCAGGCTCTTTTGGAGCAAGTTCCAGGGTCCCCATAACCGAGCCTCGAGCCTCTTCATTTTCTGTGTCTCTTTTTTCTGATGTAGCGAGTTGCTCATATGAGGAGTCCCAGTCTGAGCTCCATTCTCTACCTGCACATCCCCAGCCACTCCTGTTTCAAGACCGTCTAGATCAGGGGTGGCCAACCTGAGCCTGAGAAGGAGGCAGAATTTACCAAAGTACATTGTCAAAGAGCCACAGTAATATATCAGTAGCCCCCATCAGTGTGTCCCATTCCCTCCTGGTCAGCTGTTTCATGGTGTGCAGGAGGCTCTGGGGCGGGGCGGGGGGCGGGAAGGGGTGCAGTGGGGGCAGGGCCTGTGTCAGAGCCAGGGGTTGAGTAGTGAACACCCCGCAGCGCATTGGAACGTTGGCACCTGCAGCTCCAGCCCTGGAGTTGGTGCCTACACAAGGAGCTGCATATTAAGTTCTGAAGAGTCGCCTGTGGCTCCGAAGCCACACGTTGTCCACCCTGGTCTAGCTGTCAAGGAAAATCCAAGGATGTGGTGTGAGACTGAGTCTTGCTTTCCAGCTAGGACAGCACCGAGTCTACGCTCCAGCCATGTCCTAGGGAGCTGCTGTATTGCTGGGAGCAGGGGAGCTAACTCTGGGCACCAGTCAAATTCTACCTCTTCAGCCCGTATTCCCTAGTCTATTTTTTTAAAAAATTAAATCCCTAAAATACATAGTTATGTTACCAGTTACAGAATGGCGGCGGCTGCGCTCCACCCCAGATGCAGCTGCATTTCAGTGTTGAGCGAGTGGCTTGTGCACTGAGTACAGCCTGTAACACAATTTGGATTCTTTAGGATATAAACTGTAACATAAACATAAGTTGAGGCTATTTCCAGTGGTCTCCAGTGCACCTCTGCATCCCTGCTTGTCTTCAGACAATTATGTACTATCATGCCTGTAGAAAAGTTTTACACTCAGGCCTAGGCAGACCATGGCTGGAATATTTCTTATGGCTGCAGGTTTTATTTATCCCAGCAAATGTAGATTTTCTTTTTGTTCTTATAAGTGTCTAATTTTTTTTTTTAGTCCTACTGAGCTCTTTCCGCCAATACTGTATTGTTGCATGGAGTCCCACAGGTTAATTGATGAAAGAACAGTATATTTTGCACAAGGTGGCATTTGTGGACTTCAGCTTTCAATGGCTGTGCTTCTTGTTCTTGGTTTACAGGAGAGGCTAAGGGTGAGGCTAAGGGTATGTCTATGCCGCATACTAAGCCCAGGTCTATGGGGCCCATTTTTGTTGGCTAGTGTTTTCAAGCCCACGCTTGAGCATCCACACTGCAATGGAAACTTGGGTCTCACAGCCATGCTGGCTTGTCCATACTGCACTATGCAGACTTGAGTCAGAGCTTCAGCTTTTGTGGGTGTGGACTATTGTATCCCGGACTTCTTAGCACCCAGCAGACCTTGATAGCACTTATTTTCCACACGGTTCCGCTGCCCCCTCTTAAATCAACTATCCTAGATTGTTTTAATGCCTTTCCTCATTTCCATTGCTCCTTTCTGAATCTTTTTGTATTTCTGCAGTGTCTTTTTATTGAAATGGAGGATGCCAAATGATGGCATCACACTTTCATCCACCCCCTTAATTGCTATCCTTTTCTGAATGCACCTTACCATTGTGTTGTTTTGTTTTACTGCTGCTGCACATTGAGCAGAAGCTTTTATTGATCCGTCCCTGATGATGCTTAGATCTTCCCCTGTGGGATGTCGGTTAATTTAGAGCCCAGCAGTGTGTGAATAGTTTAAACCATCTTTTCCAATCTTCACTAGTCGAACATCAGTTGACCAGGGCCCTGATTCAGCAAAGCACTTAGCACATGCTTAACTCTAAGCATGGCTGTCCCATCCCTCTTCTGTGCTTAGCTGAATCGTGCCCCCAATGCTTTGTTGTGTTAGGTCCCTCTGGAGTTCCTCAGAGGCCTCTGAGTCTTAGCACACGTAAAGAAATGTTGTCCCCTCATTATGGCAAACTTTACCAGCTCACCGATGGATGGCTCTGTTAAGAAACACAGGCCTCAGCACAGATCCTATGAACAACACCTTGTTCTAGGATGAAACTGGCCATTTATTCCTAAACGCATCCAAGATTCTTGACCCCTACCCTCCCAGCGTCCCCTATGTCCATCAGCATTCCGCACCTACCCCTCGACTCTGCCAGTAGGACGAGAGCTGATGGGAAAGTGAATTGCTGTATGTGAAATCTCTTCCCTGGATTGGCTTTAATGTAGACAACAGGCGAGGTTGCCTAGTGCTGGTGCCATGGTGATATGAATAAGCCTCTCTGTGCCAGCTGTGCCCTGTGCTGCTCCCTTGCGGGGTGCGTGAAAGCTGCTCTTCCAGACATTAGAGAGGAGACACAGTGAGTCGCTGCCTTCCTTGGCTGTCCTCTCCAGCCTGTGTGTGTTCTGGAAGGTGAATGCCTCCCTCGTACTGGAGTGGGAGGGTGTCAAGATAATTTCCTCACTGCTGCAGCTCTCCCCCCTTGGTGGACTGTCTACCCTAGGAACCCCTCCACTGCAGAGACCCTAGGTGAAACTGTCCCATTCATCCAGCGGCCCAGTGACGAGTTCCCAATTGCCCACCGACATGGAATGATCTTACGAAGCTGTAATTAGTGTGCATCCCCTCTACGGCCCATCCGCCCCCTAGCCCATCCCTCATATCCTGCTTATATCCGTCCCTGTTGCATGGATTGATACAGCTGCTGTCTGCATTGAGGAGGACAGGGGGGCCCCGCTGAACCTGGCTGGCTTGGATTGTATTCACACTGCAGAGCTCTCTCATGCGCGCTCTGCCGCAGAGCGGCTGGCAGTATTGGATTAATCTGTGAGTGGAAGAGGCTTTGCTAACCTCTGTAATTTTAAGGTTCCCATGTCAGACAGTGCCCTTGTCTCTGGCTGGGCTGGCATACTAGGGGCAAGAGATCAGATTCAAATAGCTTTTTATGGAGGAAAAAACATCTTTACGGTGGATTTTCTGGCCATAAATCCCCATCCCCGCATAGTGCCCAGTGTGGCTGATACATTCTGCTCAGGATGTTACTCTAGGAATGAGCGAATGGAGGGAGGGGCAGGCCACCTGATTAAGGAGTGATGGATTAAGATGAGGATTGGAAGGATTAGATTCTTATCGGTAACTGTTGGTAAATGTCAATTTCACTGTAGGCATACAAACTGGCGGAAAGCTATTTCCATTGCCCATAATCGAAATGGACAGGCAGGCACAGAAAGAAAACTGCTGCTTGAGAACTTCTTAGCGTTTGATTGAAGGCCATTTAGTTTATACGTTCTGACATGTGCCGCTGACAATGCGTTTCACCATTTGAATCTCAGCATCTGCTGTCGCTACAGAATTCTTGCCTGACCCTCTGCAGTCAGAGGTGCTCACCCCTAGAGCACCTCCCAGTGGTGGGGTGTGGTATCATAGCACCCCCTGCAGGCTGTCAGCTTACTTTTGTTGGGTTTCCAGTGGTTTGGCCCTCCAGCTAAGTCACAAAGTCCAAATGCCCCCTTCCAGGGTATTAAAGACAACAATCAATAAACAGTCTATCTGCCCTCACTAGGGTCTTCGGCCCCAACTCTGGGCCCTTTAAATTCAGCCCTTGCTTCAGCTCCCAAATAAGCTCCATCCCCTTCTCTGGATTTATGCCTATCAGTCTGCTGCTGGGGGCGACACGGGTCTAGAAGCTGGAATCCCTGGGTGTTAGGCCCACCTCTGCTACTGACTTATGCAGCCTTAGGCAAGACCCTTTGCCTCTTCCTACCTTGGTTTCCCCTTTGCTAAATGAGGGGATTACACTGATCCAGCTCACAGGGGAGTTGCTTATCCTTTGTATCTCTCTCCATAGTGCTTACCAGAGAATAAACATACAGGAGTTTATAGCCGAGGGGCCTGGTCCCACCCCCGTTGCTGTCACTGGAAGTTCTGTCCTTCAATTCAATGAGAGCACTGACAGGCCTTCAGGTAGGAATTCATAACCTCGGTTGCAAGGCTAAGTTATCTAATTGTGATGATGACTGTGGGGATTTCTGAGAAGCCCAATGAGAAGTGAAGAGTAAAGGATTTGTTTATTCTCCAGCAATAGAGGCAGCCTCTTTGTTTTTCTTCCTCGGTGAGTCATTCCCCCCGAAGGGAGGCCGGCTGCTCTGTTCCTGCCTAAGAGAGGCCCTCCGAAATCCCGCCGGGCTGGAAGAAAGGCGATGTCTCTGCTTCTTCTGCTTTCCCTGGGCTGAATTCTGACTCCATCTCACAGCTGGGGAGACATTGGTGTATGCGGTGGGTCTTTGTTTTCCAAGGTCGGGGGAACCTTACAAAGCCAAACTGCTTAAATTTCAGGGCCCCTCTTTCCAGAAAATGGCAAGGCAGGAAAACGTTTCAAACGGGGGTGGTTCTGGGAATATATTAGCTGAGGGATTTTTTTTTTTTATAAAAACCGGCTGCCTCCAGCATAGTGTGAGCTGCTGTTAAAATAAATCCTAGTAGCACTGGCTGGTTCTTTGTACATTGGAACTTTCCCTTCTGCATCTGTCAATGTCAGCGGGAGTAATTTCATAAATATGCTCAAAGCAGGGGTGGGGAGCTTGCCCAGACTTGACGTCAGCGTAAACAGTCCTAATTGGTCCTGGAGCCTCATAATTCCAGGATTTCCCCCCACCTCCCACCCATGTGTATCTAGGAAATCTGCAAACGCCAAGGCAAAGCGTGTTTTCATTCATAAATTGAAGCGGGGGGCTTTGTGCAGATCTGGAAATTGACTCTCATTTGTTGCCTTTGGGTAATTTTAATCCCCTGCCCCACCCCTTAAAATCTGACTTATTGCTTTCTTAAGCGACAGCGGAAACGCATGAATATTTAATTATTTGGCTGCTGGGAAGGGAGAGAGTTGGCTGAATAAAGAATTGCCATTTGCTGCTCAAAGGCCAGGCTGGGGCCTGCTCTAACCCCACTGGGAGTCTTCCTGTCTTCTCACACTTAGTCATTTTATTGCATACAAGCTGATCATATTACTGTAACCATCTGGTCTTTGTTTTAAAATACAGTTGCATGCCTAGCATCCACCCTGTGGGCTTCGATGTTTGGCATTTGGATTGTTTTGGGTCAGTCCCCAGCAGTGGACAATGGTCTACAGCACTGAATTCGTCATTTGTTCTTTGGCACGTTTCTGATCTGAGACTCTTTGCATTGACGGTGGGGTCTTAACACGTCTCGGGCCAAGGAACAGCAAGGGGGGTGGGATGGATCCGTTATTTACTGAGCCTGCGGCACTCTGTAACCTGGAGCGAGAACAAGACTGAAGGCTACAGCTTCCGGCCTGTGATAATAGAAAAGGAAGCGTGCCCAGCCCGCCCCTGGAGGTTCCAAGGTGAACCCTCTTCAATCCTCTCCCATCACGCTGGCTGAAAGTCACCCCTTTGTAGAAAGACCACACAAAGCTTCTGCTACCTAAGCCTTACTATCGCAACTTAAGTGCTGCATGGGCCTTCTGTCCTGGGGTGAATTTATCCCACCGGGCTGGGGGGGAAGAAGGTGGAGCAGAAGGTCTGGGGGAGGGGAGAAGTCAGCTGGCTTGCAGTCAACAAAAAAAATGAGCGTGTGGGGCTCGTTGGTTTGATGCTGGTGGCTGTCCCTTTCTGTCGAGGATTTCAGCGAGCAAACGTTTAGTGAGTCATAAGCCTCAGCCTCCCCGGGAGGTGGGTCGGGAAGAGACTTTTCCATGAGCAGGTTAGTTCATAATTCATTACGGGGTTTATTACCTCTTTCTCTGGAGCATTGGGCGTTAGCATCACTGGTGAAGCATCTGTCAGACACAGGATACGGGACGAGGTGGTCCGTGGGCCTGATCCGCTTCCCTGATTTTCCATGTGTTTCTTTAATGGCCCACAGACCTAATGTGGTTGTCCAAGCAGTGGTAACCCAATCTCCCTTTCTGCTTTCTGATTTTCCCTTCACTGAGAATTTGCAACCTCAGCGGGGCACGGACATGGGCTTCAGCCCTGAATAACGATAATAGGCAAGCAGTGCACAACGTCTTGGCCTCTCTGCCAAGGAGCACATGTCCTTTAAACCATCAGGCTCTTGCTGCCTAAACACTTGGGGCCTCAGCAAGGTGGGGTCTGATGTGCTGATTCGTAGCTCCCCGGGGTGTGGAGTTTGTCAAAGCCAGTACAGAAATAAAATCGGATTCAACTTGATTTTCTACTGATTCCTTCTTGGGTTAGCTAGTCCCGTGCATGGGAGTCGGGCTACAGGGTGCTCATGTTTGCTCCAGAAGCATAACAAGATCTTTCCTTTGGGTACAATGGATGCTCTTAAAAGTCAAGAGCTGCAAGCACTGGCTTGAGATGAGCTGTGTGCAACTTCCCACACGCAGCCTGATTGTAGCATCTCTGTCTTGACCTGCTCTGCTGCATCCGGCTATTCCAATCCTTGGACTCTCATACTTACTCCACTGCCAGGGCACCCCCTCCTGCTATTTCATCCCTGTGCTTCTCCGCAGCTGGCCAGTTGTGCCAGCTATGCCTTGGTCTTATGACGGAGGCTGGAATAAAACCAGCCTGGCCAAATCACACAATGGCAACGGGGCCAGAAGCACTGGCCTGTTCCTGAATTAATATCAGCAGTGCCTGCAGGAAAACCCTCTCTGACTGGCTGCTTTCCCTGCCTCCTGGGGAAAGGCAGCCAATCAGGACTGCTGCAAGAGGCTGGTGGCGCTCTCTTACTCCCATGCCCCGCTGCCAGAACTGAGAGGAGTTTCGGAGGCAATGCAGGAAAGCAAACTTGTGCACTGCAGTGCTGGGTCTGTCGTTCTAAAAGACACTAGCTCCCTACGCTGCAGCTGTACTAACCTGGGGGGCCTCCCCCTCCATCTTGGGACAAAGGGTGCCACTCCGTCAGACACACCCACTCCCCGGGCTGGGCTGGGATCCGGGAATGCTCCTGTTACCCAGCTTCAGCACTGCACCATCTGCCCCGATTCTGCCCTGCTCAGGGAGCTGGGCAAGCACAGAGAGGGTGGAATTCTATTTGCCCACCCCTTCCCCTCAGGAGAGGCAGCAGCTTCTGGGTTTGCCTCTGCCTCCTAGGCTCTCCTTGGCAGAGAGGGTCTGGGGCCGGCTCCAGGCACCAGCGCAGCAAGCACATGTCTCGCGTGGCCAATGACAGAGGACGGCATTCTGGCCGCTGACAGGGTGGTCCCTCCCGCGGCTTTGGCGGCACAACTGCAGCAGGTCCGCCGAAGCCGCGGGACCGCCAGACCTGCGGCAGGCGTGCCGCCAAAGCCTGTCAGCGCCCGGAATGGGTAGAGCTGGCCCTGCCTGGGGCTTCCCTTATGTGCTTCCCTGGGCCTAGAGCTCAGTGGATTTCTATCTGCAGCTTTCTTTGCCGTCAGGGAGGTCGAGGTTGGAACCGGCAGGGTATGTCTACACTTCACGGTAAGCCTGGGCTCTGTGGTCCAAACCTGAGTCAGAGCCCAGGAATAGTGGTCAGTGTAGACAGACCCTGAGATTTACACAGGCACAGTGCTTGCCTCCTCCTCCTCCCCAGCCCATGTGGCTGCAGGAGCAGGGCTGTGGGCTTCCTGCCCGCTGCTCACTGGTGCTCCCATCAGGGAGATCACACTGAGGGCAGCTGAAGCAGTAAAGTGATGTTAGCTGAGTTAGCGTGACTGTAAAATCCCTACAGGCCTGGTGTGGGGGGGGATGCCGGAGGGAGCGGCTGTTGGCACAATGACCTGCCCCCTCTATGGGCACCCTGCCACCCTGCCACCCCCCCAAGGAGGCTTTCCACATGGCCTGATGCTTCGCCCCTCCACCCTGAATCCGCTGAGTTGTCTCCCCGCTGTGGTGTCGACAGCAGCACCTGGCTGGGATAGTCCGTTTCCCCCAAGCCGCCGCTGAGAGACTCCTCACTACTCACTTCTCTCTCCCACTTCAGAGCCCGGGCCCATCACCGGGGGAGCCATGCCCCTTACTTGAAATTACCCTGGTCCTGTTTGCCACACTGGCAAAGACTTGCAGCCCCTCCCACAAAACCCAGAGGTAATTTCCTCTCCCGTTACCCAGCAGGGAGGACTGCCAGTGGGATTTTCTCCAAACTGCCTGGGGTACTTGCATGGTGCCCAACATTGTAGCTGCTGAGCCCCTAGTCTTTGGCCAGCCAAGGGGGCAATGGAAAGTCCCACCGTTCACTGAACCACATCCATCATCACATGTGTACTTGTAGCATGTATAGGGCACTAATACTGGGCTTCGTCAGCAATCAAACTGGCCCGGTGCCTTCACTGCTAATCAAGTCTTGTGGTCTTTGTGGGCAGTTTGATCAAGGTTTGCTTTCACAATCTTTAATGCATTTATCCTCACAATGCCCTGTGAGGTAGGGCAGTGCTCTTATCCCCATTGTACAGATAGGGAAACTGAGGCACGGGGCGATTAAGTGACTTACCCAGGGTCACACAAGAAGTGTATGGCGAAGCAGGGACTTACTTGAGGTAAGGTCCTTCTGCCCTAACCTCTGGACCCTTGTTGCTCTCCACCTTTTCCCAAGCTGGGTGTCTGGGAACTTGCCTACTTATTCATGGGAGTTTAGCTGGGGTTTTTTTTGCCCTTGACTGACTCAGAGAACTCGCAGGTGAGCACTGGCTTCAGTTTGAACCATATTTAAAGCTAGCTTTTTTCTGAAGCATTTTCCATGCTGACACAACCTCCCTCCCTCCCCCATAACCCGTCTGCCTATCGGCATGGCGAGAGCTTGCAGGCTACGCAGGTCAGTGTTCTCCTTAACATCAAGGAATGACATGCAATATACACAGCCTCTCCACCAGGTTTTCCCATGGGAGGGAGATTCAGGCTGGGTCTCTTGATTCCTTTCATATGGCCGGTACGTTCCCCTGTGAGCTACCTTTTAAATGCCCCTCCCTCCGGCCTCCATGTGACCTTTGGGAAACACAATCTCAGTTTTCCCTTCCGGGTGAAATTGGATTTGAAATGGGGATTTTCATCTCTGGCACCAAACGTGGTAGATTTGACTAGATTTTACAGTAGCTGCAGGTTTTTCACTTGCTGATTGGTAGGACAGATGCTGTAACACGGTCATTGTACGCAAGGAGGCAGCCGTGTGCAGTGGGTAAAGCACAGGCCATTCGCGTTCTAGGCTTGGCTCTGACTCCCTGGGGGATGGTGGTTGAATCTCTCTGCCTCAGCTTCCAGCCATCAAATGCGGGGAGGGCAACGTGCCCTGCAGTGGGGCAGTGAGGCTGAATTCATTGATATTCGTGAAGCCCTTTGAAAGGCTCTCAGGGAAGGGCAGTGTTGTTAGCACATACCTGCAAGGCCAGGGCTGTGTTATTCTTGGCAGCCCTATCCTCCAGGAATGCCCTTACGATGCCCCAAATGCCAAGCCCTGTGATGTTGCCAAGGGAAGTGCTACCTTTCATTGGCACGGCTGGTGCCAGCAGGGCCACATTTACAACAGAGCAGACCAGCAGGTACGTAGCATTTGCTAGGGCTGCCAGAACTAACTAACTTAGGGGCTAGTCCTGCTCCGGGTGGGAGTCCTGCAACTGACGTCAGTGGGAAGGGGTGGAGCTCTCTGGTGTGGGGAAGGTCATGTATTTACACTGCATGTTGTACAAACAACAAACAAACCAGTGAAGACATTCCAGCCCCAAGTGCATTGACTTCTGCCCCCAGAAGTCAAGGCGCACAAATGACTAGGCGAAGGGTCCTGCTAATTTTGTGCCCATGTTACCAGAAACGCATTTTACTGGCTATTTCCTTGCAGTTAGTTGCACAAATGCCTGCGCGCACTCACACCTGAAAATCTGGCCCACTATGTCGTCCTATACCTGCTCAGAGCTGGGAGTCAGCCAGGCAGATCAAGCCTTTAGTCTGTCAATTCCAAGAGTAGATGGTGAAGAGGGAGGAGGAAGGAAGAAAGAAGGTGAAGAGGAAAGAAGTAAGAAGCAGCCCGCTCCCGTAATGGATCTAGCCAGTTGTCATTACTTCCTGATCCCTGTAGTGATCAGCCTATGCCCTGAAGCCTGAGGTTAAATTGGCTTCATTTTAGCCTTGCAGCTTCAAATATTGTTGACTGTAAAATTATCCAGCCCAGCGTAAAATTCCAGCCACAGTCCAACCTCCTGGAGCCACGAACCACAGGCAGATTATGTCCTTCGTGAAGAGGTATTTCTTCCTATCTCATCTTGGTTTTCCTGCCATCAGTCTCATTCAGCAAGCCCTTCTTCTGCTCCTGGACATCCTGTACTACACCCCCAACCCGAGCAGGGGCGACTCTATAAGGGAAGGCTTCCTATGGCTAGGACTGGCGGAGTCGTGCTGTGACCAACGCAGGGATACTCTGGGTTTTTCCACCCGCAGCTCTTCCCTTCTGTTCTGTTGGGACATGAGCTGTGATTCAGTGCCCAGTCCATTGTTCATCACAACCCTCTGCTATATGCCGCCTGGATCGGATGGAGCATATGCCAGCAGGAGCCGGGCACGGTCTCTGCGACGGCTGGTTTTTACAACCCACTCTCAACAGCTAGGAATGTTCTTTAATCAGTTTGGTGGGTGCAGTGCCTGACTCCTCGCCAGTGAACGTGAACCTCTGCTGGTGGAGAGCGGAGGGCTTGGAAGTGTTACCCCCCTCCCGTTACATGGGGTGATTCTGGCTCGCCTGACCAAACCTCACCCTGTTGCAGATGACCACATCTGGGTGTTTTCCACTGTGCATGATGTTTAACTTGGCCAGAGGAGCATGTGCAGAGGGTGGCAGGGGGTATGGTGGAGACATGGTTGGGAAGAGATCCCAGCCTCTAAGCCTGCGTAGGACAGGGTTCAGTCAGTCCTGCTGACAAGTCCAGGGGGCATACTTACACCAGTCCACTCAGGGCTTGCCAGGGTAAACATGTCAGGAAACAGAGTGGGGCTAGGTCATCACTAACTGGCTGTGGTGGAAAAGGCAGTATGTTGATTTCAAACAAGTTTTATTGCCTCTCTGCCTTTTCATCACTCAGTGGGGAAACCATGAGAATAGCACTAGGGTGAGCGCCAGGGCTGTGGCCAACGGAGAGGGGAATGGCTGTTCTTTTGCAAACGGTTTCTTTCCTCTTTCAAAAGACAACATGGAAAGGAAATCTGCCATGAGACATCTCTCTCCAACGATTTATAAAAAAATCTCTGACTTTGATATATTACAGACGTCGTCCTTAGAGCTGGTCAGTGGAACAGAAATGGATCCGTATGCATCGGAAATGAAATAAATCATACCAATGCATTTCTCAGAAGGTGTCCAGCCGGAGCCATAAACTTATGGTGTGAGGCCAATATGATATCTGTGCAGTTCCCCATCCATCTGTCTGTCCGGCATGCAGCCCGCAAAGCAAGATCAACGGTTTTCTCACATCTAGCTAGTGCTCAGCAGCTGATAACTTTTGTTTTTCCTTCAAGAGTCAGACTTTTCTTCAAACTAAAGCACTCTAAAGGAACTCTGTCCAACGGCTTGAGACTCAACGTGTAGGTTTTGCTAGGAGAACTAGTGTGGTGGTTACAAAACATTATTAATTTCTTTTACTGTAGCACGTAGGAGCCCTGGTCATGGATCGTTGTGTTAGGTGCTGTACAAAAATAGAAGGAAAAGATGGTCCTCGTCTCTTAGAACTTACAATCCAATCTTCTAGACAAAAACAGAGAGTTGGGTGATATTTTTTACTTTTTTAAAAAAAGCCTTTTTTAAATGAAACTTTGAGCAAAAAAAATCATTGATATGAAAATTATCTGTTTCAAGAAGTTTTTTTAGAAATGAACATGACTATGGTCATTTTTTATTTACTGAGCCCAGTTTTCAGTAAGAAAACAGTTTTTGATAAATAAAAAATTTCAAAATCAATGTTGATAAATATGTCAGTTTTAAAAATTATTATGGAAAATTCCATGAAAATGAGCCCATTTCGAACTGGTGAAATGGAAATTATTTAGAAATTTTTAAAAAATAATTTCCCCATTTTCTGATCAGACCTTTTTATTATTAATGGTTCCACAGGTGCCGTGTGCTTTCTGTGCATTCAAGAAGGGACCATCCCTGCTCTGAGAAATTTGCAATCTACAGGCACAATCAGACAAACAGAGTTTGGTGAACAACAAATGGGGGATTTTTGTTCAAGCCCATCTACAAGCACTGAAATGGTTTCAGGATTTAATTTCAGTTAAATGAATTTTAGAAATGCCCTACAGAATTTGCAATTCAAAGTGTCGGAGATCCAGGAAGTGAAATTAATTGCAAACAGAAAGTGAAAATGACCGAATTCAGTGCCAAATCCCTGTGAAGTACAAAAAGCAAACAAACTTTGGGAAAGTTTTAGATTTTAAAAATTCTTTCAGTTTGACTTATCTAGGCTGTAATTCAATAATAACATGGGTGCATTTGGTTATTCTGAGACAGGATTTTTATTTTTCTGCTTACCTGGCCAGAGGAAGTAGAAGTGCACTGAAGAAGGGGCTGATGGGAGCTGTAGTCCCCTATGTTACAGAGCCACCACCACACTGTGTTCTTTTGAGAGGCCCCTGTGCATACCTCCCATGCCGGCTGGTACCTCACTGGCAAGTAATGGCCTAACCCATTAGAATTCTGAATGAGTGGAAGGAGGTTGGCACCTCACAGGATCAGACCCTAAGCACGCTTTATGTTGCATCTTCTTTCTGAGGAATCGTCTGCCTATGTAGCAACCTGCATGGAACTTGGAGGGGGAGCACAAGTTGCAGAAGGGAAGAGTTTGGCGGCAGTGGCACCAGGAAGTCAGTCTGTGTGCACATGGCTGGCATGCTAGTTGGAATTGCAGCATCTCTGTCAATAGTTCTCTCAGTAAAGAGCCAGTTGAGTCTCATAAGCATGGAGTCCTTGCTTGTTAGTACCCAACATGCACTACATGAAACAGCCTCTACGTAGATGAAAGCCAACTTTGAATTCTAGCTGGTGCATCTGTGGCCCAGCAATGGACCCATCCTGAATGTGTGTGTCTGTATAGAGATGGTTTCTGACGTACCGCAGACTGTATCGGCTTCCTGCCAAGCTGAGTTTATCCCTGCATAAGCGGCTGGCTGAGAGACAGTCATATTCCCACCCTAGAGACAATGCCCGTATTCCTCGACCCTGTCCGGTGTACTGTTGCTGTGTATAGGGCACCATGGTAGGGATCTTTCAGTAGCATAATACGCAGTAGCATCTTGGCAGAGGGTGTCCAGGCCCTGCCAGATGATCCAGCCAGCCCAGGGCATTTGCAGCTCCTGTTTTCCTGCAGGCGAATCACTGATTTAGAACCAGGTAAGAAGGTTCATCTCTCAGCAGACTTCGGAAAACTCCTTTGCATTTGGAGAAAATCTGGGCTGACTCTGCTGAGTTCCTTGTAGCAGCTGTTCAGTGCGGGCCACGTTGTTCCAGTGGCAATCCAGGCAGCTGGCCTGGGGGCTCTTTGGCTGGCAAACCAAAGGTGACAGCAATGCTTGGCCTTTGTGTGCAGCGCTTGACACCCCAGTGTGTAAGGCAGAGAGAGGAAGGATGGCCCAGGACACTCACTTAGGAGATGTGTGTTTGAGCCCCTCCTCTGCCAGGGTTATCCCGTGTGCCCTGGGGCAAGTCTCTGTGCCTCACTCAATACTCCTCTCTGGTACCTGGGGTGTCATGGGGATAAATATGGCAGAGGGCAATGTGTTGACACTACAGTGATGCGGGTCAGATAAGTACCTACGCCAGCATGTTACAGAATTGTCCCAAACAGTTCAGTGAGGCCGTTAAATATTGTCCCCATTTCACAGATGGGAAACTGAGGCACAAAAAGAGTAAGGCCCAATTTGCCACCAGAGGGGTCTAAAGTTCAGCTCCCAAGTCCATATTTAGGCCCCTTAATATGTGGCCTGATCTTCAAAAGTGCTGAGCCCTCTGTACCTCCCATGGCCTTCTGGCTACCTGGCCAGGATACAAATAATGGTCTTGGCTAAAAATCGAAGCATCAAGCTCTGCTCCATCTAATTATCCTTTGCCTGAATGGCTCCCCTAAAGCGATGCAGAGTTGGGACTGGAACTCAGGCATGTCCAACTACCGGTCTCGGCTCACCAATGAGGAAAGAAGAGGAAACCTCTGGGTGTCACTTCTCCCTCCCCCCTCCATGGTGATGGCAGATGGGACATTTCTCTAGCATCGACCCATGGATGTGGATAGGCCGCAGTGGGGAGGATGTGGGGTGATTGCTCTTGAGAACTGGAGCCAGTTTGGCTGCGGCCACGGGGGTTGCTGCCTTCGCTGCCTCTCCCCTGGGGATGGCAGTGTCTTACTGGAGTGTGGGTTCATCCTTTGCTCGCAGGAAGCAATGTATTGTAACACAGGTTTCCTGGATATCCTGCAAAAGCTCCCCACGCAGGACGCGGCTCCGCACCAGCTTCCAGCAGAACTTGCAGCCGTTGCCGATGCCAAGGGCCGCTCTGAGACCCAACTCGCATGTGCTTTCTGAGCGTGAATCAAAGGGAGAGGCAGCTCTAGAGACTTAGAGGCCACTGGGCAGAGGAGGCTGCATATCTGAGAGCAAATGCCAAGGCCACCAGCCTGCCTGCTAAGGGACTCTGTCTCCCTTGACCTGGAGGGGCCACCTGTCTGGCTGAGAGGTGCATTTGATTTCCATGCTCACTCAGCCCCCGTCACCTCTCCGGTATCAGGGTACCACAAAGAGGTGGCAGGGGCATTTTTAGCATGTGGACACCTGTCCACTGGGGACTGGCCTGAGAACCAAGCCGTGGAGACAGAAGAGCATATGGTGACTGTTCCCAGGGGACTTAATTCAAACCCAGCGGCTCCGTGTTGAGTCCCGGCCCCGGAGCCGTCTAGTCTGAGTAATAAAAGCCCTAAAAAAGAGCCTTTGGTTTAGCTCAGACATAGTGTCAGCCAAGGGGTGTCCCTGCCCCTCTACAGATACAAAACAGAGGGGCAGGGACACCTGGCTGAGGGGGGATACTAAACACAAACGCAGGAGGTGACAGGTTACTGCAGCCAGGCCATGCATCATGGGCGCTGGACATGGTGGGGCTGGTGCGTCATTGTGACTGCTGGGGACATCACATGCAAGCCCACCCCAAGCGGCTCTGCTAGGAACCAGCCCCAGGGTCTGCTAATGCTCTCCGTGACCCTGACTGCTTGGGAGGGAACCTCTGCCACTGTAACTGCCCCGGGGCACAGAAGCTGCTATGTGCGCGTCCCTTAGCCGTGGTGCCGTCCAGCCTGCGCTCAGCCTAGCATTAGAATGGAGGAGGGAGCCAGAAAGCAGCTTCCCTGCCTCTAGTTTAGCTTTCACTTGCTGCCTCCTGGTGGGGGCTGACCCCGCGGGGCTCTCCTGCACCAGACCGCGCTCCTGGCAGGTTTTGCCCCCGGGGGGACGTCCCAGCACCATCCACTTGTGCTGCACTCCAACAGACCAAGCGGCTTGGTCTGGGCACTGCTCATCAAAAATCTCCCATGGGATGCAGGGGAGGGGAGAGGCAAGTGTCTCTTTACAGTCCTGATGCTTCCCTGCTGATGGTAATGTCCTCCACCTCACTGAAGACCAAGGGACCCTCCTGTGAGTCCGGCGTGGCAGCTGCAGGTGAACAGCGGGGGGGGATAAAATCGCTGCGATGCTGTGTAGCTATCCCACTGGGGTGCAGGCAAATAAAAAGCCATCAGAGCCAGGCATCAGTTTAGTTTTATAGCTTCTTTATTTGTCGATAACACTGAAAAGCTGGTTGGTTGTTTAAATGCACCCTCCTGCTGGCAAACTGGCAAACCCCTCACTGGGGCGGATGCAGAAAATACCCCTGTGAAACTTTGTTCCATTTATTTGCTTTTCCTGTGTGGTTCATTAACAACCTGGTAGCTTTGGTCATCTGGCTCTTTGGGATGCGTGTGTGTCGTCTCCATTGGAATTGCATCTCCTAGTGCAGTAACAGCATATATTTTTCTCTCTCCTCCTTTCAGTGAACACGCATGTGGCGGAGACTCCAGCTGCGTTGGTCCCGCTCCTGACAGTGGAATGAGACCCTGGCAAAAGCCATCTCAGTGGTGAGTTCAACAAAAGACCCGGGTGAGCAGGGTGGACTCTGATCTGCCCTTGTTCCCTTAGGAAACTGGTCTCTTCTGGTCTGAGGATGGAGTCCAGGGATGGGACAGCGTGGGAGAGGCCTGTGCTACCCCTGGCCATCTGTAGTGTGCACAGAGGCATCCCTCTGGCATCTCTCATGAGGCCGGTGTGCATAGGCGTGCGTGCCTGTGGGAGTGCTCGATCCGGGGGAGCTGGAGCTGTGGCCGCCGGGCTGGTTTGCTGCCTCTCTAGTGGTCGTGATGACGTCCGGAAGGGCACACTGCAGGTAGAGCTCCGTTGTAGCTCTTGTTCTAGAGGTGGGAGGGGAGAAGGCGCCGTGTGTTGGCGCTCCTA
Source organism: Dermatemys mawii (assembly GCA_007922305.1). Classification (NCBI taxonomy): domain Eukaryota; kingdom Metazoa; phylum Chordata; order Testudines; family Dermatemydidae; genus Dermatemys; species Dermatemys mawii. The sequence goes on along the minus strand of ML677343.1, from coordinate 30,459,230 downwards.
GGAAGACAGCCTTTTGCCTCGAGCACTTTATCCTGACAGACTGCCAAGGCCCTGGTGAAGTACAGGAAGATCTGAGAGACACTTAACCCAGCATGTCTGTTTCTGCAGATGAAGCTTGTAAAGCAATCAGGGAAGCCTCAAGAGTGAGCTGGATCCTGGTGTGTGAACTCCCAGGGCACCCCATATGGTCCCTATCCCTCCGGGGAGAGGAACAGAGGAACAGATGTCTGAAAATCAGGGGTTGCTGCGCCCTCCTGTCTCTCTGGTCCCGCTTCCGCGTACCGAATTCTGCACAGGTATTGCAGGCACTTCCATCACCGTCTCCCATCAGCGCCTCCTTCAGGTGCCTCTTAGCTAATGCCTCATCTTACCCCAGGATCTCCTCCCTCCCTTCCCTCCTGCTGCAGTCCACGCCTGCTTCCTCTCCCCATGCCACATGCTTCATGCTCCCTTTCTCCCCACTCCAGCCCTTGGCCTGGCTCCCATGCTCCCTGCCCGGCATCTCCCGTTTCGCCTTCCTTGCTGCTTCACGGTTCGCAGGTCGCGGCACATCCTGCTCTCATGGCGGGCGGTTCCTGCCCGGCCTCCCCTCTCCTGCTTCCATGGGTCATAAGTTCAGGCGCACAGCTTGGCAAGCGGCACCAGCAGGCTGCTTGTTCCTTACCCTGCTGGGGATCTTGGTTTTCAATTCATCCAGGAAAGGGGAGAAAACGACAGCATCCTTCGGAGGGGGCGAACTAGTCCAACCCCTTGGCTGTTTGCGCCGGCAGGGTACGGCTATGGAATGCAGCCTACGCTCCCAGGTTTCAGGGCAGTGGGTGATCAGCAGCTAGGATAAAATGTCTCCTTTCTCCATCCCTGAGCATTGCTCCAGGGGGTCAGCTGTGTTATGGCAGCACTGATAAGGAGCTGAGTCCTCAGTTCTTCCCTGGGCTCTGCCTGTGTCTTAGTGTGTCCTCTGTCCAGTCACTTGCCCTTCTGCGCCTGTCTCCCTGTCTGTGCACTCGGCGAGGATTAGTTAGTGCATGCCAAGTGCATTGAAGAGTTAGACTGCTTGCTGGGGGGAGGGGGGAGTTCTGGAAGCATTGGGGATCTGGAGAGATTTGCAGCTTGTTGGATGGGGAGTAAAAGTGCCAAGATTTTCCTTTCTGGGGTGAGGCTTTGAGGACCCCAAAAAGGATGAGCCTGTTTGAAGCCACGTGTGCCCGATGCAGGCCGGCCATGCGACGCAGGCTGCAGGGAGCCATGGGGCCCGGCCTATGTTGACTGGGTGTGCCATTGTCTGTCTGCAGGATGGATCGCGCCCTTCCCCCGAACATCAATGCACTGAAGAGATGCTGGCGCATAAAACAGGAGCGCTCCTTGACGGTGCAATAAACAATAAATAACACTCCGTACGCAGCGGAGTCATTCCAGGCGCAACTGCCGCCCGCGATGTCATTTTAATATTTATAAACACGGTTTCACGGACTGGCTTTGCGGAAGCAGCTGGGAGCATCTATTCATTTTGTTCTCCTGAATTTTAGTGCGCAGAGGTGCTTACAGCATCTGCAGCCGGCTGTTCCTGAGCCGAGAGGAACCAAATGATCTTCTCTTTAGCCATCTCAGCTCTTTTCCAAAGAGAGCATTAGTCCACTCAATCTAGAGAGGTGTTCCAGTGTCCTATTTTTGCAGCTAGTAACTTTGAACCAGACTCAGTGTCCCCTGTCTTATAGAACTGAGAATATATTAGATTTCTGAGGCTCTGGCCTGCTGGGGTGTATATGCCAGGAGGTTCAGCAGTGGGGAGGTTTAACTGGAGTCAAGTTGTGAAATAGTTCTTCAGAGGAAAGGGAAGTCCAAAATACGATTTGTTACATAAATATTTTCAAGAAAGACTGGACTGCCTGAGTGTTGCTTTGATTATTAATTGGTATCGTGGTAGCACCTAGGGACCTTCATCCTGGACCAGGACTCCAGCGCGCTAGGCACTGTACAAACCCAGAACAAAAAAAAGGACTCTGCCCCAAAGCACTTACAATCTACGTAACATGATCCATTCATCTCGAGTTTTCCTTTGCTGGCTGCCACACTAAGCTGAATGACACACACTAACCTAGAACTACAGCAAAGTTTGCTGGTGCCAATTCCCCCCGTGATTGGCCAGTGGGGAATGATTGATGTGGCTTTCCCAGCCAATGGTTGGCGAAAGGAGTCTCAGTCCCATATTGCAGAGGTAGGAGGGAGCCGTTTGTAATCCTGACACTTGACTTTCTAAAGTGTGGAGCCTGCAGCATCTTGTGTAACAACAGGGAGCATGAAAAGGAAGTGCCTGAGCAAGGCAATAACTACCATTTAAAAAAAAACAAAACAAAACCTCTCTCCTTTTATCCTCCCTCCTGACCTTGAAGGATGTTGGAAGGTGTCATGACATCAGCATTTCCCAGCCTCTCCAAGCTGGGGGGAGTGTGATTTTTCTTCCTCAGGGCGGCCTGCCAAGAATAACAGCAGACTCCAGCAGGTCGGCACAGGAAGGGAAAGGCTGGCCCCTGATTTGCAGGCAGATGCTTGGAGAGCCAGAATGCATTTTATTAAAGCGCTCTCCAGAGATGCATAAACCTTTCACAAAAAAAAAAGCAAAGCAGCTTTTCACTCAAGCTATATATTTTTTTTAAGATAAACTCATTGTGGGGTTTTTTTCCATGTATTTGGAGTGGGAGCAGAAAGCGAAGGAATCCGCTTGGGTCAGGAAATACATTCTCTTGATGCACAGTCCTGGGACACCTTATTTAATTTCTCTTTCATCCATAGGCTGAGTCTAAATCCCAAAAAGGGTCAAGTTCTCATAATTCTCCTTGGGGGGAGTCCTGGCCCCACTGAAGTCAATGGGTGTTTTGCCTTGTCTCCAACAGGGCTGGGATTTCACTCCTAGTCCTCAGCTGGGGATGCTCAGGGCTTCTTTGGCATCTTGCCAAAGTGGAAGCTGAGTCAGAAGTTCAGGTTTGGCCCTCAGGATGGGATTTAGATTCGTTCCAAGGATGTTGAAATTGCTCTGGATCAATTCCCTGGATCTTAAGGCCCAGCCCCTACAAACCATGAAGAGGTTACGGTCCAAGCTCTAGACGTAGAGTCAAATGTTGCAGACTATCCCAGTCGTCGTAAGGTTCAGTTCAGTCTCATGAGCAGCATAGAAGCCACTGAACATGTTATGTATCTCCACGATGTTCTGTCCTGAGCCAAATCTGGCGCGTTACAGGGTGGGATGCCTGAAACAGACAGCTGTCCATTGACACCATGTTTCAGGTCTTCCAACGGGTCTTTTTCCTCCTGCCTTCATAGGGTCAATGTTGAAGATGATTCCCAGAGAGAAGCTGGTAGCCATTTGGAGCATGCCAGCATAGACTACATGCTTGACCAGACACTAGGTAAATGCATTTCAGGCCTATGCAATGATGATAAGAGCCTCGCCAGTGTCAGTTTTACAGAGGACAGAGCTGTTGAATCAATGGATGAGGGGGTTGTGGCACTTAAAGCCCTGGAAAGCTCAGCGGCAAAAGTCTACCAGAAAATTAGTTGGGGTAAATCCAGAATTCTTCTGGTGGTGATTTTGAAGGCATCAGAGGTGCTGGTATCTTAGTAAGTGACCACCCAGTGACAATTGCTGGTGATTTCACCTACCTCAGTTCCGTTGTCGATAACGTGGGTGGCATTGAGAGAGAACTCGAAGCCCGCCCTGCAAAACCAGAGACAGTAATTGGGCACCTCTTCAAGAAGGTGTTTTGCAAACCGAGCACCCCAATAAGTAAAGAGATGAAGCAGAGGCTATCTAACATGTTGGTGGTCAGTGTCCTGATATATGGGACTGAAACCTGGCCTCTCACTGTGCAGATTGGAAAGAAGTTGGACGCCATTCAGATGAAGCATCTCCAAATGAGTGAAAACCTCAAATGGTGCACATTCAAATCAACTGCAGGGATCCGCTTCCCAAATCAACCGGACCACTCTTGCAAATGGTCGCCCAGTGCTCTCTTGTCGGCTCTGAATGTCATTATAAAACTCCAGGGTCAACCTGCCCCGAACTTTGAGATTAATCCAAGCCCCAGTGTTATGGTTAGAGCCTCTCTTGTTGTTTGTTCTTCCAGCTATTGGTTGGCAGGAGCAGGTGAGCTGGTGAACATTTGCATATGGTATAGAAATGTAAAGCGATTGGCCGAGCTCGGGTAGACCAAGGCCCAGGGGGATGTGCTTTCAGACAGAGAGAATAAAGAGATTGTGGCTGGCTGAGAAGATGGTACCTAAAATACACTAACACAAGAAGGGGAAAACATTGAATAAGAAAATGAGGGGTATGATTTACAAATTACATGTCAGTCCCTCCACTAAGCCCTCATTTCAGCTCTGGTTTTTAAAGAAGAAATGAATCAAACCAGCACCTGAAATGCAAAGAAGGGTCAAATTCTTCTTCGTCTGTGGACTGCGATTCCCAGCTGGTTCACAGACTCTTGTGACACTGTGCAGGGATGAACTTGGGTCAGCTAGATGTAAATTCCACTGCAATTTGTGTCTTTGTCTAGTAATCTATTAACTTAGGTACTTGTCTGCCCTCCCCACACAACATACTGTGGGTGAATGTGAGTTGGAGCACTCTAGTAACCTCTGGCTCTTTGGCAAGCTCAAATTAACGAAGCAACAGTCCTGTGAAGTAGGAAGGGGTTAATGTCAATGTTTTACAGATGAAAACCTGAAACAGACACAGTGACTTGGTTAAAAAAATAAAAAGCGAGGCCAGTTGTCAGAATGCTAGCCAGGGACTTGTGTCCAATTCCATCATGGGATACCTGAGTGACCTGGACAGGTCACTTAGCCTCTCTGTGCCTCAGTTTCCCATCTGTACAATGTGGGGAATAGCCCCCTACCCTGACTTGCAGGAGTGTTGAGGATAAATGCATTGTCAGGTGCCCAGATACTACTGTAGCCGGGGCGATATACGTACCAGGATAGATTGCAAAGGACTGGGGAAAGGACCCAGGAATCCTGATTCACTAGCTGCTGTGTAAATGTATCAGTCAGCTGTAGCGAATGCATCCTGCGATTATTACCGTGTAGCAATGCATGTCGCGCTCCATGCCTCCTGATTTTGTATTTTATTTTCTGTGCAGACTAGCTATCTGGAACTAAAGCTTTCCAACACATGTGCTTCCTTCCTCACCCCCTCTGCTCACAGTGCAGACAATATATGCCTGGTGCATTCCCTACGGGAGCGTCCGGTATTTACAGGGCTAGCTTTCTGATAAAACCTCTAGATCTCTTGGCCAACTGAAGCCAGAGTAGAACCTTCCAAAGAAGCACTTCCATCAATTCTTACAGATAAGACACCGGCTGTAGATCTTGATCCCCTGTCCTGGTAGAAAACCTGCTGAGAGCAAGGACTCCTGGCTTGCTAATCAACTCGTGCGGGCTCACTCAATCCTGCAAGATGTTGTTAATGAGAGCAGGCTGAATTATTCATTGCAGGTCGTTTGTTTTGTGAATTCCACTCTTGAGGACATCTGGTACCTCTGGATAGGTAGAGTTTCAGAGAACCAAAATTCAGCTTGCATACGAATTTGGGATTCAGAGAACAGGAGCGATGGGTCCAGAGAGCAGGGTTTAGTCTGTGTTCTGCTGCTCTTTACAAAATGCCTAACTTGGAGTCGGATTGTAGCTAGCCTGTGCTGGATGGCACTTTGAGGAGTGGGTGAGGTGCAAGGAGCTTTCCTCCCTCCCTGCCATATGTACCTGTGTTGGGTCTCAGTGTGCCCAGGGCTAGAAGCACAGTGGCATTATGCACCACAAAGGGCATGGTGCAGAGATATGCCCTTTCAGAATATAGCCCAGCTCCTGCCCTGGTGCACATTTCTAGTGGCCTTCTGGCTGAGCTGGAAGAGCCAGGATCGAGCCCTCTTTGGGGCAGGGATAGAAACAACCTGAACATGAAACTGGCACCAAAACGTTCATTCCCGGATCAGTACCACGTCTCCCCCAAACACTACCTTGCCTGGCTTCTAACCCCCACTGCACACTAGTGAAACATAATCTCACAGGGACGCCTGATGTGCACAGGTGTAAATGTTCCTGGGGACATTTAAAACAGACCTGTGGGGGGCGGGCAAGGTGAAACCTGGCCATGTATCCAGAACTGGGGCTTCCCAGCTGATCACAGCTCTTGAAAAGAACCAAAAAGGTGGAATACTCCACCTGCTGGAGTGGTGGAAACCCATTGCTCCAACCACTTAAAAGTTACTGGCAAATACAGTAGAGAGAAACTTCCAGAAAGGTAGGAATTAGCCATAGGGCCCCTGCTAACATCAACCCCATGGCTACAACTGCCCAACCTACCGCATCAGTTGGGAAGGTCATGGGGAGGGGATTAGATGGGTTGAATGAGGGGGTGTGGCCTCCCTCTAAGATTGAGGGGTAGGGGCTACACCAGTCCCCCTGGTGGGCGGAGCTGAGCCAGCCCACCCCTCCCCTACCTTGGAAGCAGAGGGGCAGGACAGGACTTTAAAAGGCAGGCCCGTCTGCTCAGTTGTAGGAGACCGGGGGAAGGAAGCAAATGTCTGTCACTCGAAGCTGAGCCCGGCACCCAAGACAGAGCTCTGCTGCACCAAAGACCCAGAGGAGGTGCCGGGACTGCCGACTGGCCAGTACCCTGAGGAGCTAGTGGGGCTGCCGCTGGCTGTGTACCCCAGGGAGACGGAGGAACCCAGGAGACGGAGGTACCCTAGAAGGAGTAGTAGGAACTAGCTCCGGGACAGCAGACAGTAATCCAGTTGTGTTGCCAGAGTCTAGATCAGTGTGTTTTGGTGGGATTCCCACTGACCTAGGGGCGGGACCCTCTTCTACTGTCAGGATCCTGGGCTGGGACCCAGTGGAGAAGAACCAACCTGGGTCCTCCGGCCCCACTTTGGGGGTTGGCAGCCTACTCACCTGAGGTCAGCAGGCCTACTCACAGAGCTCTTAGGTTGCTTACTGCCCTGCCCTGCCCTGCCCGGAGGGCCAGAGCCCCCAGACTGCTGATTCCCCTACTGAGCATTGCACTTATAGGCCCAATGGAGTGAGGGACATTACAGGGTGGGACGGCCACGGATCACTACCATGAGACTGGATCTCTAATTTCAATGAGGCAGTGATGTTCACACCAGTGTTTTTACATTAGAGGTTATCACATTGGCACTTGCTTGTAGTGTTCCTTCCTTTGTGTACATGTATCCTTTCTTTGTGTGCATATTCTTCTTGGGCCTAGTTCACCCTCTTGGGTATCATTTATACCAGTGCAAAGTCCAAATCAGAGTGGGAGCTTTTCACCATCACTAGCTGGTAATTGGAATGAGTGAAAATTCCTCCAACAAAGCATCTTTCTGTCGGAAAATGAAGATTTGTTCAAATCAATATGTTTTGTGGGAATGCTTCAACAAGATTTAATTTAAAAAATGTAATGAAGCAATTTGATAGGGTTGCTGTATCGGAATTTGATTTTTAATTTCACTGTGATGTTTTCCTTGGATTTTTATTTTAAATTGTATTATAAATTATATATAAGACAAAGCAAAATATAAAACTAAAATAATTTTAAAATAAAAATAAGATACACAAAAAATTAAAAAAATAAGATAAATATATTTGTTTAAAAAAAACATTAAAAACTGAGTGCATGGAGTGGAAAGTGATGATGTCAAAATGCAAAGGAAACATTTAAACTGACCCATCATGGGAAATTTTGACATTTAATTTCCATTCAGAAAGATTTTTTTCCCCAAAATGTCCAAATTCCAGTTCCAGACCAGCTCTGCAATAACCAGCCAGCTCTGAACTGAGGCTTAGAGAGGAACATAACAGCTGTGACTGTCATAAAGGATCTAAATTCTGTTGACTTTCAGTGCAATTTGAACACCTAACTTGCAGGTCCCTTTGGAAATCCCAGGTTCGGAGGTGTAACATTGGAGGGGCAAGGATTAGGAGAGCTGATGATCAGGACTGGTAAAGCTACATTGAAGTGAGATGGGACGGTATCAAAGTGATCATGTGAGAGCTGCCTCCTCTCATGCGATGTTTAATGGAGATCAGAGCACTCATGGGTCAGATGTCAATGGGCGTAGCTCCACCAACTGGTGTAAACGGGCGTAGCTCCAGCTAGGACAGTGGGATAGTGCTGGTTTATACTGGCCACGAGTCTGGCCCAGGGGTGAAAGTAAGTCCAAAGACTTATCGGTATGGGGGCTGGCTCCGTGCCCTCCCCTCCCCAGGAGTGTGGGGGGGTTCAAGCAGAAGGGGTGGAGCTGGGGGCCAAGCATCCCCCAGCCAACTGCCTAGCGCTCCAGTGGCAATTTAAAGGGCCTGCGGCTCCGGCTGCTGCTACCCTGTCTCCCCCACTCCTCCCATTGGCCTACTGGCAGGGCTGCTGTTGGGGGGCGCAAAAGGGGCAGGGACGTTAAAGCACTGCCATGGCAACGCTCTAATGTAGGCTGCTACCGGCTTCTTCCTGGTACACTGTACTGGCCCGTACCAGCCCCATATTCCAAAAGGACTGTGAGATGGGATGACTAGACCCTAAGCTTCAACAACCACCAAGGGGTTAATGGACAGAGCAGCTACTTCCCCACCATGCGGCTAATTAGTGGGCCAGCAACAGATGAGATAAAAGGTTGTTCCTAGAAGAGAAAAGTGCAGGAGACTCTAGAGGAGAGGAGCTCCCAGGAACAGGAGTTTCAGGAGCGACTGCTGAGATCACTGGGAGACCGAGTTTGTCAGATAACCTCAGGAGACTCTCCTCAGACGGAAGGTAGGAAGCGGCCCAGGGAAACAGCAGCAAGTCTATGGGACAGCAGCCTCTAGCTTTTCAATACAGAATCCCTGGCTGGAAACCAGAGGAGAGGGAGGGCCTGGCTTTCCCTCCTGACCCCCAAGGAAGGGGAGGTAAAAACCCATGACGCAAAGGGGGACAAGGACTGTCAAGCCCAGAGTGGGCTGATGGCTTAGGACAGGCTGAGTCGTGAACAGGGGCGAATTAGCCCAGGCTCTGAGGGCTTGGGAATGGAGGTCCCAGAGCCAAAGAAACCTACACCAGGCTCAGCCTGGCTAGTGCCTGACCTCTCTCTCCAGGCTGGTTCTCAGCAGCTCAAATTCAACTCCAAAGGGCTGGACCTGCGCCAAAGGCAGAGGAGGGGAGCGCAGATGGCATTTTCACCTGTCGGATGAATGGGCTTGGAATAGCAAGTTAAAACCAGAGACCATTTCCTCCTGGGGCATCTTCACCCTCATGCTCAAGGCCTTTCCTCCCTCTCAAACCATGGGCAGAAAACAGCTTCAGATGTTCCTGCATCAAGGCAGAAAGAGAGTGTGTGTGTGTGTGAGTGAGTGACGCAGACAGACAGACAGACACACACACACACATCCTGAACTACAGGCGAGCAGCACATGGTACTCTCTACAGTAACTGTGTTATTTAAGTCGGGGACACCCATTCAGGAATCCAGTATTCAGCCCTGCCACCAGTTATCCTTTCCATTAGCTGGTGTCTTAACCTCCTCTGTGGGATAATGACACGGACACATAGTTCCCGAGGCTTGAGAAGCTGACGAAGCACTTTGAGGATGTATCAGGAATTGTGCTCAGGGAGTGCCAAGTGTTAATTATTCTGAGCACCCCTGTGGGGTTATTGCTGTTAGCACCTTGGGGCCGAGGAAAGAGCTAGGGTTAGATTTCCAAAGCATCTTTGCATGCTGTGGGCCTGTCGATGGCTGCAGCCAGAGTGGCAGGGCTAATGCCCGCAGTGTTTTTACTGCTTTGTAGAATTCAGAGATGGTCAGTGCTGGTAATTTTTTAATAGCAGGTTCTAACAGCCACTGTGTTGACATGGCCCTTTGGCGTAGGGGCTTGGCATTGCAAAGCACAGCTCTCTGGAAGCGGGGGAGGAGAGGGGCTTAAAAAAACCACACACCATGTTGAAGGACTTGGCTCCCGCCTGACTGAGTGAATCACCAGCCCAGCTTCCTGCAGGCAGCACACAGGTCTTTCCGCAAACACCTCCCCTCCAAGCACGCTCGCCAGAACTCTCTCTCGCTAATTGACCCTGTCTGTGTTTGCACTGAGCTCGTCAGCATGGTATCTGGGTGCCTTGGAGCTGCCTAGTTGATTGGCTCTGTCAAGATCATAGCCTCCAGGAGAGGCACAACCGGAGTTTGACTTTTAAAGAGTCAGCAGAGTATTCCAGGAGCCTGCCTGGTTCCATGAGTCTGTACTAGTCCGTTCTGACAAGCCAAGAACCAGCCAATTTGTTACTAAAAGAAAGCAAGGCCTGCTCCCTTCTGAACGCTCCTAAACGCCTTTTGCTGCTGCTGCTATAGTTCATTAGTTACTCTGTGTCTGTACTGTTGGAAACTTGCATTGTTGAAATTAACAATGCACTGGCCACAGAGCTGGCAGAGGACAAACAAAGCAAGGAGAATAATATTTGCACCTTCCAGCCAAGCATGGTCAACCCATGGGTGTGTGTCTGGGATGGAAAAGACTGTGGTTCTCAGTCTTTTCCATCCCAGACCCCTACCCATCTAGGGGATCTACCCCTCTCCCATTTAACACTCTGGAAAAGTCAGAGCCCCTGACACCCAGTTGTGTCCTCTGTCAAGAACCTGAGTGGGGATTATTTTTGTGCCGATCCTGAGAATCTCTAATCTCACCATTAGGGTGTGAAGATCAGATTAAGCCTAACTGGGCCCATTTCATCCCTGAAGTCAGTCCAAGTCCAGGTTAACCAGCTTGTTTCTCTGCCTGACCCTTTTTATTTTTTTTCTCCATCCAATGCATCACCTTCTCCTTCAAAGGCCATTGGGTTTAGCAGTATAGGGCCTATGACGAACCCAAGCAGTTCCGAATCCACCCACTAGAGAGCTGTGCTATATGCAAACATACCCTAAGAATGGATTGAACAGAGTGGTGTACATCTCCCTGCACAGTAGTCTGAGCTCACTCGTTTAGCGGATGAGGTAACGGTTTCACAGGAGGAGGAATATTGTCTTCAAGCTTTCAGATCAAATCGTCTTCATTCATTTCCTTAGCAGCTTGCCTGTCCCAGGCTCTATTATCTTTTTATCAAGCTTCTCCCCGAGCTGTCATGCCAGCAAATAGCAACAACTGTTTACTACTATTTTTCATCTCTGCTAGAGTTCAGCTTTCGCTCTTGATAAATATTAATGGGTGACCTCCAGTTACCAGTTTTCACTAACGAAAGATGCTCTTTATGTGCTGCCTGTCCCCATCTCTGGATGCAGCTGGTCTGACTGAATGGCGGGGAACATGAGACCCGGCTCTGTGTATCGTGCCAGCTAACTTTCTATTTTGCACCATTTGGGACAAGCTAACTCAGATTTCCCATTGCATTTTTTTAGGGCGGGCCTGCTCTGAAGAGTGGATTTGAAGCTAGCAAAGATCCGCTCCCTGCACGTATCTTTTGGGCTCATGCATCATCAACGGATTCTGCCCATAGTTACATCTTACACGGAGCCTGATTCTCAGCTGCATCAATGCTCGTGTCAACGTTTACACCTGTGCAAAGTTGGGTGTGAAACATTAGCAAACCAGAATGGCAGCCTTGGTACACTCCTTTGTAGTAGAACTCGTGTAGACAACCCATGGTAAAGGGCAGTGGAGGATCAGAGCTTCAATGAGTTTGCAAATGAAGGCAAAATGTGAAAGTAACAAAGTGCCACAGATGTATCTCCAGGTGGGTTTTTTGCCTGTAAAATCTTTATTATCGGTGGTGATAAAGCCGGTTTGAACCTGAGCTGATTCTCATTTTCCAACCTGGCAGAAATAGAAAAACCATTCTTTCCATTGGGAAACACTTTGAACTGGGTTTTAATGACAACTGGTCAAATATTTTTCTATCCAAACTTTTTGACATAAAATGCCTTTTTGGTCAAAATCAAAGCGTTTGAGAAATGTTTTCCTTTTGGTCAAAAATGTTCATTTTTCAATGACAAATTTTGAAATGCAAAATTTCAATTTTCTTCCCAAAATTTTGCTTCACTTAAATGGGGGGGAACCTTTCTCTCATTTCCCCTCCCCCACCCTTTCACAGAGAGATTTAAAAGAGAGAGCAAGTGGGGCCGGGAGTTACCCACAAAAAATGTTTTTTTAAATTAAAGAATTTTTTAAGTCAGTTGAAAAAAAATTAAAATGTTAAAAAAAAATGTCTTTTGAAAATTTGTCATGAAACATACTTACAATTTTTCAACCAGGTCTAGTTAAAAACACAAACCAAGTGCATGTATTAGCCATTTAAAAAAAAAGGCAAGAAAAAGATTGTATATCAGAGTTCAAGATGAATGAACTTTGGAGCAATCATCAGCTTATTACCCATTTAACAGATTGGCATGCAAGTTACACTGGCAGCACAGAGCTAGCCATCAGGTGACAGGGTTCTAATCCTGGGTATGCATTTGGCTTCCTGTGAAACCTCAGGCAAATCAGTTTCACTCCTCTGTGCCTCAATTTCCCCATCTGTCTAATGGCAATAATCATCTCTACGTCCTAGTGGTGTTGAGAAGCTAAGCTGATGTTTGTATTTATCAGTGCGAATTCTTATCTTGGCATATTTATCCGGATTCTCTCGGCAGTTTGCATGTGTCCCAGTTTGAAATTGGTCATTTGAAATGGCGCGATGTATTTCTAGAGGGGTGATGATTTGATTCTTGATGTTTAAAAATGCAGCTGTAGATGCTGGGTGAGCCATTCTGAACTTGAGTATGGATCTGAGCATGTAAGAATGTATTATTTTTAACTGATTTCTTCAAAAAGCGGTACTCATCCATTAGGAATAATTAAAAAAAAAACAAACTACTCAAACTCCAATCACTCTTACGCTGCATCAAGGTAAAATACACATTCACAGCTGCCTCCAGCCATTAAATCCTCCATTTCCCTTACTTTTCCCAGTCGGACTCTCTGTATATTTGGGAAGGAGATTTGATGGGTCTGGCAACTGTAAGACTTCACAGTAATTACCAAGGTTTGACTTTGGTATCTCTCTGTGGCATGGCTCTCCTATCTGTGCCTCACAGCTTAATGGATTTTATCCTCTGGCCGTGCCCAAGTAAGACAATACCAGGATCCCCATTTTACAGGTGAGGACTGAGCGGACAGAATGCTGAAAGGACTTGCCCATGGTCAAGCAGGAAGTCTGTATCTGAACTGAGAATTCAATCCAGGCATTCTGAGTCCCTGTCGCTGTCCACTAGACCATGCTTTCTACTCCTTGATGGATAGTCGCTGAGGAGGAGTGGGAGTTTCGCCACTGACTTGGGTGAGGCCAAGATTTTACCCTGAAAGCTACCTTCTAATGGTTACTCTGGAGTCTGTGTAAAAGGAGTTGGTGGGTCTCACTCCAGTTGCGTGTGCATAGGTGCCTGTGTGGCAGGTGGCACTGAGGAGCACTGTGGCGAGTTGTCAAACATGTTCAGTGAGAGGCAAAGCATGGGATGGCCCGTGGAGGCTGAAGTCCCTTCTCCTCTTCAGAAGTGATCCCTGCAGGTCTGGCGTGGAGACGCAAAGGCAGGATAGCGTGAAGAAGCTTTGACTCTCCCCGGGGTGTGGATGTCAGCCCAGCACCGATTAGTGTCGCTTTAGGACCAGGGAGTTTAGTTTTAAGATTCACATCCAAAAATCTTTTTAACCCTCTCTTAGATTTTGCTTCCATTGACAAAATGTCCAAGAAACACCAGAATAATCACCCCAAACAAATACCAATAATCAAACCTCAGGAGTACAAGAGAACCCATTTTGCTCCCCCCACCTCCCACATACAGATTCCATCAAAAAGGCATTGCATCTCACAGCACAGCATTGCCTGGGTCTTGTCTTAAATTATACATGCTTTTGAATTGCCTAGTTAGAGAAATATTCTGTTTTCAAACAACAGCCCAGGAGCAGGATTACAGGGAGGGGGTGGTTTGGGGAATGGCCACGCTGATTCCAGTGTAGTGTGGCCTTTTGAAACGCACTTTAATGCACTCTCTGACTCACAGAACAGCTGGAAAGAATAAGCAGTTAGTAATGTCCATATTAACCTCAGCACACTAGGAACAGAGCATAGGCAGAAGATGCCACAATTATACTAAACGCCTCTGCTACTCTAAATCAGACCCACCAAGTTGGGGACTGCTCGTTGGTAATGTGGCATCACTGGCATACAGCTCCAACAGTGTGTTAGGTGGGACGCATCAGGAAGCAGTCTGACCCAGCAACAGTGGTGATGTTAGGGCCAGATCCCTGGCTGGTGTAAACTGATTTAGCCCCATTAGCTTCAGTGGCAGAGATTTCACACCAGCTTCGAATCCAGTCCTATGTGCAGTCAGTCCTATGAGGCCGGGGTTGGCTATAAACATGGGTACGTATATTTCAGTGCAGGTACATTCCACATGCCCACTGCATGCTGGGCTTAGGAGCCATCTTGTTGTTCTGTTTCTGTACAGAGGCTCACACAAAGGGCTCCTGGGCTGTGAGTCAGGCTCCTGGATGTTACCGCAGTACAAATAATAATTGCAAATGAAGGGCCCGGTACGGCTTCCTTTTAAATCAATGGGAGTTTGGCCAGAGGTTTCAGAGAGAGCAGCGCTGGGCCCTTAGATCTGCAGCAAAATTCTTCTCCGTTCGATTACAGAGACGGCACCGAAGCTGATTGGGGGCAGGGGGTACTGCCATGCAAAGCGAGGGGAATGTTGGTATCAGGCTGGGAACCAGAAACCACGTTCTTGTGGTACTGAATGGCTCAGGGGATTAGGACTGATCACCAAGCACTGGCTTGGATGCAGTCACATCCGAGGGCCACTTGGGTCTGACGGCAGTTTGGTGGCCTACACATAATTATTCTGATTATTTATTGCCGTACCTAGGAGCCCTAGTCACGGACCGTGACCCCATTGTGTTAGTTGCTGTAGGAAGCCTCGCTCCTGAGGGCCGCACATCAGTCACCCCCATGACAAATGCCATCCTTGTCAATCGCTGGAGACTAATTTATCTTGCTACCGGTACAGAGGTCCCTGTATGGCGGGGCAGAGAACCGTGTGTTGTGTAGGGACTTGTGCTAGCTCCGTCCATCCTGTGGCTAGTGGATTTCAGCTACTAGTGTCCGCCATCCCCTTTCACCAGCTCTAAAGTCACTTTAAAATGATTAAAAGGATGGCTTTCGCCCACCAGACTGAATGGAATTGTTGCGGAGAATCCTCTTTAGAGCCTGCTGGAGCCAGGGCTCTCCCCTGAGGAGGTGCTGGTGGCCAGGGCAGATGTTTTCAGTCCTTTCTGAAGCTGACTGAGAATCTTCTCTCTCCCCCGCTCGGCTTGTGTTTTGCAAACAGCAGCCACAGGAGTAAGGCCCTGCAGAGTGATAAATGAGCTGCTCTGCCCAGCTGCAGCCAGGGCCCCGGAAGCGGCCTTGGATGCCTGCTGTGTGCCTGTGCGGTGATGCACTGCATGTGCTGGGAATTGGAGATTCACATTTCCCCCTCAGCACGGAGGCCTACAAACAGCCTGGGCAAGGAGCCAGAGTACAGGACCTGGAGCCAGGTACTGGGGTTCTGGGCCATGGTCTTTCTCTGTTGCCTTGGCATATGGTGTAATTTCTCCGTGCCTCAGGCTCTCAATCTGTAAAACAGTTCTTGCTTCTAGATCTTCTGGGCACTTTTTTCCCCCCTGGCTGATGATTTATTTACTGAAAAACATGGTTTCAGGTTGTCTAAAACTGTCTGCCAATTCGGGTTGAATTTGGAAAATAGTTTTGGCTGGGGAAAAAACCTCCAAAGGGTTGAAACATTTTGTTTTGACATTGTCTAAATGAAACATTTTGACTTTAGGTGTGACCTAAAATAAACAACGGGGGGGGGGGGGGGGGACCGGGGGGGAAAAACCAAAAACAAAACAAAACATTTAAGTTGGGGTTTTGGTTTTTTATTCTGGTGAGAAAAACTGAAAGAGAGTCATTTTAGGTCAACTTGAAATAATGTTTTTTTTCCTGAATTTTTCTGTTCAGCCACTGAACTGAAAAATCAATGACTCACCCAACCGTCCTTGCCTTTCGGTCCCAGAGGGTTGGGGTTAGGTGAGAAGGAATCCATATTTTTACAGTGCTTCAAGATATAAGTATCTCATTCAGTATTAACAGGAGGGGTGGGAAGATCTTGTGCCATACAGAAAATACTTTTATTCCTGAAGGGACATGAGAAAAATTAGTATGCAAATTGAACTGAATACCCATATTGATGGAAACTCTCCCAATGTTGGCAATTGGCCATAATAACACAAAGAGCTGGGTAGTGACTACGAGCGCCGCTGCCTTCTAGGAGTGGGGATCACACCCTGCCCATGCGGGTGTCATAGTCTTCATACTGCTGAGAGCTCGTGAAGATTCTCCTTTAGCTCACGTGTGCATTTAGAGCACAAGGATCTGAATTCTACCCCTGCTGATGCTGTGAAGTTCTTAGTGTAGCATGTGACACAGCAACAACTGTGAAGTCCTGAGTGGCTTTGGATTTTTAGACTAGTAGCAATACTGAGCACTTACATAATGCTTTATGTTTTCAAAGGACTTTCCCTATGTTAACTCATTAATTCACATAGCTGCCTTCCCTCCAAGGGTGCCAAATATCATATGGTCAAAAATAAAAACCCAAATTATAGTGTGGTAGCTCCTGCAGCCCCAGTCAGGGATTGGGCCCCATCGTTCCAAGGGTTGGATAGGTGATGAGGATGCCCAAAGTCTAGAAACCAAATAAAGCTGTAAACTACTCGACAAGTAGCAAGTCAGTCGCCTGTTTAACACCCCTACTGCACGTGCCCAGTCCGCCCTGAGATTGTTCTGAAAATACCCCACCTAGGCAGGGGACTAGCGTAGACTACCTGCCGTCTAACCCTGGAGCAGACCTAGAAGGCGGCGTGGTAAAACACCGGCAGCTGGTCTCCAACGGTGCTTGCACTTTTGTGGGATTTTCAGGAAAATCTCAGCACCGAGGAGGCCAGACAGAGCTGGAATATGTCTGCCTCGCTCCCCAAAGCTGACTTCACCACACCAATGTGAGATCGATGTTGCTGTTACTTTTTAGACTGTACGTTTTTTGGAGACAGGGAGTGTGTCATCCTGGAAGTCTGTGCGGACCCTGGCACTACTGTGGTACAAATGATAGGTTATCAATTATACATTGTCACTGAAGTTAGAGAAAATACTGGGTAAATTACCTCACCTGTTCTTCTACTGCGTGGGATTGTTCCCTTCAATCAGTGCTTTGAGACAGTGTGGCCCAGTGGCTAGGGGGCTGGACTGGGGCCCAGAACACCTGGCTTCTATCCCCAGCCTTGCAACAGGCATGTGACTTTCCCTCTGTACTGATTTCCCCATC
Source organism: Dermatemys mawii (assembly GCA_007922305.1). Lineage (NCBI taxonomy): Eukaryota > Metazoa > Chordata > Testudines > Dermatemydidae > Dermatemys > Dermatemys mawii. The sequence goes on along the minus strand of ML677343.1, from coordinate 30,441,825 downwards.
TGTAAAATGGGGATAATGACACTTTTCTCCCTCTTAAAGCACTTTGAGATCCATGAGCGAAAACCTCTCTCTGAATATCACTTATTATTTTAATGACTCAAGCGACGGGCTTTCTGCCTTATCACTAAGCCGATTCCACAGCTTCATAGATCCCTCCACTGGGAAATAGCACAAAACACAATTCAATATTTTCCTCCCAGCAGCAAACACCGAGCCCTCCTCAGCTGCTTTCTGTCTCAGTGGGAATGTTCTGGTGAGCACCCCTTTGATACTGCATTGCCTTCTCTGTCCGTTCTCTCCTAAGGGGTGATGGTGGGGTTCACTGTGGGGCGGAGAGTGTTGGGGGAATATGCAGCTCCTGCCTGGGACTTGTCAGGAGTGAAATGTATTAGCTTATGAAACCACGCAAGAGAATTAACCGAGTGAGGGAGTTCTCCGCAGTACCTGGTTGGAAACTGGTGCAGACTTCAGCCGCTTACGTGCTACTTGTTGTTTTTTGAATCCATGAGTCACAGGGAAATCCCAGACTGAATGGTTTGGTTCCCTTGCCCTCAAACTCCTGACCAATGCAACAGCTTGGGGAGGAGAAAAACCAAGCTCTCTACCTGATCAGAGTTGTTGTGGATGGAAAGGAATGGAATAACTTCAACAATGCCACTGGCACATCACTGCATGTAGAAAAGGGGACACATTAGAGACTCGTAAATAGTTGTTACCGACACATGTAAGTCAGGTGCATTGCTACATGCACATAACTCCATTGGTTTCAGTGGATGATCCAGGCATAGAACAACTGCAACATCAGGCCTATAAATAAAGAAAATGTAATGAGCTGCTGCTGCTGCTGCCTCCTGGAAAACTTTGGGGAAGAAATTCCTTTAGCGCCAGTTCTCCTTGTGCATCATGTTCTATACTTGGTTCCCCCCAGCCTTTATCGCTAGGGCCACCGGCATAGAAACCGGATCTTCGCCCCATGAGAGTCCTTCTGCCCGCTCCTGCATTCTCCAGCTGACGTCATACAATCCGTTTGATCTCATGGACAGTCACTATAGAGGAAGAGGATGACATCCAGACCTGATCTACTAGAGCCCTGGTATAGAGCTGTAATGGAGGGGAGCCAAGCCTGACTGGGCAGATCGTGCTATTGAAGACGCAGGTGTTGTCTGCATGTGCAATTAGTTGATATCCATGCCCGAATGCTAGACAGTACCTGGAAGAACCAGGTTTGCTCTTCACTTTGGTAGATCAGCCAGCGCACAGAAATTTGAAATTTGCACCTGAGTCAGGAACAAGCAGCAAGAGCAGTTAAACTGAGAAGGAAGAATGTTCCTGTTTTCATGCAAAAATCTCCATTAAAAAACAAAAGGAAGGCAAGTTTTTTAAATGAGCAAGTGTTCCCAAGGAACGGGCTCTGGGAGACTAGTTGTTAGACTAAACTGCTTCCTCACTCTCCCCGCGCTCATCAGAATAATAAGGATGTGCTGAGATCCTATGGGCACGGGAGCCATTAAAGAATCTGTACATATCCTGAGCTCTTAGAGCTGCTCTGTGCTCAGTCATTCTTCACAAAACTAGGCCTGTCTCATCTGTCCATCCAGGCCTTTATGTGGGGCTCATCACAGACCCCTGGACTCTTTCTGTTACTGGTGAGTGCTACCTATTGATGGCAACTTACATACCTTGGGCCTGATCTCGAGAGGTCCTGAGTACCTGATTCTCTCAAAGAGTCTCTGCAGGGTGACGAGCAGCACCCCGTCTTCCCCTGTGCCATCCATGACAGTGCAGAGCGCGCAGGCCTTTATACATGGTGGGATATTTACACTCCTGAAGAAGCACCTCTTGGAACTACCCTCCCGCACTCTCCCGTGCACACACACCTTCAATGACAACACTGAAGCATCCTGAAGGTTTTCAGAACATTTTTTAGTTGCAGACCTCTGCTGGATGCTTGGATGGTTGACTAAAGCCAGTGTTAATTGTCTCTGAATGTAATAACACCTTGCATTTCTGCACTGCCAATGAGTCAAGGACACCAAAATGCTTTACAAGCATTAAACCTTCATAATATCTCCCCAGGGAGGTCAGGTTATTCAAGGCTTCATTCAGCCATCACTGCAATGCAGCGAGCTCTGGCTTGGATCACATCCGTTGTTTAACAGTGCACAGCAACATTACACAGCCTGATTGCAACTGAAGGGGAATGTTAAGTAGTGGGGCTAATTACCAAAGCTAGGATTGGGTCAGGCCAGAGCGTTATTGCTTGATGTAAAGTGCTGCAGAAATGGTTGGTGGTATTTTTCTAATGCAAAGTGACCCCTCATGCCCACAGGCAGCCAGTGTGAGGCTTCAGGGGATTGCTGGTGTATCACAGCACCCACGGGTACCCTGCTGGGCCCTGGTTTTCAGTGGTGTGACGGAGTCAGACCAGAAGGGTATAGGAGAGTGCTGGAAGGCAGGTATATCAGCCTCAGGATGTGTAGGTCCCTGTTCCCTGGATAGCCAAACAAAGGCCATTCCAGGCCAATCAAGACACCTGGGGCCAATTAAGAACCTTCTAGAAAGGAGTAGAAACAGCTAGCCTAATTGGGACACCTGAAGCCAATCAGGGACTGGCTGAAACCAGATAAAAACCTCCCAGTTAGTCAGGTGGGCTGTGGGTGTCAGGAGCTGTGGAAGGAGGTTGTGCTGTTGATGAGACTGAGTGTTGGACAACATATCATCCAGAAGGAAGGAGGCCCTGAGGTAAGGGTGAAGTGGAGTTTGAAGAAGCAGGGACTGCTGTGGGGAAGTAGCCCAGGGAATTGTATTGTGTTTTGTGCCTAAAAGGTCAGCCATCTTAGCTGATACTATTAGGGTCCCTGGGCTGGAGTCCGGAGTAGAGGGCGGGCCCGGGCTCCCCCCTTTCTGTCTCCCCTAATTACTTACTGAGAAAGGGAGGTCACTCTGGGGCCTGGATGAGTTTCTGAGGCCCCTACATCTGCCAGCAAGCGCAGGACCCACAAATACAGACTCGGAACTTTGTCACAGTGGGGACAGAGGGAAGAGCTCACCGAACGTGTCCCTGCGGCCATGCCCTGGGCAGGAAGGCTACTCTGCCCAATGCAGCTTCTGTCTGGGGCTGCGCCCTGTCTGTTCTGGATCAAAGCTCTGATTTACTTGGAAAGCTCCTAGCTGGGAGTCGGGGGTTGGCACAAAGGCCTCAGAAAGGCCTGATACAAGAGGTTGGCCATAGAATTAGCAATAGATGATGCCAGCCAGAGAAAAGTGTGTGTGTGGGGGTCAGAGCTACATTCCCTGGCAGGGGAAATTATTAGGGCGATGGGCCTCCAACTGCGCAGCCATCCTGGAAACTTCTTCCCATCCTGCAGACACACGTGGGTCAATGCACAAAACCGCCAGAGAAAAATCTACCTGGTTTTACAACAACTCCCCTCACCCCGCTCCAGGTACAAGGGAGCCTGGCGCTGGAGACTCGCCAAGTCAGGGCCCCAGGAACGCCAGTGCACCGAGGTGAGCGGTTTCGCCCGCTTCCCCCGCCTGCTGCGGAGAGATTCCTGCCCACTCCAATCAGTGGCCAAGGCTCTGGCAGGCGCACACGGGACCGTGCGCTCAGTGGGTGGCCCGGCAGCCGGAGCCGGGTTACCAGGTGGCTTTTCCTCCCTCCGGGAGAGGGGAGAGCAGCAGCACTGAGCTGTGGGGCAGGTGTCTGGCTGGGGGCTGGGGCGGCAGCAGCTGCTGGGGGTGGGAGCGGAGTGACCCACCGCGCTGCGGAGATGGCGCTGCCGAGTTCGCAGCCAAACTTTGCACGAGACTCGCACGGACAAAGTTAGCTCCCAGCTGCCAGGCGGCTCCAGTCCTTCCAGCGGCGCCTCCCCGGGCTCCGCTCCACAGAGACTCCCCTCCCACCGCTGCCATGGGGCGCTGATCGCCCCCAAACTTGGGCTAACTTTTGCACCGCTTGCCGGTCTCCCCGCCGCCCGGCCCATCCGCGAAGGCGGCTGGGCAGCAAGATGAGAGCGCAAGGAGTGGACGCTGCAGGTGAAGCAGCCCCGGGAGAACCAGCCTTTCTTCCCC
>ML677343.1:30360901-30437741 GCA_007922305.1 Dermatemys mawii | reverse complement strand
CACTGCACTACGGCCACATACAGCAAGGCGCATCTTGCTAAAGAGAAACCAGCTGGGTTTGGGGTTGGATCATCATCTCTGCTTTCAATCTGGATAACAGTTCCTGGGCCTGACTCTGGTATTTGGTTGGGGAAGCTGCTGGATCAGTGATGGGGAAAGGAAAATAATTACTTAGTGAGGTTTGGTCTTGATCCTTTGGCAGTGGAGTCAATTACCCTGCATCTCCTAGCCCATCACAGCAGGTCTGCTCCCTTTACCGGCACGTACCCGCACCCATCATACACATTATATACTGCCGCTTTGTAAAACTGTCACAGAAACTTAACAGCCTAAGCAGACCTACTTGCCTTCCCTCAGTCCTACTTAATCCTAATGACAAAATGAGTAGCTTACTGCCCAAGATGAGGGGCCTGAGAAACTGTGACTACAAAGTGGATTGACTTCCTGAGCAATTTTTTTGTAAAGAGGCCTCTAAAATTGTACCTACAGATCACTATAGCTAAGTGGTTGAAACAATGGAGGTGTGTGCTCTCGCACGTTCTGCGCTTGCACACTCAGGCCAGGTAGATGCTTATCTACCCGGTTTGTCTGGCCCTGCAGTTTGCTCACACCCATTGAGGTTTTTTTCACCTGACAGCGTTTTAGTTTGGAACAAGTGCATGTAAAATTCTTCTTCTTGTCAAAGCAAGGTGTTCTTGTGGCCAAGGCAAAGGACTGGGGCTGAAAAACACGGGTTCTGCTGCCAGTGACCTTGGGCGAGTCACCTAATATCAGTGCCTCAGTTTCCCATCTGTGAAATGAGGATAACAATATTTCCTTTGTCTGTATTGTTTTCAATTGTAAAGTCTTCAGAGCAGGAACTGTCTCTTGCAATGTGTATGTACGGCACCTAACATGGTAGGGCCTTGATCTTGGTTGCTATTATAACACTGCTCTACAGCCAAAATGCTTCTGTAATAAATGTAGTCAAACTTTACTAATTCTGGGTCACTGAGAATGAAAATGATGCTTAAAATTGTTGATTGGCTCTAGTTTTCAAGATATGCTATTGGGTCAGTATATACGACCCTTGAACTGGGAATGGCGGAGGATAAGTGAGTTATAAAGGGAAGGAATCTCAATTTAAACCAGAAATGACTAAAATACATCTTTGACTGGATCTATGAATAAATCTTTGACTGGGTTTGGACAGTACTTGCTTTTTAGGCAAAACCATGAATGATGCAATCTGAAGCTGGTATTGCGTCATACATGATATGAATTGCATCATGTTATTCCTAGAAGTCATGGATGATGCAATCATAATGAAGCTTACATCACTCTGCTGAACAAATTGCCCTATATCAGCTCTAGAAATCATACAGTGTCGTGCTTTCTTATTTGTCAGTGTTTAATTTTGCAGAGGGACACATTTCTGTTTAGCCAAAGTGAGCAGAGATGCCTCGTACTTGTGTGAACAGTGCAGATAACTTCTGCTATGTTTGTGGTGAAGTGACTTTTGCATCACAAAAGCGCAGTATAACCACTATGGTTAAGAAAGCCTATCACCTTTATTTTGGCTGCAAAATTGGAGATCAGGACAAGAGGTGGGCCCCACACATATGCTGCAACACTTGTGCAACAAATCTTCGCCAGTGGTTGAACAGGAAAAGGAAATCTATGCCTTTTGCAGTGCCAATGATTTGGAGAGAGCCAACAGATCATACCAGCAATTGTTACTTCTGCATGGTGCCTCCAGTTGGGAAAGGTGTGTCAAAGAAGAAAAAGTGGACTGTGCATTATCCAAACATTCCATCAGCTATACGCCCAATACCCCACGGAGAAGGACTGCCGGTTCCTGATGCACCAGAATCATTCTCACTTGAGTCAGACGAGGAAGAGGAAGAGGATGAAACTTCTGGTCCTGAACCATCAATGTCACAGGACCCACATTTTCTCCCATCCTCCTCCTCTGAACCACACCTCATAACACAAGCTGAACTGAATGACCTTGTCAGGGATTTGGAACTACCCAAGAGTAAGGCAGAGCTGTTGGGCTCCAGACTACAACAGTGGAATCTCCTGGCAGGTGATGTTAGGGTTTCCATGTTCTGTGACCGTCAAAAGGATTTTGTCCCATTCTTCTTCATGGAAGGTGATCTTGTAGCCTGCAACAACATCAGTGGTGTGATGGCAGTCCTCAACATCGTTCACGATCCAGATGAGTGAAGACTCTTCATTGATTCATTGAAGACATTGCATAATGGCAATGTTTTGCCATCAATTCCAGTTGGTCATGCAGTCCATATGAAGGAAACCTATGACAACATGAAACAACTTTTGAGGTGCATAAACTATGACCAACATCAGTGGCAGCTTTGTGGCGATTTGAAGGTTGTTGCTCTCTTGCTTGGTCTGCAGACTGGATACACAAAGTACTGCTGTTTTCTCTGCGAATGGGATAGTCGTGCAAGAGATTCCCACTACATCAAGAAAGATTGGCCACTCTGACAGTCATTGGAGCCTGGGAGGAAAAGTGTTCAGCATCCACCACTTGTTGAATCGAGGAAGATTTTGTTACCACCCTTACACATCAAGCTGGGTCTGATGAAGAATTTTGTCAAGGCCATTGACAAAACACAAGCAGCTTTCAAGTACCTCTGTGGAAAATTTCCAAGGTTAAGTGAAGCTAAGATAAAGGAAGGTGTCTTTGTTGGTCCTCAGATTCGTGAACTTCTTCGAGATGATACATTTGACCATGCACTGCGTGGCAAGGAAAAGACGGCACGGAAAGCCTTCCAGTCAGTGACAATACATTTTCTCGGAAACAACAAGGCAGACAACGACAGGTTGTTGGTGGAAAACCTCCTCAAGGCATACAAAAGCCTTGGTTGCAACATGTCACTAAAGATACATTTTTTGCACTCTCATCTAGATTTTTTTCCACCGAACTGCAGAGCAGTGAGCGACGAGCACCGCGAGCGATTTCACCAGGACATTGCAACAATGGAGAAACGCTATCAGGGCAAATGGAGCCCATCAATGCTTGCAGACTATTGCTGGACAGTAACAAGAGATGCTCCATTTAATGAATACAAGAGACAAGCCAAGAAGTGCCGAGTAGACACTGAATAGGACTAAACTATGTACATAATAGTTTTTTGCCTTTTGTTTCATAATACATTTTATTTATATAACCCTTTTGCTGATTTTTAAAGTGTTACATAAACAGGACAGGTGAAATATTATTATCATGTAAAGCAACCATAAACACATGAAAAGACCTAGGTTTACAATTTATGATTAAAACTCTACTATCTACACAATATACATAGACATAAAATGTAAAAACTTAAATATCTTAGAAACAGTAGCCAATCAGTTGTTTTAATTGTCATATTTGAATTCAGCACATCAAAATACATAATAAATATCACATTTTATCTCTGAAGCAGACGACTTCTAAAAAATTGTAGACTAGTGTAATACAAAAAGACAAGTCACATGCTTGTATATTCATGGTAAATATAGACACTCTCACTTTCTGGCCATGTCTGCCAGCAACTTGCATATAGAGTCCTGTTGCATGGCAAGCAAAGTTGTTGTCTTTCTGTCTTTCATAATGTTCAGACATTTCCTAGCGGTGTGCCAAATTTGCATGCTGGTGGCCTCCCTTTCCTTTGGGAAGCTCTCCTTTGCAATGTCTGTTTCAGTGTTTCTTGTCCCTGGACTTGTGCTCTCAGAACTGTTCCCAGAGTGTCCACTCAGAAGACTTCTGCGCGCTCAGCTGCATTGAACTCCATTACCCGAGGAGGATAAAAGGCTGAAAGATCTCAGCTAGGATTTTAACCTGTTGGTTCAGTTAATCTGGGTATTTTGAATCCAATTCATGTCTCATAGCCTTGGTGTAAAGTATATTTCTGCGTCTCTGTAGCATTTAACAAAGAAAACGGTTTTGGTTGAGCGAGGATTCTGAATGTGCAGCTGTGTAAATCAGGAGGTGTTCTACTGGAGTCAACGGCGCAGAACTGGTGTAAATGAGATCCCAATCAGACCCTCCTTGTGCTGGATTGTTAGGGTTTGAATCACGGATAAAGAATTAAAATCTGTCTCTAGCGAACTGGGCACTTGCACATCTTTTTAAAAGTGTGTATTTGTAAACAAATCAAGTCCCTGCTTGTGTTAATGATGCTGCCCCCGAACGTTAAGCACCAGTGGACTTCTTTGGGCGTTCATTGTGCTTTGGACACTTAGTGGTTCTTTCATAGTAGCCGAATGGGGATGCGTTGGGTGTCACAATGCTGCTGGGAAGATGTCAGTTCTTTCCTCTACAATCTTCTAAACAAACCTTAGTCACTGGCACTGTCAAAACTGTTTTCTTAACATTTCTGGTCATACTGGAGTTTGCAGCCTTTCCCTTTTTAAAAAAAAAAAAACACATGGCAAGAATCTGATACTTCTGACTACAGGGTAGCTGATCTCCTTCAACCAACCAAAAATAACAGTGGCTTCTCTGAAACCAATCCAATGTACTAACTAGCCGAGCCCACAGGCTAAAATTGAGTGCATTGCTCGGAGAGACTATGGGAATCTCTTGCCTGGTGCATGAATTTGGAAGCATCTCCTATGAGGAATAGGAAAGCCGGACTTGACTGGTTCCATTTAATGGAACATTCATTGTCTTGATGGATATTGGCGATTACGATCCTAAATTTAGAATTAAAAAAAATCCAGCCCTACTAATTAATGGAAATGTCTTCAGTCAATTAAACATCTAGTGATTGCAGCTTTTGGCTCACCTCTGTACTGTTTGCAACCCAAACAGGGCAGCATCCACTAGAAATGGATTGTAAACAATAAATTGGGCTCCTCAATATTTGCATTGTTGGAATTGGCTGAAAAGAGGCATGGTGAAAAGGAAGTTTGGTTTGGTTTTATTTTTAATTTCTAGTTTCAATAATCTCGAGTGATGCTACTAGTGCAACCAAGGAAAGTGTTTTTTTTAAATGAGCTTGATTCTGCAGCAGCGTAAATTGAGATGAATTCAACTGAAATCAATGGAGTAATATTAGAGTGCAAGCGAGATCAGTATCCGACCTATGGTTTTTAAGCTAATGGGGGCTTGCAAGACTTCCATGTATAAGAAGTGACTTTGTTGACAGAGCTTCCCTTTCAAGATCAGGTATTCAGCGGTTCTAGGCGGCGAATCCTGCAGCCACAAAAAATGAACCTGTTTGTCATTTAGCTGCAGTCTCGAGTCAGACTCAGAGGTGGCCATATAATTATATTATGACTTCATGTCTCGGGGCACAGCCTCCTGTTGGCTCATGTTGCCAGAGGGCAAACAAAGCAAAAACACTAGGAAAATGTGCCTCTTGCTTTTCCCTGCAGATGAGGTCACAGAGAGTTTGTCCCTGGGCACCCAGCGTTTAGCATGTACATGCCTGTCTGTAAACTTACACCCTTCTGGGCTATCCCATCCCTCCAGCTCTCGGAGCTTCCAGCTCTTTCTGATCAGTTGTTTCAGTGGCACCTGCTGACCAGCCAACTGGTGTTGGTATTGTGCAGAGTAAGCAGGGGCCAGGGACAAATCAGGGCTAAGTGTCCTGACCTTAGTCAGGCTACAGGCTAAGACTTCTGTCCTTAGCTGCTTCTAGCAAACCCTGCCCCTGCCCCTGTCTCCCCTCCCCTCCTCCTTGCAAAACAGACTCTTCGCCCTTGCACTTGTTTGTTCTCACTGGCTCTATCTTGCTGCAGAGGCTAGTTGCTCTAACAGCTGTTAAAATATCAGGGGTCCCCGTTGCTTTGCAGCCCTGATCCCCTCCAGGCCGGGTGCTGACTCAGTAACTTGCCAGCTGGCTCGATCGGGCAGTGGCAGAGCGATGAGATCCACAACTTGCAATCCCTCATTCTTTTCTGGCAGCTCGCAGTTCCTGCTGACGATGCGGCTGGCTCTAACTGTGCCAACGAGGAGAGTCTGCATTTGTCACTGCTTCACTGAAAATGACAACATTATGTGCATCCGTTCTTGCACAGGGCATTGTCTCTTCACAGTGCCTGGCTGTCTTCCTCCAGCTTTCTCTCACTTGTCCTGGGTCTAAGCTCAAACTTGGTCTCATCACCACTCTCTTGCACCCAGGTAGCTACACCAGTACAAACTCTTGCTGTGGATGGGTTGTGCCAGTGTGCAAATGACTTGTGCCTGTGTGGCTTACAAATTGAGGGGCTCCGTCTCTGTAGCACTTCTCTGGGTTTCGTTTAGCTAGGATCTTCTCTCTAACTGGGAAAGTTCCAGTGGCATGCTTGTCCTTTCTTTGAGCCTCATTAATACGTACCGCTGTTAATAGTCTGCCTAGATCCTGTCTGATGGCAGGTTCGATTCCCCTGTTTGGGAGCAGAGCAAAAGGCTCGATTTTTGCCATTGCCCCGTGCGATATGTGCTCACGCTGGTGCAAACTCTACCAGACTGGCGTGGTAGCATCCTCCACCCATGTACATTGCTGTCCAAGTTGCAGGGCAACAGTTGTCGGTAGGTCTGAGTTTGGAGGAAAGGGGAGAGGCCCCAGCTGCTGGTAAAGTGCAGACACTTTTGAAGTGGCTTTGTGTGCGTTGCCTTCACAGCCCAGGGAAGTCCCCAAAAGTGTCACCTTGGGGCTATTGCATGAAAGAAGATGCTGCTGTGGGCTTCCCTGTGCTCTCCAGAGAGGAGAAATCCACTTAAAGTCAAGGCGCCAAGCTACTGCCATGTGCACACATCAGGGCAACAGAAGGAGGTACCTTCCCCCTCACGCCCCTTGGGTTCAAGCCCTGCTGGCTGGGCCAGGACACAGTGGCAGTCTGGCACCGGGCTTGCTCTCAAAGAGCTGGCCAGCATGTGTGAATGCCGTGGAGCAGTGTGGTAGTGGATGTACAACTCTCCCCCAGCACCTGCCTTATGCCCAGCTACTTTCCAGAATTCTAGTGCCCTTGCCCAGAATGCAGTGATGAGTGTGGGCGTTTGGGTCTGAAGAAAGCAAGAACATCTGCCCGACTGCTCTCCGGTGGTGCTGGCAGCCTGTCTCCTCCACTGGACGGCGGTGGGGATTTGAAAGCCTGGCACTTGTAGTCCAGTGATTCCCCCCCACCCCAATCTGGGCCACGTCCCTGCTCAGGCAGCGATGACCCTTCCTAATTCCAAACCAGAGCAACAGTGCCGCCGCCATCATCGTTGTGGGGACTTGAGCCGAGGTTTGTAATGGCCCAGAAAGGAGGATCCATCCCTGGAGCCAAGGGCAGCTGTCTCCCCTGGGCAGTGCGTGATTTGAGGGGGGTTAATGCAGTGTAACAAATGACCCCCTGTATCCCAGAAGGGCTGACTCAGCCCTCCCTTCTCCTGCAGCAGATCAACTGTGTCCCACGCATCTGCCCCTGGGCCTTACGCTGAAGTCGCCTGGCGCTTCTCACAGGAGCAGGAATGGTTGCCCTGGTGGCTGGCCACACTTCACTAGTTGCTGTGCGGTGTGCTCTTCGGCTGCTGCTCTTCCATCCCAGAGGTGGCTCCATTTCCATTGTGCTGTGTGGGGCAGTCTGGGATCCTTAGCAGGAAAGGGTTGTACAGAAGTGTAATGCCTAAGGCCTGGGGAGGGAGGGGGACGTACAGATGTAGGGCTGCGCTCTTCCCTGCAGTGGGGGACTCCAGTGGATGACTCTTCAGTGCGGAGTCTGATTAGGGGTCGATAAAGGAGAAAGAAACGCTCCCATCTGCTGGGGAGAAGGCTGCAGAATGCTCTGTGGGTGCAAGGGGGTGGAGTGTGTGGTAAAGGAAGCGAATGAAACCCCCAGCAGTCTGGGTCAGACAGCAGGGCCCTGCAGCCCCCTGCTAGCTAGCTGCTCTCCCATCACATGGCTCCTGTGTGACTCTGTTTGGGGTAGGGAGAAGACAGATCCCCCCCATCACATCAGGGAAGGAAAGGACTGACCTTCCCCCTGTGATGTCATGGTGGAGCCAGGCCATGTGGACGCTTCGGGCTCCCCTGGGGACAGGGCCTCTTTTGTGAGCCGAGCAGCCGCCCCACAAAGGCCACATTCTATGTTTTAGCGGCAGGCTCCCAGGGGTGGGCCGGGTTTTCCTTTTCTGCTCACAGCTGGAGGCGGGAGCTCTTCCAAAGGCTGAATCCTCCCGGGCCGAAAAAGCCACGACAGCTCCAGAATCTCACCCCATCCCTCAGAGCTGATGGGCTGCACCGGGACTCCTGGGATGCTGAGCCCCATCCCTCTGGCACCAGGCAGGGCCTGAGTCAGTAGCTGCTTGTGGGGAAGAGCGAGACGCCAGCTCCTTTGTGTTACGAAGTAGTGGTTGCAGAGAGGCTCTTATGTTTCTTACTCAGCTGCAGTAGAAAATAAGGATCCAGGGCCGGGGTCTCCTTAGTATTCTTTGGACCCTGCACCTTGTGCGCTCATTCGCCTTGCTGCAAAAGGCTCGTGTTCCGATCTGAGTGTAAACACTCAGCCACTCGTACTGCGAGCGGTGGCCAGCTGAACCCCTGGTTCCGCTCTCCGCTGGCTGGCTGCACCTCCTGGGTATTTCCTACCTCTTGTTCTCCATTTGCCCTTTAAATCGATCCTGTCTCATGTGTGTAATGCTGGGCTGGATGCTCCATGGGGTGGCAGGCGTTTGGGGTGGCTCTGCTCACTTCCGAGGGGGCCATCGCTCAAACAGCCCTGGGGGCTGGCCCAGGTCGTCCCATACGTTGTCGCTTTCAGCCAGGAACTCTGGACTAAACAGGCCACTGAACGAATTCCCCTCCCATCCCAAAGATCGGAGGCCTGGGGGGAAGGGTCCCATCAGCATGTGGGACGCTCCACCTGTTGCTGCTCAGCCTGTCCCTCTCCTGTGGCTGTAGGGGACTTGCAGCTGGGCTGGCACACGGCACCAGCACAAAGTACACGTGTGTGTAAACACACCCGCTGTCAGCGAGGCCTTCCGGCGGGCGGGACCGGAGTACCCTTGGCGTTTAGTCTTCCCTAGACGATGTAGCACAATGTAGACCTTCGCTCTGAGAACTAACCTTGACTCAGGACCCACCAGAGGTGCCAGGACTCCTGAGCCTCTCGCCCTGCAGCTGGGTTTGTGTTCCTTCTGCTCCTGCTTCCCCTCCGCCCCCGGGGCTGCCGCCTGCTGAACAGCTGTGTCACATGCCGGGCTCGCGGGCTCCGCTTGACCTCAGCAATATCCTGTGTGCTGAGCAGAGTCGCTAGATAAACAACTCGGTGAAGCCGGTGTGGCCTCAGCCTGGTTCTGCTACCATCAGTGGCAGAGGGGGGAGAAAGGAAAATTCTCTTCCCCTCTCATTGGGATTAGCCAGGCTGAGTTGTGCCAAAGGGGGACAGGGGAAGCTAATGTGCCTGGGCTGAGCTACACTCTACAGATGGTTCGAACTGTGCCTGTTTCAGCCTGGTACGAACAATTCCTTGGGCTGATTTTTCTTGTTCATGTTGGAGCTGCTGCCTTTAACAGCCCTCAGGAGAGCCAAGTCCTCTGTTTATTATCTGGGGCTGAGGCAGCAGGAGCCAAGCATCCTCCCCACACGTGGTCACTCAGGTCCAGGTGCCGATTGTACAGGTGGCTTTGTGAACGCAGCGTCTGCCAGGACCAAGACTCGCCCCTCCTTTCCCATTGCCCACAGAGTGGCTGTCACAGAGTCCCCGGGGCCATGGTCTGGAACTGCTCCCTACGAAGCCAGTCAGGACTCTGGGGGGAAGCTTCCTCTCTGTGAACAGCCTGTCTCCAGGTCTAGGAGCTTCACAGCTTACAGCTTCCACCTTCCTGGGTCTGACCTCGGAGCATTCAGCACCTTCTGCGCCTCCGTGTGCTTACCCCAGCGAGCCCGCCCAGGCGGGGTCCTGGGGAAGCCTGTGGATCCTGCACCCCAACTCCACAGTCAGACGTGACTCTCAGCCAGCCAGTAAAACGGAGGTTCATTAGATGACAAGTAGATGGTCTAACACAGACTGTACAGTGAACGTGAACCCTCAGATGGATCCATTTTGGGGGCCGGAGAGCCAGATAGCTCCTCTGCCCTTCCCTGCCTGACTCCAGACAGCCTCAGACTGAAACGCACTCCCCTGCTTTTCCTTTGTCTCTTTTCTGGCCAGGAGGTCAGCTGACCTTTTTGTTCTCAGCCTTACCTAACACTTTGCAGAGAGAGGGGGAGGGCAGACCCTAAACAGGGCGTCGGCTACTTACTTAACTGTCTCGCTGTTCTGCAGCAGTATCAGCCTTTATCCTACCACCTAGAGACTTAAGAAAGGCATAGGGGAAACTGAGGCACACACATAGTTTTCCCACTCCGTTACAGGTGTCCCTTCCTCCCTTCCCCACCTGCGCTCAGGTTACAGCCCTCCAGAAAGGGGAGTTGTCCATTCCTACACAATATTCAGAGGAACCATTAAGAACATTCCTACTCCGTCACAGTGGCCGTTGCATGTCTGCTGCTACTGACTGCTGCTGGATTGCAGCCTCTGTGCTAAAGGGATCGCAGGGTGATGGGCACAGCATCCCGTTGGCAATTACCCTAACCACCAATCGCTGCACTGAGCTCTTGCATACAAAACTGTTGCTCTGTGAATCTCGCCAGCTGTCACTTTGCAGCGGGTTTGGAAATCCATGGTATTGTATCCAGGAGGACCCCTGGGGTAAGAAAGGGCCAAGAACTACTCGAGCTGGGCAGGAACGCGAGAGTGTTTGGCTGCTGTATTCTGGTCACATCCAGATTCTCTCCCTAGGGGTAGGCGTGTGCGAGATGAACTTTCATTTCATGTGCTAAAATTTATTTAGGGGATAATCCACCTCTACTAGGAGCTAGATCACCTGTTAAGGCACTCTGCTATTGGTTGAGGGAGGATGGTGTCCTAGAATATCAGGGTTGGAAGGGACCTTCAGGAGGTATCTAGTTCAACTCCCTGCTCAAAGCAGGACCAATCCCCAATTAAATCATCACACAGACTTTCTCCCCAGATCCCTAAATGGCCCCCTTAAGGATTGAGCTCACAACCCTGGGTTTAGTAGGCCAGTGCTCAAACCACCGAGCTGTCCCTCCCCCATGTCCATGGACCTGCTGTGTGTTCTATGGCACAGGCTTGCAGTGAGACAAAGGGACTTGTCTGGGCTTTGTAGGGGTTGGGCCCTGCAGGTCCAGGCTCGTCAGAGGGTCCAGAATAGATCTGTTGGGAACTAGAACATCATGGTAATTGCTCAGTGTTGGAACAGGGCCAGCAAAATAGTCAACCCACTGCTGAGCCTTTGGTACAGTGCAGCTACCCATCCTGGAGCTGAGCCCATGGGAATTATGGGCCTGGAGAATCCTAGCCTAGACCAAGCTACAGTGTCTGTGGCCGGGGGCTGGGGAGTGTGTGTGTGGGGAGGGCGGATTAGAACACCAGTCACCTGATTCAGTCCTGTGCTTTCCCCACAAAACCATCCTGCCTCCCAAAAGGCCCTGGGGAGGTCCCTGGCTCCTGACCTGTCAGCCTGAGGGATTGATTCCGCCTGAGGGGAAGGGAAAACGCCACTGAACTGATGCTGGTTCTCCCCGTTTGCCAACCGAGGGCTGGAAACGCAAACACTGGCCTTGCACTCGGGCAGTGGGTGCACTCAGCTGGCTTTTATCAGCTGACTGCGGCCTGTGGGGTGCTTTTCTCGATGGGTTTCCACTCACCTTCCCAGCACACACTCTAGCACTACGGGTTATGAAATGCTGCTGCATTACCCAGGGCTGGCGGTTAGTCAAACACAGAGCACAGTCTCAGGAAACCCGTCTGGCCCAGTCCTTGGCGTTGCCTCTTCCGGGCAAGATAGCAGCTAGGGAGGTCTCCAAGTTGCGGTGGGAACTGCGGAGAAACCGGGCCCTGAGTGTCAGCCAGGGTCTGCCAGGTTCATTTACACTGGGAGGATGAGGAGCCCCTAACCCTTGGCATGAGCTAAGAGCACTGCAGCCCTTTCCACTCAGGCTGCTCCCAAGGGAGGGCTGCTAACTTCGTGCCTGGGATTGATTTGTGCCCGATGCAGGCAAGACATGAGAGCCAGCGAAGTGTGATCTGATGCTAGTATCGGGCAGGGACGGGACAGGTGCCCACTCGCCTGGCGGCAACGGAGAAGGGGAAAAGCTAGAACCTGGGTTTTTTGCCTGTTTGGAACAGCTTCTCTCTGCTTGTTTCTGGCTGATGGGGAGGGGCTGGAAGGCCTGGACATGTAGGGGCTCACTTGTTTCCTGCTCACCCAGCCTGGCTTGGGTGGAGCCCTCCAGAACTAGAGGGCAGAAGCAGGCCCCTGGAGTTTGGGTGCAGTGTGGGATAGTTGGGTAGCAGGAATTCAGCCCTGTGTCGAGCGAGTGCAGGCAGCAGGAGCAGCCTGCTGGGCGTGAGGGATCTGCAGTTTCCATAGTCCCCCTAATTGCTGGGACTGAGCCCTGCTTGTGGCTGAACGGGGCTGCCAAGTGTTTCCAATATCCTGAAGCAATCACATCAGTGACCACGGGGCAAACGGAGATCCATGTTGGGGAGGCTCCATTTCCAGGGACAACAGCTAAAATGCGAGACAGAGGCTCCGTTCTGAAGAGGCTTGTGCTGTCTCTCTAGACCAGGAGCAGAAAGCCTGGCAAGAGGGGTGTAGGGAAGGGTCTAGGCATCGTCGGGTCCTGCCTCTCTGTACAGCTTTTGGGGAGAAGCCTGTTTGGCCGGCTCTGGAGTTCCTCCTTCAGGATAAGAAGAGAGAATCGTTCTGTGATTCTTCATTGCTGGAGAACTGGTGTAGCTGGCAGAGCTGCTACCGAGAAGCATGTTCCACTGGCAGAGAGCCGTCTGTGGCAGCCAATGGGGTGCTGCAGATCAGGACTGAGCTCCATGTGCGCAACAGTGCGGTGGTGGTGGTACCCTAATGAATTGCTAGTACAGTGCCTGGCATCAGAGCTGCTTGATTAAGGTTACGTCTACATTGGAGCTAGAAGTGTCATTCCCAGCTTGGGTAGACGCACCAGCGCTGGCTTTGAGTCCGTGTGCTAAAACTGGCAGCGTAGCCACGGCGGGACGGGCTGGCTGCCCTGCGTATGGACGGGATTGTACCCGGATCCACTGACTAGCCCATCCCCGCTGCCCAGGTTGCTGTGGCTACACCACTATTCTTAGCAAGCAACTCTCTGCTAGCGTGAGTGTGTCGGTCCAGGCTGGAAATTCCCCCTCCAGCCTCAGCCCTGCCGCCCCCTGAGAGTCATTCCGGATAATGCTAACAGGGATCCAACCTTAGCTCAAGGGTCGGAGATAGCAGGAAGATCACGGAGCTGCCAGTTGGCGTTGGTGGGCAGTACGCTAAGCAGCAGGAAGTTTTAGTTGGCTGTGGCTGTTGTGATGAATGGGGGTTTGTGGCGAGCTATTGGCTTTCAGCCTGAGGGTCTTCTGTGGTGGGGCACCTCCATTTTCACTGCCTGTCTGCATTGTGCTTTGGGGGGCAGGCTGCATTCCCATCCATCATCTGTGATGCTGCGAAGCGCCACGCTGACTTACCGATTGCTCTGTTAGTCATTTATCTAGCCCTCAGGTCTCGGTTAAGCCAAGCAGCCTGGCTGTTGCTGCTTCCGGAGGGGGATGTCTGACACTCCCGAGTCTGTTCTTTCTGAGACTTGCACAGCCTGCCGAATCCATGGGGAGAGTTAGTGATGGGGAGAATAAAGTGGCAGTTCTCCAGCTGCTGTCAGCACAGAGGAGGCAGAAGCTGACTTAGCACATCATTAGCAAAGAGCCAGTGTGATCAATTCCAGGCCCACAGGTGTCCCAGGCCAGAGCGTGTGCACGTTGGTAATGTAGTATGTGCACAAGCATTTCCCAGGACCTTGGGGTGTCTGGTGACCCCAGCTCTAAACACATTGGATTCCTAGTTCATTTCATAGGTGGCAATGTCACCACCACAGCCTGGGCCTTGTTTTCAGGGGACCTCTGCACTTACAGCTGCCAGACGGGAGCCAGAGTTGAGGATTGCCCAGAACGGAAGTCAGGGCCCAGCCTGGTAGTACAGATTGGATCAAGCTGTGATGTTCCATTCTGGGTCATTGTCTTAGAGATAAGAGGTACCCACTAAGGGCTTGGTCTATGCCAGTGGTCGCCAATCGGTTGATCGTGATCGACTGGTCGATCCTGGAGCCTCTGCCAGTCGATTGGGATCTCTGGGCTGCTAAAAGTCCATCGGCGCAGAAGGGCTCAGGCAGGCTGCCTGCCTTCCCTGGCCCACGCTGTTCCTGGAAGTAGTTTGCCGCTGGCCTGTCTCTGCGGCCCCACGCCCCCAGCACCATCCCAGCAGCTCCCATTGGCCGGTTCCTGCCCAATGGGAGCTGTGGGGGCCGTGCACAGAGACCCGCTGCCCCCCTCCTTCCCAGGGGCCCCAGAGACATGCCAGCAGCCAGGCGCTTCCAGGAGCGGCGTGGAGCGCCTGCCCCGGAGCACCCACCGTGTCGGCGCCTATGGCAATATCTATTGTATCCTGATTGCATGCATGGGCTAACTGTGGCTTGGGGAGGCAGAGTGACTGGACCAAGGTCACAGAAGGAGGCTGTGTCAGAGCTGGCATTGGAATCTGATGGTTTCTGGCTCCCATCCCACTAACTAGTCCATGCCTCTCTCTGCAGAGGGCCTGGTCCCATGAGATGTGAAACTGAGGTTTCTAGTGGGGCTGTCCAGGTGGAAGCTGAAGATTGCACAGTGCCTTGGGCTATCCAGGGCACCATGTCTCCTCCTGGTTCTAACGGCTTGGACCTGGCACCAAGCCCTGTTTTCCATAGCCCAGGCTCTAACTCCATTTCCCCCAGAAGGATCCTGCGATGATGGACAGAGGATCAGGCACTCCACCGTGAGTGGTTCCCGTTAGTGAGCGGAGCCTCGTGTCTGTGCAGCAGGCAGCTGGATGTCTGTAACCCTTTGAAACAGTTTTGATCTCAGAATCCAATTCTTTATTTTGGAGGTGGGAGCGGGGGATCAGCTGATACTTCCTGGGACTTAGACAACAGCTGCAGATAGGTAGATTGACACTTCAGAAGCTGGGCAGGGGGGCTTTGAAGGGACCTTGAAGCCTAGGCTAGAAGGTTTTGCTGACTGTTAGGACGTCTGCCTTTGTTCTGCCGTTTCCAGACGCAAAGAGTGTGGCAGAGTAAGGGAGGGAGGTGGGGGACAGCTGTGCTGACTGGGTGGGAGACATCAGTGCTGGGTTTCCTCCTTTCCCCACACCCCAATCTTGCCACCAACAAAATCCATCTGCCCGCAGCATGTTTCTGGATGTAGACTGGTCAGCCATCTGGGAAGCTTTTCCTGTATTGATCCCCACCACCCCCTCTCTTGATTTGGATTTATCATTCCTGGCTTGAGGTGAAGAATCAGCTGGTATTCTTCATCCAACCTCAGGATGAAGGGCTTGCTGGGCGGGGAGCAATACGCTCCAAATGTCCTGGCTGTGGTGGGAGATGAACTCAGTCTCTGTTCTGGTTTTGGTCCAGAACATCTGCACAGTAAGTGGGAAACCTGGGTTTTCTCCTGCTTCTCAGCCAGGCCGCGTCTGTTCTTTCTTAAGCCAAGAAATCCTGTGTTGTAGGAAGCAACATGCCCAGAGCTGGGTGTCTTTGTGAGCCTGTTCTCTGCTTTTTCTCATTCTGTTAGGCCCTGTCCAATGTTCTGAGTGCCCACCACTGTAATGCAACGACCTCTGGGGTGGACCCCTGCAGCTGTTGAGTAGCAGATGAAAACTCTTTTAGGACAGGAAATAAAGAATACTCTGTTTAATTGGCATCTTAGGGGAGTGGAATAGAACGACACAGTTGGAAGCAGGACACGGGGCGAATCACTTCCTCTTCCCTGTAACTTTTGGTTTTACATCCCATCCAAAAGAATCTCTTGCCCCATTGTAATGAGTGACACGGGGCACAGCCAGGTTAGCATTTGTACTGGGGTAAAGAACTATGCAACATGCAAAGCCAGAGTTAAAATCAGGCCCACTCTCTGGCCAATGCCCTTTGGTAGCCTGCTGGGTTCAGTACTGATCTGAAAGAACGCTCCCTCTACTTATTCCGTTCGAGGACTCACCTGGCCTGACCCCGGCTAGCTTCAGACCAGCCAGGGTCTGTAGTGATGGGTTGTTTGTATGTGCCCCATGCTGGCATTGTGCCCTACAAGGTGCTGTGCAAAGAGTCTCTGTCTCTGATGTGGCTTGGAAGTTCTCTGGGCCCACAATTGTGTGTCTGTACCGCACCTAGCACGGTGGGAGCCGGAGCTGTGACTGGGGTGCCTAGGCACTCGCACTGTGCCGGTAATTCCACATGGCCCTCCCCATCCCAGTGCTGCATGGGAATCGATGGGCTGTGCCATCAGAAGGCATGGAATGGGAAGGGTTAAATAACCTCTCCTTGGGCTGCTCCCAGAGGCCTGTGGGAGATCCATGCGGACTTGGTCCCTGGCAGTGCTTCTGCGGGCATCCCTGCCCCCTGCCTTGCTGGGGGGTGGGGAGAGGACTCCTGCTCCATGCAGGCTCCGGCTCCTTCGCGTGGCTACCTCCCCCGCCCGCCCTTTACTCATTGCCAGCAAAGTGCTAATTCCCAGCCTGGCGGAGGAGAGATTATTTGTTTACAGCGGCTGGGCAACTCTTGGCTCCAGCCTTCTCACTGCACTGGGGGATGTTTATTCTCCAGCTCTGGGCTCCTGGCAGCACCAATCAGAGGGCACGCTGTGCCCGGGACCGGCTGGTGGCACGGCCCGGGGCCTCCGTCTGTCCCCCTGCACAGGCCAGGCCAGGAGCCCAACGCTGCAGAGGAGCCCTTCCTGCCCAGAGACATCTTCCCAATCCTCCATCTCCCTCCCCCTCGCTTTGTGTGCCAAGGACACGGCTTCTCTCTCCCTGCCAACAGACCAGTCTGTCCTTCTCAATGGCTCTTTCCCTCTGCCAGGAGCAAGGCCTGGGGCTCCTGGTTCATACTGAAGGGAGGAGCACCCCCGACTCCTGCTGCCTCTGTCTCGTAGCAGTGGCTCTATCCATGTCTCTCCTCCTGCTAGCTTACCCTGGGTGCCTCTCCCTGGTGAGACGTGCTCGCATCTGCAGCCAGCCCTAGGGCAGCTGCAGGAACAACATGCTGAGTATATGCCCTTGCTGAAGCTGGCTGGTTTTGACACTCCTTGCCTGGAGCAGGGCTGTGCGTCTGAGTTAGCATTTCTGCTGGGGTTCGGGAGCCGGGAGACATATGGGGCTGAAATAATGTGTGATCTGGGGGGTACTTCACGCTGCAGGGATGGAAATTCCATGAAGAGAGCAGACTTGGTGACCCCCCTCCATGTGTTAAAGGGACATCACCTCCTCCCGTAGAGAGAGCCTGTACGTCTCTGTCCCCCTGCGACGTCCCATAGCCTTGCAGGCCGGGAGCATGACTCTGAGGGTTAGATGCATGGGTTTCCAGGAGGCAGGCGTGTGGAGGGACTCTCTTCCTGTGAAGGTTGCAGTACCAAGTGCTTTTCCCACAGGTAAATCCCAGGCTGGATTCTCATGTCCAGCTGGCACCTTGATTCAGGCTGTGAGCCTGCTTCAAAGGGACAAATGATGACCCAGCTATTCCTGGGATGCCGGAGAATCTCACAGGATTCTCCTGCCCCGAGTCTGTGGATCAGGGCGTACCTGGGCCAAGTGACAACGGAGCTGACCTGAGACAGTTCTACAAGTGCCTGTCCTTCCAGGACACCATGTGATTCGGCCGGCCCCTTATCTGCCAGGGAGAGCTCCAGAGAGCAGCTGATTCAGTAGAGCCCCACTCCCTTCTGATCTGGCTTCTCTGGCATTTCCCGGGCCTGGGAACATATGTTTGTGGCTAACCCTGCTGCCCACCCAAAAGACTTCAGCCTCCACAAATCACTGTGCATTTCTTGGGGGGGCTGGTGGAACTCCGGCTGTCTCTTCTCTCCCGAGCAGGAGAGCTGTAGGCTGGAAGCTCTCCCAGGCACAGCGAGTTCCCCTGGCCTCCCCCATGCCGAGCTGCTGTGCAGGAGACACACATCCAGCGACCCTCCCTTTGGCGTCCTGGCTGAGCGTGCTCAGTCCTTCTCCCCACAGACTTCCAGACAGAGTCCCAACCCCAAAGCAACCGTCCCGGCTTTGTCTTTCACACCATCCTGTTTACTCAGGATCAGGCCTGGCAGGACTCCGAAGTGCTGCTGCTGCTACTGATGGGCTCTGGTGAGCTTAACCGCCCCCCCCCCCCCCAGCTCCTTTCTCACTTTTTCCTTGGCTGTGCTGCCCTCTTTCCCCTCCTCCGCCCCTCTTCTGGCCACGCTGGCTCGGCGCCCATCACTCTTTCCTCTGCTCTGGCTCTGCAGGATGGACGTCTCAAGCTGGGAGGGAAGCCGGTGGCTCTGCGCTGCCTGCAGACTTGGGGTTGGGGTTGCCCCACTGAGTCGCCAGGGCGAGGGGGAGATGGCTGGTAATAAGGGAGCTTGTGGCAGCTGCCATGGAACACTTGTGTCCTGTGAGATTTCCACCCCACTGGGCCTCTTCTCAGCTTCTGGGTCAGGGCGGTGATGTTGGGCTTGGATTAACTAGGCTGCTAGGTGGCCTGGCCCCCATCGGAGCAAAAGGTGTCTTGAGCTGAAACTTGAGTCCCATGTGGGACCCTTGCAGTGTAGACATACCCTTAGTAGACAAACTGGGGGAAGAAGAACAACAAGACAAGCAGGACTCCTCTCACCTGGGCGTTCTTCAGCCGCTCCCAGAGCAGGGGACTGGGAACTGTGCTAGTATTTCCCTTAGTGGCCCTGGGGGAAACTGAGGCACGGCAAGACTTGCCCATCTATGAAATGGGGGTGATGAGATGCCTCAGATGGGGCATCTTGGGGCTTAGTGTAAACAGTACTTTGAGCTCCTCTGTGGTTCGTTCCCCCATGCATGCTGTGGGCTTCCCCGGCGCCTTCCTGGAACATGCATGCTCTACTGCTTTCCTGAGACAGTCATATGGAGTGGGATTCACAACGGCTATTTCTGGCCGGTCAGTGGCTTTTCTCCTGCGGTCACCAGCGCGTCGGGCCAGCCAGGTGCCGTGGATCGCTTTATTTTTATTCCATTGGACCCTCATCGGGTGGCATGGATAGACATGAGCAGGGGAGGAGGCGCTGGTGCTTGCCAATGAGGAATTCCCCTGCTTGTGCGGCACTTGGGCAAGACCTCTAAGGATCATCCTAACCCCTGTTTCTTCTCCCTCTCCCTGTTTAAAACCTCTATCTATTTGCTGGGCAGCTGTAAAAATAGCACTTGGTTTGAGTTAGGAGTCTGAGCTGGGTGGGGGAGGTCCGGTTTCTTCTTTTCCTGGAGGAATTAGTGAGGCCACATGCTGCTGGGAGTGCTTGGCTGGTAGAGGCAAGCAGAGACTCCAAGCAGGCGAGCAGGCGTCCGCACAGATGGAAACTTGATCACCCACGGCTCAACAGATTGTTTGATTTATTTTAAAATCAAGCAGATGGCTGCAACAGGAGTTTGTTTAAGTTCAGCTCCGAGCTGGGCCAGCAGCCAGGATACTGGAGGGCAGGCGTGCCAAAAAAATTTCAATGACTTTGGTCATCAACCACCTCTTTCCCTCCCCTCCAGAACGGCGTGCACACACCAACTCCCTGTCTCCTCTTCTTATCCTGCTCTTCCTTCAGCTCTTGGCTTTTAGCCTCTTGCTTTGTCTTTCTCTCGCCCTCTGCATTTTTTTCCAGGCTTGCTTTCGCTGGTTTAACTCTTCCTTCTCCAGCCCTCCAGCTTTTCCCCTGCCCCCAGGAAGCACCCTTTCTCTGTGTGTCTCCTGTATCATGCCATGATGGAGGAGAGGGTGGGCCGCTCTGTGGTGACCCCAGTGTGCGGCTTTTTAAGAATATAAGGGCCGTACTGGGTGAGTCCAGTGGTCAGCCTAGCGCATCCTGTCTCACGGCAGTCCTTGCTGGATAGTTCAGAGGGAATGGAGAGAACAGGGCAGTTCTGACACGTTCTCACCTGGAAACAGGGAGATAACAGGGTTGCCACTCACCGGGGTTTTACCCAAACAGTCCAGTTTTTGGCTTCTATGTCCAGGTGCCATTTAGGGTTGCCAGGTGTCTGGACATAGTTTTGACTGGAAACTCTGCTCAAAAGGGGATCTGGTAACCCTAAATATGGCACCTGGACCAAGAGTCTGGTTACCACTGGGCGGGGGGAGGCGCCAGGTCACTCACCCACGCTGCCCCTGCTCTGCCAGAGCCACCTGCGACCTGCGGGCAGGTCCCTTGAGATAATCCAGTGAGTGAGGGGTGGAGCCTCAGGGGGAAAGGGGTGTGGCCTTGGAAGAGGTGGGGCAGGGCCTGGGGGTTCTGATTACCAGCAGTTAGAAAGGTGACAACCCTATAGTGTTTGGTGTTTCTCTAGATGCCTCTAGCTGCAGGCCTGGAGGTGCTAGGCTGCATCTCAGCCTTGGGAGACAAGTGGGTTTGTTGCTGTTTCTCAGATGGGAAAACTGAGACCCAGTCAGTGGCAGAACCTGGGGTAGAAGCCAGAAGTCCTTGTTCCTTACCCTACTTCTGTGTGCCGTGTGGCAACAACAGATTTGAGGCTATTCTAGGTGACCCCATCTTCTTGTGATGGGGTGTCATCCCATGCAGCAGAAGTGTAAGGAGAAATCTCCTGCCTTGATCTAACTGATCCCTACTGTTTTGCTGCCCCTCTGCGTCCTGAGCGTTAAAGGTCTGGCACCGTGGGAGAAGAGGCCTGCATGGCTGAGTACACCATGGTGAAGAGAAGGGATCTAATGTCAGACCTATGTTGGCTCCGAGGCGGCCTGCTCCATTAGCAGAGGCTAACCTTGACGTTGTTCCTCTGGCTTGGCGGAGATGTCCTCCAGGAGCAGGATGAAAGCAGAGCCCTGACTAATTGCCCCCAGAGGCTGTGCAGAGGTTGGAGAGGCAGTGATCAGAGCAGGGATTGTTTGAGTTACCTTTGGGGTCTGATCCAGTGAGGGTCTAGACAGCACACCCTTCCCATGAAGCCATGGCAGGAGCATGCTTGTGGCCTTGCAGGGTCTGAGGATGCATGGGGCCAGGAGTCCTCACCAGCACCCTGCTGGCTGAAGAGGCCTAAATGGGGCTCTCCTTAGAGCGAACCTCTTAAACAGCATCATCTGGAGGTCTGAGAGAGAAACTGGAGAGAGGCTTTGATTCCAGGCAGAGAGCATCGCGAAGCCTAATGTCATTCGCGGCAGTCAGAGCTTTAAATAGCACGGACGCTGCTGAGGTGGCTCCACGCGGAGGCTCCATTCCTCACGCAGACAGGTGGGAAAGCAGATGAAAGACCAAGCGTGCGTCACGGGGGCTCCACAAAGGTTAACAGCGCAGGGGCTCCAGGAGAGGCCGGGAACCCTTTATTAGTCACGGCTCCCTGTGGCTGGAGCCGGCACTTTGGTGCCCCGTGTGGTTCTGCCTGTGACCACTGCCTTGAGGATTTTCAAAAGAAAGGGGAAAGCCCCAGGGTTTCCAAGGGGGAGGAGACACTGATGGGAGAGAATGACTGAAGTAATGACAGGAGCCCAAGTGTGTCAGGTCTGGGGCTGGCCCCTGCATCCCTCTATTGGGCCTGGCAAATGACTGACAAACATTGGCTTCTGGATAAGCCCCCACTGGATTGTGGCCCTCTAAATGCTTGCAGGCCACAGAGTGCATAGGAGCAGGCCAGAAGTTCCTGAATTTTCCCTTTTGGATACTTTTTTGCTTATGACCAAGGTCTCGGTCTTTAAGGGGAATCTATCCCCCCACTGGGATGCTGGGCAGGGGGGACGGACAGATTCCCCATTCTCTGGATGTGGGCTCTGGAGTCTTTACT
Organism: Dermatemys mawii; assembly: GCA_007922305.1. Classification (NCBI taxonomy): domain Eukaryota; kingdom Metazoa; phylum Chordata; order Testudines; family Dermatemydidae; genus Dermatemys; species Dermatemys mawii. The sequence goes on along the minus strand of ML677343.1, from coordinate 30,415,894 downwards.
GGTTGGTCTGTCCCCATAGGGACAAGGTGCCGGGATCTTTTGGAGGGGAAATTTGTCTTCCATTAGCCAGAGCTTTCAGGTGGGAGTGGGCAATTTGTCTCCTCTCCCTGGAATATAATTTCTGGAGCTCTTTGGGGGCTGGGCATGTCTGATGGCCCCGTTTCCCTGCAGTGCCAGGGTAAATATTAATCTGCTCTCCAGGGCTCACTCCTGAGGAGTGTCTAAGCACACACAGCCACGGCCTTGTCTCATGGAGGGTGGTGACCTCCCTGTGGCAGCGGCTTGCTGCGCAGAGGGAGAAACCTGCTCCTGAGTCCCTCCTATCCAGCCCCAGCAACACTGCTCTCCTCAGAGTGCCCTGGAAACCCAGGCCAGGCCTGGCTCCCTCTTCCCCCTGCTGCCAGAACTCGGCCGCCGTGATGAAAACCATGGGACTGAGTCAGAACTGGACTTGGCGTCCCCACTGGTGAACAATGAGGGGAGCCGTAGTATAGACAGCGCGCAGGCCTCGTACCCCTGCTGGACCATCCAGAAATGGCGGCCGGCCCCTGGAGTCCTGCAGTCAATCACCCGCCAGCTCCTGCTCCACGCAGGGCTGGTTACAACGGTGGCCCAGAATGCACTGGGGCAGGCAGGCCTTTATCCAGGCGCTGCGCGGGGATGGTCCTGTCAGGCTGTGTGAGCTGATCCAATCCTGCCATGAGAGATGCAGAAGGGAGATCTGGTGCCACTTCCATAGCTGCAGCCTTGGGCCGTTTCCTTCCGAAGAGGGAATATGGTTCCTCAGGCCTGCGAGGCTATAGCTCAAGGGGGCAGAGCTGGCTGTGCGCACTGTCTCTGGCTCCTGGGGAGATAAGGGGGGACTGGGTTGGGGGGGAAGCCTGAAAGGGTTAAGCCACCGGAAAGAAAACACGGCTGCTCTGAGCCCTGCAGGGCCTGGGTGGCTGACAAGCCAAACAACTGTTTTTGACTCACTGTTGCTGGCCTGCCAAGTGGAATTGCTTCCACGTTCTCATCCCTTTGGCGCAAGGGATGGGTGGAGACATCGGCTTCTCGGAGCTGTTGGGAAGGGAAGGGGGAAGCCGGAGGTGGGCGCGGGGGGAGCGCTGGGCCAGCCAAAGGCATCACTTTCTGCCTTGAGATGTCAAAGGCCAGACGCAGGCGCTGGGGAGACGCTCCATCTGCTGGGAGGTCTGCTTGCTGCTCCCTCGGAAGATAAATTGCCACAGTTCCAGGCATTGGCCATAGGACAGGTGCCTTTACCCCATTTCCACACCCCTTGCCCCAGCGCTGCCAGCCTGGAGCGCAAAGTGCAAGCACAGAAACACACACCCCTCCATCCCCTGTCCCGTACCATCACCATGCCTCGCTCTTAACTCTGAGTTTGAAAATTGCCTGCCAGGAAAGTGTTAATCCCCCGCCCTGTCCCCAAATCTTCCTGCCATTTCATTCTTTTATCCTCTCCCACTGCCTGCCCAGCCAGGGGACGGAATGAGCTGTGTGTTAAAAGCTTCCTGGGCCCCAGGAGTCCCATAATAAAGGAAAGTGACCTCCTAGTGACCCTGATCTGTGAATGTACCGCAACGCCCTACCAGTTCCAGGCCCAGTGTGTGGGGCTGGGGAGAGGAGCCCTGGATCTCCCAGAGGGGAGACGACTTGCAGAGAGAAAAGCTAAGCCGAGCATGGCAAGGGGAAGGTGAAATCGGTCACTGGGAAGAGGCTGGCCAAAGCCTTCAGACCTGAGTGCTGGTGCCTTTCTGTTAGAAGTGCAGAAATAAGTCCCTGGAATGCAGACTAGCCCTGACTCTTCGGAGCTTACCTCTGCTCAGGGTTGCTATGCTGTAGGGTCTTGAATTATTTTTTTCTGATGTTTTTTTTTCAGTGTTTATTTTTAGGCAAATCATAGGCCACTGAAAAATTTTGTCTTCCTTTTAATCACTCAAAACTTGGCTCCCTCTAACCTCCTGTGCTCTCGGCAGGTGTCTTTTAAGGGCCCTTTTACCCTTTAAAAAAATTATATAGTACACATTTTCTGGGATGCTGCTTCACTTGGATTTCCCCATAACGTCCAAAGCTTGCATTTTTATAGAGCCTTTTCTCAGTGGATCTCAAACATTAAGCCTCTCTACCCAAGAGGTGCGTGTAGATGGGCATTTGACCCACCCTCGCTGAAATGCAGCTGTCTCTGGGACAGAATGTGGCAGCTATTTAAACAGCACGCTGCAATACTGTACAGCACTTAGAACGAAAGGCAACTTAAACTGCAAAGGGAACTTTGGGGAAGCAAAACTTAGAATTCACTGTAGGTAACTGGGTTAGCTCCCTCTGCTCTTATGTAAAGTGTCCTTGTAATTCCTAGTTTATTGCAGCCAGAGGCGACTCTACATTTTTAACTCATCTGCTAGGCACGTCCAGCAGCACAGTTTCCCCCTAGTCCCATGCTGGGGTACTAGTTCAGTAATGACTTGGAAGGGAGATTATGGCCTGCTAAAGGCCTAGATTAGATTGACATTAATGGGAGTCTTCCCAGTGAATTGGTCTCCCCTCCAAGTGTTGTTCAAGTCTAACCCTGCGTAGCGTGTGTGAGCTGATGAGATCACAGTAAAGGTGGCTGTGTTTGGGCACACTTGTGCCCCTGCTGTTGGAAATGTGAATCTGGGTCTTTGGAAAGAAGGGGCGGTGGCACTAGAGGATTTGGTTGTGGGGGGTGGCTGTGGGTTTCAGCTTTTCATGCCTGTGCTTAGGGGAGGGAGTGGCTTTACCTGGCATGCCATGGAGCAGCCTTAGTTCTAGGCACCCACGGCATCGTCTTCCCATTATTGTGACTGACTGTATCTTTGCAGTGGGTGATGCTGTAACTGGTGTGACTCTGGTTCCTACCTCGATTCTTGACCTCTGTCACCCTCCTTCCCAGCCTCTGTGCCTTTAAAGCCATTTTTTATTGTTGTTTTTCTCTCTCCCCTGTTGCTGTGTGACAGACCCACAGGGGAAACAACTGTACAAGGGATACAGTGCAGCTACGTAGGCACAAAGTAAATAAATGGCAAACACGAGAGCACAGTGGCATTGTTTTCCTAAAATGGTTCAGTTACCATTTTACCATTTGCAGGGGTTACCAGTAGCCTAGTGGAGACAATATTGTCTGCCAGTGACGTGATTTTTTTCCTTTATTTGGTTAAGTTGATAGCATTCCTCTTTTTCCCACTCTAGCATAAGTGTCCAAAAAAAAAAAAGAATGAATTAGCACAGCCCTGGCAGTGACACCCGCTAAAATGAAAATGACACAGGTTAGCAATCCTCATGCTTCAGGGGGTAAACGGACAAGGTCAGGAAGAAGATCCCATCCTAACCCCACTGTTGCATTCCCACTTGCATACAGTGTTTAATTTGTGCCCCGGCACCTCTGGGCTTGGCAGTTTGTAGCCTTGGCACCTCCAGGCTTGCCACATCCGTTATTAAAGTAAAGAAAAATTGCTTGGGCCCCAGCACCTCTTTCGTTACAAATTAAGCACTGATTGCATAATTGTGTCCTGGGATTTTAAAAGCTTCATCTGAAGCATCCAACATCTGCTGCAGCCTGAGACAGGTTCCAGGACTAGCTGGACATGTGCTCCGATGTTACTGCTATAAAAGATGCACGATTCATCATCTTGACGCCAGGATGACTGCCTGGCTAACCTTTACTCGTATAACCATGCCTGAGTCCAACTAGCTCAGCTCCCTTAATGAGCCCTCCCTGGCTGTACAGTGCTTTGTCCTCATTATCCAAGCTGAGCTACCATCCGCTTCCCTGTCCCAGCCTGCCCTCTTGCACTGCAGAGCCTGGATCTGAGAGGGCATCAGCCAGAGTAGGGGGGGTCTCTGTAGGCGGCCTCGAGTACCCAGTCTCTCTCCACCACAAGCAAATGGAAGTTGTCTGATCCAAAGAGCTGTGCATTTATTCCTCCCAGTCTGGGCAGCCTCTCAAGTGCTCTCTGTGGCGAGAGGCTTAGGGAGGTGGAAACTGGCTCCCTTTCCCAGTCTGGTTCTCCCCGCTCCTAACCGATCTGCCTCCCGGTGTTAAACCCCCCGCTGCAGCCAGATAGGCATGGGGCATGGGAATGCCTCTGCAGGCGCCCTCCTGTCTCTCCTCAGAACAAGCCGTTCCACAGCCTTGTCCAAGGTCCATGGGCAATCGAGAATTTAATTTGAGTAGCAGCAGGTGGAGGGAGCTGTGTGGGATTCCACGGGCCTGAGCTCTACGCTGGGCCAGGGCACAAATCCGGTGCCCAGCAGGGGGCACGAGTTACTAATCCACCAGGGCCCCCAGGGTAGGGGTTGACCGGTGGGATACTTTTTGTGCCCGGGCACCCCTCTTCTCTGCTCCAGCACAGCTGCAGGCAGAAGATAGACACCTCTACAGTGTTCCCTGTGCTCCTGTTTTTCCTGTGGATCTGAACTCCGCCAGGCTGTTTAGACGGAAGGATCGCTCTCCAGGGAGAATGGATTTGAGGTCTCAGTTCTGACTTGGCCAGCCCTTATCCATGAGCTTTCCTTGCTGAATTGGGGAGATGCTGTTGGCTCGGTGCTGGGGTTCTGCACCCAGCTCTGGGAGGGGAGTGGGGCCCAGGTGTAGGGAGAAAGGATGGCTCAAGAGTTAAACCCTAGTCTGGCAGTTGGGAGACCTGCCTTCAAACCCCTGCTCTGCCACAGGCTTCCAGTGTGACGCGTGGGGAAGTCACTTAGCTTCTCTTGGTCTCGGTTCCTCATCTCTAAAATAGGGATTATGGATATAGGACACAGGGTGATCCAGTCTGACAGACACTCAGACTACAGGGATCTGGGGGGTGGGAGGGGTTCTAGAAGTTCCTCAAAGCAGCGGATTGGGTATTTAACTCCAAGGTGGGAGTGCCTACAAGCCTCCATCTGGTTGGGCCCATTGTGCTAGGCACTGTGCTGCCCTGCTGTGGGGCTTCGGCAAGTCCCTAAGCTGTATTTGCTGGAGTCCAGGTCTGTGCCCTCTGAGCTGGCATACACGTGAACTGTTGCTCCTTCGGGTCTGGGGTGCCCAGGAGGTTGCATTGCTCTCCTTCCAGTCTGGGATGCTGTTAGGATCTCCCTGAGGCGGGGAAGCCTTGAGCACGGCTATGAACTGAGTGCCCGACACTTGGCACAGGGGGGCTACTTGGTGATTGTTCATTGGTTAGAAGCCATCTCATGTGCTAGGGCTGAAGTATCCTAGATGAGGAGCCGCGTGCCCTGTAGCGTTGTCTGCTCGTGACTGCCCTGCTTGTTGTAGATCCGAAGGTAAATGGGAATGACTTTCCTGAAATCAGGATCCACTTTCCAGCCCAGTCTGGCTGTTCCTGGTAGTACTATTGCAGGGAGCCAGCCAATGGCCCGTTGGAACTCTCCTGTGGGCCCGTGGCTCCTTGGCACTGGCTTCTTGGGGGTAAAGAGCTTCTGGGATCGGCACCTTGGCATGACCCAGGAGGGAACCCTGCTGCTGCAAAAAATCTCTAAGTGGTGAGGCAGATCCAACCTCGCGGGGTCCTGTGAGAGCAAGGGAGTTAGGGGTGGGAGGGCTTGGATGCAAAGCACTTGAGAGAGAGCTTGTCCAAGGTAAAGGACAGGTACTGGTGGAGGGGGAGTACTTCTGGGAGAGTGTGATGGGTGAGGGATGGGGGTGTGGGAGAAGGTGGATGGGGAAGGTATGTTCGGGGGCGCAGTGTGTGAAGGGGGTGTTAAGGGAAGGGCGAGGAGGTGGGGGGTATTCAGGAGGCCGGGTGCCTGGGGTAGCATCTGGGAGGAGGGCGTCTGGCTGTCCCAGGGGCGCACTGCGTGGTGCCCTGGTAGCAGCTTCAGATGCTGTTGGGAGTTGGTCTGACGGCGCCTTGGCTCTCGCTTGCCCTGCTGTTGTCTAGTCTCGCCCCGGGGCCGGGGCTGGGGCCGGGAGCGGGGGGGCGGTAATCCGCTTCCCCTGGCCGCCTGGGCTCAGACGCAGCATCTGGTTTTGCAGTCAGCTTCCTGCTTTCTCTCCAGCTTTCCATCTGTACCGACTGAGGCCCGGGGAGGTCAAATGACTTACTGGGGGTCGTGTGGGAGGGAGGGAGCAGGCCTGGCCTGGCTGTAACCACAAGGCCAGACTCCTACCCGGTTCCCCAGTGCCCAAAGGGAGCAGCCCCCCCAGCAGGTCTGGCTCCACCTCCAGCCCTTTGCTGCAGGCACCATGTTAATTTTGTCTCTTGCCCTTTCACCCGCTGGCTATCTGCCTCTGCAAGGCACCCCTGTAGGCTGTTCCCTCCGGCTCCGGTGCCCGGCCCGCAGATGGCTGGGGACAGTGGCGTACACGTGTGCAACAAGAGACACCTTGTTGGCTTCTAGACATAAGAAGCCAATTACGGGCTGGGATCCCCTTTCAGAGGCAGCAGATGGGGAAGGCCAGGCGAGCGAGTGCAAACCTGAGCCGTGGGGCCGAGTGGTAGCAGCGGAGGGGCTGACTCAGAAGGGCTCTGCCTTCTAATGTGTTTGCAAATCCTCACCAGCTGGGGAGATTAAAGCCAGCATCTGGCTTGCTTTAGAATATTAAAACAAAGGGAGTTGCAGGCGCCATTATTGGGGTAGGGGAAGGGGGGTCTGGGGGTCTGATCACCGAGGTGTAACTGCTGGGAAAGTATGCGGTGATAACAGCAGAAACTCCCCCCTCCTCCTTCCCGCAGAGCTTTGACTGGGCAGGAAAGCAATTCTAGTGCAAGTTAGTGGCCCCATTCCAGGGTTGTTGGGGGTAAGCCCCTTGGGGTGCAGAGGGGAGAGAGGGCTGGCTGGGGCGACCGCAGGGCTTGGTAGTGGGGAGGTCAAAGTTCAGATCCTGACTCTTTGGGCAGGGCAGCTCATGCAACCCGTGCCTCAGTTTCCCTGTCTGCACAGGCGCTGAATGAAAGCATCGCTGTTATTGACTGGAGGGGCCTTTCCCCTGACAATCCAGATCGGCTTTTTCCTTTGCGATGTTTAACACCCGCTGTGCACCTGGGATCTTGTGCCTGGGGTCCCCCTGGCCACACCTCTCCCCTGTCCCCTTCAGGGAGACACAGCCTTTGCGGGGTGTGAGCCCTGGGACTTCCATTCCCGCTAGGTTCTGGCGGAGTTAAAGGGAAGGATCTAATTTTTAAGGGGAGGTGAGAGGTTGAAAAACACCAGAGAGGAGGCGGGAGGGAATTCTGTTACTATTCTTTTCATTTTTTTCCATCCTATTCTGCTGCTCTTGAAGCCATGAGGATGCAGGAAGCTGGAATGCAGCGGGTGCCAAGTCGGAGTTGTACCGCAGCCAAGACCCTGCTTGTTTTCTCGTCTTGCTGGAGCCAGTGACTGACCTTATTAGCTTAGGGGGCAGCTGCCTTATTAACACACATCTGGCTGAGGAGAGGCCAAATAGTCCGTAGATTGTCTTCCTGCCCGCATCTAACCTTGCCATACCTCACAGAAATACTGACGGGGGGCTTCACACATCTGGTGAAAATTTTTGCTGGGGGTTTCTCTTGTGATGTCTGCACAGTAGCTTTGCTGGCACCCTGGATTACTTTCTCCTCGGCACTCAGGTGAGGGACTCCCAGCGGGGAGAGGAGCCTCGTGCGTAAATGGGGAGGGAGCAGGCAGGGGGGCTGTTGGTCTGGGAAGTGAAAATAGAATTTGTGCTCTAAGATAACGTAGACGATCCCCTCATGTGAGGCCTGGATGCGACTGATTTTCGGCAGATGGCTGTATTGCCTATGGTGAGCATGTCTCGTTGGGTGCATCCCTTTTACCACCCCCCCCGCCCATTTCTCCAGCATCATGGCCGTTTGCATTGTGCTGGAGAAGGGAGGTTGCATCTTCCGGGGCTCACAGCTGTTCCTCTTGAGCCAGTCAGAGCTCTGGCCCCTTGCTAGCAGGCTCCTGAGAGGCCCAGTTGGTTCGAACTGCCGCAGGGCCCTTGGGTAACGCGGACCCTGGCCCGCTTGGAATCGGCACTGCGTGGTGGGAGCTGTCGTGTTCATGGGCTCATCCCAACCATGGAGTAGAACCTCACAGGGTGTTAGCCCCCACACTGCAGCTGGGTCAGTCCTGCCAGGCCAGTGATGCTGCTTCGAGTGCCCTGGAGTAGGAGGGTGCCACAAGCTGTGTAATCTGGACTTCTGGAGAGCAGCCTCTGAACTTGGAGCCCTTCTGTGTAGGCACCGTACCTGTGTGTTGTGGCCCCAACAGGGCACTCTGATCAGTATCATGGCTGTGCTGAGAGGCTCCAAGGAGGACCAAGCCTTGTGATCTAGTCCGAGAAGAGACCTGACCAGAAAGTGTGAGGAGGGAGGTGAGGACAGAGCATCAAGGGAAAAGAGATCTCACTCACGGCCCGGTCCCAGGCCTGAACATCCCTGCGGTGGAACACTGGCCACACGTGGGGTTTGCTTTTAAAGACCCAGTTGGGACCTGGAGGTTTGCCACTAACAAGCCACTCTGCTTGGCTTGCATCTCTCCAGCTTCCGGTGAAGGATAGAGGCGCTGCCTGCACCAAGAGCTACTGTAATTCAAACGGCTCCTCCTGGGCGTTCAAGCCACTGTGCTCCTCTTACTACTTGCACATCAGGACAGACTCCAGCTCTGTGTCTGCGGTGCACCAGCCCTGCTAATGTGCATGAGCTATGTGTTACTGCCACGCCCTGTCCCTGCTCTTCCACGAATGGCTGCGTAGGTTGGACTCCGCATTGGGCTGGCCCCCAGCAAATGATAAGGAAATAGAATTAGCTCACAAAGGGATTTTGGGGGCGGGGGCGGAATGGCTATGTGGAAATGACTCCATACTGGGGGGTCAGTGACCCTGATCTCTCCCATCATGCTGCTGCTGCTGGTGATGGGATAACCTGTCCCCCGTGTTTTCTTCCTGACCCCTAATGCTCAGAGGCTGGTTTGTGTCCTGAAGCAGGAGAGTTGCTGTTGCTGAGGTCTTTCTGCCTTGCGTGGCATCCCCTGGCATGGAGCCGTGGGGCGAGCGAGCGCTGGGTTAGAGGCATGCCCTTTGTCCTTCTTGGCTCGTTTGGGAGCGCTGCAGCTCTTGGCTCCTCTCTTCTGTTTTGGAAATTCAAAACATTGACGGGGCGGCCCACTCATGCTCTCGCTGTGTCACGGAGTGAAGGGCTTGGCTGACTTCACTGCTTGCTTTGGCTGCTTCTCCCTCTTGTTCAGGCTCTTTACTGCCCCTCCTCCCCCAGAATAAGCTGAAAAGCGACAGTAAGCAGATTGTATTAAAAACAGCGGTGCCGGGGAGGTGGGGGGGGCGGGGCTGATGGATCACTCTGGGAGCTGCTTGCTTTGTGCTGACTTGGATCCTGCCCCCGCCTGAGCTGTTGGAGAAGCTACAGGGCAGTTAAGGCAGCAATGTAGACCTGAGACCTCACCTGAGAGGCTAAAACACCGCAGCTCTAGCTCTGTCAGTCGGCAGAGCTACCCCCACTTGGGGGTCTGGCTCAGAGTTTGCCTCTAGAGCCGATTGGTTCAGCCCATCCCCAGCGGAAGCCTTGCAGCTAGTGCTTGGAAGGGGAGCGGCTGATCTGGGCAGTGAAGCAGGGGTTCTCAATCTCTTTCTGAGCGCCCCCCCAAACCTATTATCAAACCTCCAGGGGAGGGGGGAGACTCGGGGGGGGCCCATAGGCATTCTTTGGCCTCTGTTTTGGGGTGCGGGGACTGGTGGGGCTTGAGCTGAGCTGCCCTTGGGACTGATCTGGCAGTGCAGGGATGGGGGGCAGCTAGCACTCGGAGCTTCAGCCCCGTGGCAGGGGGGTGCCAGGGCTCCTGCCTTCAGCCCTGCAGTGGGAGGTGCCCAGGCTCGAGCTCGGGGTCCTACGGCCCCCCTGAAAGGGCTCGAGGGCGAGGTTGAGAACCGCTGCAGTAAAGGGCAGTAGAGGTGTGCCGTGGTCCTACCCTGGCTTTGCCAGTGACTCTCCTCTGGCCTTGGGCGAGTCACTGTCCCTGTGCGCCAATCTTTAATGTGAATGGCCTTTTTGTGCTTTTATTTTACACTCTACCGAGTCTAAGCCCCTCCACTCCCCTGTTAGCCACGGCATCCGCCAGGGTGAGCCTTGGCTAGAAGGATCCCCCCCAGGAATGCTGCTTTGTAAGGACTGTGCGAGGGGCTCATGGAATGGGCCAACTGACAGCCTGGGCCTGGGTCACGTTCGGCTTGACCCTAAGCAGCGCTGCTGATGCCCGTCTGACCTGGCCTGCAACAGCATCCCCTTCCGCTTTGCCATGCACGTCTGGTCCATTCCCGGCGTCTCTGGAGCAGCCAGCGCGGATGTCAGACGGGGCTTGTGATCCCCAGCCCGCGGGGACGGGCCCCCAGACCCTTGTGTGTGGGATATTAGCTGGGCTGTGAACGCAGGCTGGTGGCTGCGAAAGGCTAGTGCCCAGAGAGTGCCAGGCAGACCGTGTTCTCCTTCTGGGGTGGAACTCACTGCATCCTGTCCCCCGTGAGGCTGGCATTTCTGCAGCACTTTAAGCACTGCCTCCTCTACCCTTTCCCCAGCACATCTGCATAGCCCAGTGCCGCCCCTGACCCAGTACCCCCCCGCAGGTAATGCCAGGGCTGCTGCACACGGGGAAAGAATTTTGGCTACTGGCCCAGTGTGAGTACCCCCGGTGGGTACTGCCGGCTTTCTGCTCTGGGCTGGCTCTGCCCATACTCTGCGGTGATGAGCACACCCTGTCTGGCCTGACACTAGCCTCAGATTACTCTGGGAAAGCCCTTAAGCGGGTTGCCAGATTGTGCTGGGTACATCTGGCCGGCACGGCTGCTTTAGGCTTTGAGCTGGAGAAATGCTGCACAAGTACAGCTTCCTCCCAGGGGCGTTCCCAGGAGGGGATGGGGCGGGGGGCTAGACCTGGGTTCAATTCATGGCTCGGAGTCTCTGGGAGAACTTGAGCAAGTGACTTAATCGATCCAGGGCCTCAGATCCTCCCACCCCCCGTGGGAGGGATTTTCCCCCCGCAGAGGGTGTCAATAAAATCAATCCACCCGAGCGAGGGAACCCTGCTGCTTTGAGAGCCATCTGCCTACCTGGATGGAGGGAACAGTGAGGCCCAGAGTTAGTGGGACCCGGGGGAGAGGGGCGAGCCCTGGAACTGAGAGAAGGGGCTCAGGTCTGATCCCAGCCTGGTGGGCTGCAGTTGTGGGAGAGGAACCAGTGGGGCGGCTGAGCAGAGAGCCAGGAGGGTTAACACCGCATGGGCCTGCTAGCTAGTGGAAGTGGGTCAGCGAACCCTTCCCTGAGCCTCCCTTTTGGGCCTGATCTTCCTGGATCCCACTGTCTATTTGCCCTAAAGATTCCCCCCCACCCCTCCCTGAATCCTGCCCCTAAGCAGCTCCACCGAAGGCCCCTGACATTGACGATCTGTTTATTAAGGTCACAGGAGTGCAGTAATTTGTTCCTGGGCGGGCGCTTTGCAACTGCACAGCAGCAAGGAGCCAATTAGCCTGCTCTTCTGCCACGCACAGAGCCTGAGGCTTTAACCCCTTCCCGAGCGCGACGTGCCACCTCTGGGGTGGAGCTGCGAGGATGCTGCCTTGTTTTGCCAGTGAAATGGCATTAAAACGGGGGCGGGGAACCTGTTTTCTATCCCCGGCCACTGACCCACAGAAAAAATGTGCCTTGCTGTAGCGCACACGGGCTTAATGACCTTTTTGTTCTCATTTGTAGTTAACCCTCTACAAGCATCCATAAACCAACCTGTAGTCTCGACTGCCTGGTCTGACTTCTGTCTGACAGGTGGGGACTGAGACAGAGGTTAAGCAACTTGGCCTAAAGCTCTGGAGGGGATCCCCAGGGCTGAGAGCTGGGATTAGAATATGGGAGTTCCTAGCCCCAAATTACACATCTGGGCGACCATTATTGATCTGTAGTGCCAGAGCATCTAGGTTCCCCAGCGCAGAACTCAGCAGTGCTGGCTGCTGTATAAACACAGAACAAAACGGTCAGCCGGCCCGCAGGCATGCGGGGATCCTGCCGGAGAGAGACGCTGCGGTCAGGGTGTAGGAAGTCTGGCTGGGTGTGTTCCCTCGTCTACTCAGAAACGGCATGTCCTGTGTGGGGCGAGCGTGTGCTGCTCACTGGGGTGGCCTGTCCGTTGAGGGGGAGGTTGGGTTTTCGGGTGCTTTGCCCCCGAGCGATACGAGGTTGACATGAGGGCTCCGCGACAGAGAAATGGAACTATTCAAAACGGGGGGCCCACATGTTGCCCCACCAAGGGTGTAGGAGAGCGTCACCTTGCCAGGAGCTGGACAGGGCTACGCCCAAGTTGCAGAATATGGGCCAGGTTGCAGCCACCTTCAAGTTCCATACAGTGGGGCTGCCTAAGAGACTACTGATCCCAGCATGCAGTGCTCCAGAGACCAAGCTGCTCGGATGGAGGTGGAGCGTGTTGCACGCTGGAGTCTGTAGTCTCCGCTCTGCCAAGGGGGCGTGGTACATATAGGGCTTGCAGGCACCAGTGGATTGAGCAGGGGGGCAGCAGTGGGCCGTGATTGGCACTTGGCTGCCCTCTGAGGGGGCCTGTTCTGTCTCCTTGGGCAGCACTAATTGATACTTAGCATGTTCTCTGAAAAGGGAAACCCCTACAGCGTGGCTCCTTTTGGGGCGGGGGGCAGAGGGGGCGTTGCTCTCCATCCCCCATTCTGGGCACTCGGCCTGGCTTTGTTGTGGCTGAACATGGCTGGGGCGCGCTGTGGGAGGCAGCTGGGAAGCGCTGGAATGCGGGTAATCTCTCTCCAAGGAGCTGTCAGCAAGAGCCTTCCCGCTGGCTCCGGTTTCAACCAAATTCCACTCTCCCCACCCCGCGCGCTCCCCTTCAACCCCCAGATGGCCTCCCCCAGCCGGCCAGTTGGCCGAGCCTAATTGTTTAAAGTCGCTGAAATGATTTATCTCCGAGATTGCTAGTGTCGCAGGTCAGGGAAACAACTCAGGAGGCCCCTCCGCCCCTCTTGCTGAGACAGGCGGCAGCTTCCTGCTTCACATGCTGGGAATTGGGGGGGCCACATGGGCTTGGAGGGGAATCCTAGGGGATAGCTAGCCCACTGGGGCCAGAGGAACTCAAGATGGTAGGAGCAAATGCAAGCTGCCCGCTCGGCCCTTCTAGCAGTAGGGAAGCCAGGAGGCTGCTCTCTGCAGTGCGTACTCTCATCACATTTTCTCCCCTGTGCTGATTTGGGGGCTGGCTCCAGTTTCCTGCCAGAGTCTGGTCTTCAGTCCCACTCCAGCAGCCTCCCTTCCCTGCCCCCCCCCCCCACTCTCCTCTCCCACCCTGGGCCAGGCCTGTATCTGATCATAGAGGCTTCTTCAATCTAGCAGACAATAGCCAATCTAGATACATTCAGACTGGAAATGGGTGAGGGGAAGGAGCCCCCTTTGGGTGGGGTGGGTTCTCCCGACTGGCAATCTTTAAATCCAGATTAGATGTGTCTAGAAGAGAAGCTCTAGTTCCCGCAGGGATGAGTGCTGGGAAGGCCTGGAGCCTGCATCATTGGTGATGGTCATTGGTCCCGTCTGGCTTTATCATCTTGAATACCTTCAAGAGAAACAAAAATGAATTACCTCAAACAGCCCCCTCCCATGACTTCACAGGAGAGACCCCGGTGAGACAGGGCTTGATGCTCGCCTGCACCGGCAAAGCATCACCCTCCTTGTGTCTCATCACATGCCCTACCTGGGCCTATCTTGTCTAGTCAGACTGAATCTTTGCAGGGGTGGGATGGGGGGGGGGCAGACAAGGAATAACCTATGGGTGTGGAGTGATGTGGGGAATAGATTGATGGTGGGAAGGGATCTCTTGTACTCTCTGGGTGGGTGCTGAAGAGCCTGCGTCCACAGCGTGGGAGTTGAAGGGTGCACCATGGATGCACTGAAACGTGCTTGCCGTGAAAACCTTTGGGAAGCAGTGGCTTGTGTGGCACGCAGCTCTGCCTCGCTACCTGGATTTGGGTGCAGGAAGCCCATTGCACCAGGCTCTGTTCTCTCCCCAGTGTGGTGCAAGGTATTTACTGGGCTAAGAGGTGTAGGCCCAACCTCGCAGGCCTTCGTCCAGAGATGAGACCGGCCAGCACCTTCTTACTTACGCTCCCTGAGGGATATGATGAGAGTCCAAAAGTTTGAGGTGATGCCCAGACCCCGCAAACTTCCTCAACCAGAATCCCCCAAAGCCCCAGAATGAGCCCCTGGGGAAGGGCTGTCCCCCCCTTCCCTACCATGCTGACCCCACTCTCCCAGCCCTGCAGCTCCTGGGGGCTGGACATGGGTTCCTGGCCACTTGTTTATCTGGCTTGCCCTCCGCCTTTCATCCTGCGTTTGTCCCTTGCTCTCTGTCTGGCAGGTATTTGCTTAAGCAGTGCTGCAGCTGCTGGGCCTGTGTGAGAGCTCCCTGCCGCCAGCCCCAGCAAAACAGGCCGGAGGGAGCAGCAGCTGCTGGGAGCGCAGGAGACACATTGAATTCATTAGTGGGGCTGTGACACCCCGACACGAGGGGCGGGAAGGGGAGCCGCCGGCAGTGCCCCCGCCCCTTCCCCTGACAGCCCAGAGCAGACGCAGGGCTTCGGTTTTTATTGAGCAATAAGTCACCGACGGAGCCTCTGTCTTCCCGGGGTTGGATTCCTCGGAAATCTCTCCCGCAGGGCTGAGCTGAGGGAAATGGACAGTGGTGCTGAAGCCTGCGGGCTGCCATAGGGGCTAGGCTGTAGATGCAGCCTCCCAGGGCTCTCCATCCTTGGTGAATTAACCCCTCTGCCACTGGCTAACCAGCGTATGCCTCTGTCTGAGCATTGAGACCAGATCCTAAGCTGGTGACAATTAGTGTCGCGCCATTGACTTGCACAGCTGTGTGGCTTGACACCTGCTGCGGACCTGGCCACGTCCACCCAGCATTCCAGGGGTTAGCGTGACGTACAAAGACCCAGGAACCATGTAGTGCCAATGGGTAAGAGGTGCAGAGGGACTACAGGGGTCTCCGGAGTCCGGTCTGTCCAGTCTAGCTCACCCAAGAGTGTCACGTGAGGTCTCTAATATAAGCCAGGGTCACATGGTCACCAATAGCATCGCAAACCGTGTGTTTGGATGTTGGGTGAGGAGTTATCTACAGTGAAAATAATGTTCTTAAAGCCTGTGACTAGGGCCTGGTCACCAGCAAAGGTGAAAAGCAGGTTTTCTGGTGGACAACGCATCCTTATCTGCCTGGTCACATGTAAAGTAAGGGTTGTGAACAGTCCAATGGGTGTCGCCTCTCAGCAGATTGTTAGAGAAGGATTGTGACAACTTCAAAGAGAAAAGTAACAGGAAAAAGAGAAAGGTGGAGGGATCCAGGGGAAGGAAACTCTGTCTGGAGGTGCACAGCAGAAATTTGCTTTAATATATTTGGGGGACCTGGATGATACCCCGTCCTCACAGGAAGTAACTGAACAGCATGTTTGCTTCATTAGGGAGGGTCCCAAGCCACCTTGGTG
The DNA here is from genome assembly GCA_007922305.1 of Dermatemys mawii. Classification (NCBI taxonomy): domain Eukaryota; kingdom Metazoa; phylum Chordata; order Testudines; family Dermatemydidae; genus Dermatemys; species Dermatemys mawii. The sequence continues at coordinate 30,400,401 of ML677343.1, read as the reverse complement.
GACAAGGCTGGAGAGGACTTCGGGTGAGAAGCTCCTTTAGGCAGCAGGTTAACTTGTTAAGTTTAGGGTCTAGAACAGCGGTTCTCAAACTTTTGAGAACCGCGACCCGTTTTTGCGTTCCTGAGCAGTGCGGTGGACCCTTACATGTCTGCCAAAAAGCCGCCGAATGCGGAAATAATCAATTCGGCGGCTTTTCAGCAGCGGCAGGAGCTCGTGAGCCCCCTGGGAGCGCTCGGCGACCCCCAGGGGAGTCACGACCCCCAGTTTGAGAACCGCTGGTCTAGCAAGTGTGTTCTGATTTGTCTTTTGTGTGTAACCATTTGTTTCCAATATCCTTACTTGTGATCTCTTGAATCTCCTTTCTTTGGCTATAGACTTATTCTTCTTTTCCCTCCTAAATCTCTCCCAGTGCTGTGGTGTCCAGCAAAGTGCTGGCCCTGAATTGAATCTCAGGCTGGTGTGTACGGTTTGAAGAGTAGGCCTGGTCATTCTGGGAGTGGCCAGTGGATAAGGGGCTGGGGGCTACAGGGAGGAGACGGGGTTTGGTGGGTGTGTCCCTATTGCTCACCTGCATGGTGTGAGCCAGGTCTGCAGAGGCCTGGAGGGCGGGAATCGCGCTGCCAGGGGTTGGTGGCTTCAGGGTGCTGAACTCCTCTCTCCAAGGGGGTGGGGAGGTGCCTTGCAACCCCAGGTACTCTCTGGGGAGCATCACAGCTCCCATGTGGGGGTGATTGCAGGGGCACTGGCCACCCTCCTTCCCCCATGGAAATGCAGATCCACCCTCCCAGTGTTTCTGCCCCCAGTGGGGAAGGGGACCTGGCTCTGCTGGGTGTAAGGAGAGGTGCCAGGGCACAGAGGGCAGGATCTGAAAGCGAGGTTGGAGTGGCCACCGTGCCCCTCAAGACTGAGCTGGCCCAGGCCCACCTTCTAGACGCCACTGATCCTGGCAGAGACACCCATCCCAGAGAAGGGGCAGAACCATGGAGTGGGGGATGGGACAGGGCACCATCCGCTGGCCGGGGGCAGCGGCGCATAGGGCACCAGCCACCAAGGAACTGCTGTTCTGCCCCCTCCCAAGCTAGAGAGGGCTGCCACCCCCCCACCTCATGTCCAGAGCTTCCTTTGCTCCCTCTCCTCTCCTGTCCCGTCTCCCGCTCCCCATTCACAGGGAGCCCCCAGGCCGCGTTACACCCTATTTTGAGTACAGGAAGACACGGGTTGAAACTGCTGCAGGCAGAGCATCAAGGGAAGGTGTACGACTGACATCCCCTCTCCCCCGCCTCCTAAGGGACAGCTGCCCACATCTGGACAATCTGATTCCTTGTGGGCATCACGGCACCCAGGTATCTTAGTAGGGATCTGAACGGGGGCCGTTGATCCGTGCCTTGTAGCGTGAGCTGTCAAACCAGTGCACAGCTGGTCAGAAGAGCTCCTTTTAGGCCCACTTTGAATCGGCCCAGGCCAGGGTGGTGGGGATTGGACGGTCAGGGAGTCAGGCCTGGCGGCACTGCTGGAATGGGGGTGGGGGGAGTTTGGGGGCGAGGGTGAGCCAACAAAAGCAAAGCAGAAAAACAGGGGCAGAGTGCTAGAAGGTCTTGCTGGTGAGGATGAGAAGCTTGAACTTGAAATAGAGGCTAATTGCTATGTGGCTAATTACAGAGAGGAGCAAATCACTGCGGTGCTTCAGAAAGTGTCTGAGCGAGAATAACAAGGATAATTAGCAATCAAACAGGAAGCTGCCACCTCACTGATCCGATGCCACCGGCTGAAGCTCGGGGGCCGTGGCTCAGCATTGTGTGTTTGAATCCAAGAGCGTCAGGGCCCAGGGCACCCTGCGCAGACGGGGCATCAACCCCTCCCAAACCCCCCACCCCTGCAGAGATCTTCTGCCCCCTCTTACGCGGGGGTAAAACAACCACCAGGTAGATCCAGCCCCAATGTCCTCGCCCTGCCCCTGAATTTCCCCCTGGGGCGGCACTGTCGGCTTTCACCGAGTGACACCAGCAGCGCCTGTAACTATGGAGATCGCAATCCTGCTTCACTCTTATATGGCTGCTCTCATATAAGGGCTTTGCAGCACCTGACAAACGCTAATTGGCTCTCAAAACCAGCCTGCTCACCAGGGAGACGTTATGGACGGCTTCCTCAGCGAGGAGCTCCAGGCACGGGGAGGCAAGAAAAAGCGGCTAGAACCCAGGAGTCCACGTTTCCTACTCTAGCCTCCAATCCCCTCTCGCTGCCCGGTAGCTCTCAAAAAACAGAGCCTGAGTGAGCGGGACCTGGCAGCCACCAGCTAACGAGCCGCGTTCGTTGCCATGTGAGGGCTGAACTTGCTGTGGGATTTGTGCCATTCCCTGGGCTAGGGACAGCAAATGACACCCAGGCTGTGAAACTGATCTGATGGCCCAAAGAGGAGCAAAGCCCTGCGGAAAATCTTGCCCCATTTGTGTGTGCTGCGCCCGTCTGAGAAGTCCGTCCTCACTGGGTGGTTTCCCCCAGCTGCTCTGCCAGGAGTGGGGCCTGGGCTTGGGTTTTGGACGGTGTGAAACACAACTGGAGGTTGCCCCGCCTCACAGATTGCGTCTGTCCAAAGCTACAGCGTTTGGGGCGAGAGGCGCTTCCCTTCTCTCCCCCAGTATAGGGCTGGGCTCTGATTTCTCTGGGGCAGAGCCGCTCTAGGGTTGCTTGGAATTCTTTGCAAGCCCGTGCAGTACCTGGTACCTGACACTAGAGAGCAGCAGAACCCTGCTGTGTCCTTGTCCTTGGGAATACAAACCGCAGCCAAGATTCTTGCCCCTGCCGCCCCATAAGATTCCCCAGCACTAGGGACGTGGGCTCGCAGCAGAGCATCCGGGAGAGGGGTGGCTGGGGCGGTGGAAGCATCTGTTGCTCTTGCCCTAAGGAGGCTGGAGGTTCTCGCCCTTTCCTGTGCGTTCCCAGCGCCTAGGGCCTGGGCTTTGGCAGCCCCCCAGCAACCATATTAGCAGCTATTTGCTCAGTGATGTCTAGTGCCACCCTGCGCACCTGCTCCTAGTGCTTCCCCCCCCCCCCACCCCCCAAGGAGCCTGGAAGAGACAGAAAGGGGCAGCTTGCAGGTTTGAAAGCCAAGACCTCTCTTCCTCCCCTGGCCGGCAGCTGGGCTACCCTTCGCTGCCTGCAGAATCTGGCTGCCTGCTGAGAGAGGTTGGTGATTGGGAAGGAGGGCTAAAGGCTGCATGCCAAGGGCCCAAGCTCTAAATTCGATTCCCCTTTAATGCTGAACTAATCGGCTTAGAAAGATCCCCTGCGTTGCGCCAGCTAACCTGGCAGGGGCTGCACGTGGTGCCGGTGGACTTTAACAGGCGGGGGCGGGAGTTCTCTCTAAAACAAGCGAGGCTCTGGCGGTGTGGAAAACCCTTGTGTGCACACAAGGGCCCAGCTAGTGCGGCGGAGGACTGCAGCAGCTCTGGGCGGGTGCACACACATGTACGAACGCATTCTCCCATCCTAGCTAGCTGTGTGCCAGTCTGATCCCCTGGCCTGCCTGAGAACTGCTTGTCTGGCCTGCTTTGACGCTGTCTGTTTTCCCTGGTAGGCTGTGGACAGGAGGACACTGCCCTTGATTCTCCACCCTCCCCCCATCTTCCCCCAGCAGCCTCCATGCAACATGGCAGACGTGCGAGGAAAGGGAGCTGCCCTTTCCGCCCAGTGCCCTCTGCAGCTCCACAGCTGGTTGCCTGAGGATGGACAGCAGTTAGGCAGGTTTTCTGGGTTATGAATTCCCCTGTGGGCTTTGGGAGAGTCAGGTGGGGAGAGGCCAAAGAACTGCCTTTGCCAGCTCCCCTCCTGCTGCCCATCACCACACCGTGGTAGCCTTGAGATGGAGAGCCCAAGACCTGCCCTCAGCGTGGCTGGGGTGAGCTGCAACCCACCACTCTCTAGACGGGGCCACCCTGTGTGCTTCTGAGACTCCTGTCGAGATCCCATGGCTGCCCCGCTCACAGGAGAGATGCCAGTTCCTTCTCCTGCCTTCGTCTGCAAAGTCAATGGGTCCCAGGCACCAGCTCCTTGTGCCCAGTGCATTTGTTTACACACGTGCCAGAGCCCTGCATGGCACTGTCCCTGCGCTCCTTGGGGACGTGCTGAGAACCCGGGACTGGATTTCCCCTTGGCTTTTCCAATCCATTCCAAGTGCGGAGCTGGCACTTGGGAGGGGATCTAAGCAACTACCTGTGAGGTCGTCTTCCCCCTCCACTTTGATCCAGCCAGTCTGATATTCTAGAGTGGGGGTGCAGCTGGGGGTTGGGATGGGGGAAGACGGGACTGGGGATACAGCCCCAAGCCTGTCACTTTTTTCTTTTTGAACAGCTGTTCCCTAATAAGCTGTTAATGATGATACAGTAAGTGGAAGCCGGAGTCCTGCGGGAGCTGCCATGATTTGTGTAATTGGTCTCGGAGGAGACAAAAGTATCTAATATTTACATGCCAGCATTAGTCCCCGGGGAGTGCTGTCTTGGCTGGAACGGCACGGGGAGAGGCAGTTCCACGCCTCAACCTGTCTGCTCCAGGCTGATGGATCGGAAGATGTGTAATGGCTGGAAATCACAGGACGCTGGGCTGTGGGAGGAGTGGGGCCTGGCCTTCCTGCTGCTGGTGACCCGCGGGGTGGGGCGGTTGTCAGGGGTCCTGCCGCTCTGAGCTGGACCGCGCTTCTAATGGCTTTCCGTGCCCTCAGCGCTTGTGCAGGTCTCACCGCCAGAGCGAAGGGCTGTGTGTGCCCCCCGGTCCTTGCACTGCCCAGACCCCATGCCCCCTTCTCCCCCAGAGTCTGACTTCGCTCTCCTGGCCTCTGACGCTGCCAGCAAAGGGGAGGTGCAGTTGCTACCTCTTGTCAGAGCAGTTCTGGGACATGGCCGCCTGCCCTAGGGACCAGGCCATGGCTCCCCCCTGGCTCCACTTGGCTGCCGGGTGGAGCATTGAGGTTCTAGTTGCCCAGTGCCTTGGCTTCTGGGCGGCCAGTGGAAATGCACCGTGCCAGGGCATGAGGCTAAGCTGCGCCCAGTGAAAACTCAGACCCCTTCTTGGCTGCCCCAGCCCATCACTGCCAGGGCCCCCAGAACAGGCAGCGGTCTGGGTGATTGAAGCACCCACAGCATCAAAGGCTTTGCAGAGAGTGCTCTGTACTAATGCACAGTGCTGCATGCCACCCTGTGCCCATCTGTACCCCCTGTGTTTCATACAAGGATTGGCATAAGAGGAACCAAGCTCTGCCCCCTACTAGAGGGGCCCAGCAGCACTAAACAGTGGCAGGCTGACAAACCATGACACTCCCTGGTAGGGGTGAGTTTCCCTCCTGCCAGGATGTGCCAGCAGGCTCCCAGGGCTCTGGAAGGGCACCGCGCTTGGCTGGTGGATTGCTGCCCGTTCTGCTGCCTGTGGGAGAAGATGTGGGACAGGACTCCGCTTGAACGGGGTGGCTGACCATGGACGCTCCGTGCCAGCCGCGTTGGCCAGGGCCGTTACAAGGCAGGAGAAGGGACCAGCCTGTCAGACCGGCCAGCTCGTTCGTCCTGCTGCCCTGGCCAGGGCAGGGTCGTGCCCAGGGGCGGATTTTCTAAGGCTTTGTCCAGGCTCCATACGGACAGTGGTTCGAGACCTGTTCATAGGGGAGATTAGAGAGCATTTTCAGTGCTTGGGAGGCCAACACACCATGGGGACCCACTTGGTTCCCCTGGGAATAGCTGTAGGTTGGGGGCCTTCAAAAGAGCCCAGGGGAGTCTGATGCCCAGCTGTCTTCCCATCGCAGTGGCATGCAGGCTCCTAACTCCCTTGTTCAATTCCTGGCACTGTCTCCACTGGTGTCGAGTTTTTTGCTTGAAACAAAACCAAAAAAAAACAACTTATTTTTTTTTAAACTGGATCTACAACTTGGTCCCCTTCCAATGTGTGTGTGTGTCTTTAGCACCATCATTTGCACATGCTTGTGCATTCACACCTCTTCGGCAAACTGCATGTTGGCTGGCCCAGCTCTGTAGGAAGCCCAAAACAGCCCTGAACTTGGCAGATGCAACGCCAAGGAGTAAAACACCTCATAAATGTAGCAGCCAGGGCCTGGCTCTGGCTTGAAGCTGCTCCAAAGTCAGATTTTTGAGTCTGTTGCCTTGTTGTACCCATTTTAAAGGCATCACTCTGGGCCAGGCACTCCCCGAGGGGCGCCAGTGTTATCAGAGCAGTATTTACTGTGCCCCGGTGTCCCATCTGCATGGTACACTTGCCCTCAGTCAGGAGCAGCACCAGAGGGGCCAAAGCAGGGGTCCCCCCGCCCCCCGGGGAATGTACAGCTGTTAACTTTCCTCATTGTGTCCTGTGTGGGGCGGGGTGTTTCTCTTCCAATGGCCGGGTGGTGCCTGTAGCCTGGAAAGGCGACTGTCTGGTCTCACGCTGGCTCCCAGGCCCTGGGAAGGCTGATTAACTCCAAGGTGCATTGTGCATAATCTGGGCACAGTGATCCGGTGCCTCAGGTCTCCAGCCATCAGCACCACCCACCTGTTGACAGACTGGGGCCCATTCAAGCTATGCTTGGTCCAAGTGGATTGAGGCAATAGCCCAGCCAGGGGATTGTCGACAAGAGCATGGGCAGGGGGGTTTGCAGCAGCAACCCCAGAAAGGGAGAGCAGTGGGAGGGGGGAGGAGTTCAGGCAGGACCAGGGCTGTGGGGCGGAAGGGACCCAGGTTGCAATAGGAGCTGTGCTGATAACCGAGGTGCTGGTAATTCAAGGAAGGGTCGAGGGGGCTGATGTGGCAGGAGGAGGGCAGGGGATGTTTTGGGGAGGAGCTGGAGGGTGGCACTGTTGCCACCTGTTGCTGGCGTTTCACGTCCTTCTCAGATGTGCTGAATTCACCCCCGTGTCCAGTCTGCTGGGGGGGCTGTACCATGCTGGGGATTGTGTTTGAAAAGGGGCCACACCTAGAGAGAGGGGCACAAGCTCGCCATCTGGGCACGGGCCCTGGAGCCAGGAAATCCTGGGTTCTAATTCCGGTTTGGCTACCCACTCGCTGTGACGCAAGCCTCTGGTAGACGGCTTAAACTCCCGCTGCCTCATCTGCTCTCTGTCTCTGGGAAATGCTGGTTTGGAGAGGCGGCTCTCTGACGGCCTGTGAAATTCATCCGCCCCGCCAAGCGCTCTCGCAGCCAGCAGGCTGAAATGAAAGGCCATTGCTGTGAGCGGCGCTGGGTGGGCCCGGCGCCAGGCAGAGGCGCTGGCTAGCTGGCGAGGTGTGCTCCCCCGAGTGCTGTACGGCTCCCAGCTCAGGAGTGTGTCCGACTGTTCCAGCAACCCTTGGCTCCTCCGGAGATGGGAGCGGGGCTGAGCCAGCGGGAGGCTTCCAAAGAGGACTGCTGTCCGTTTCCTAGCGTGTGGCTGGCTGGGTCGGACCTGGCTGCTGTTCAGCGTGGGTGTGCACGGGAAAGGGGAGAACAGCTGCAATTAGATGGACGCAGCAGAGCCAGCCTGGGCCGGGAAGGCGGGGAGCTGTCGGGGCAGGGCCGTGTTTGCTGTGGGTAGGTGCGAGGCAGGGGGCGGGTTGCCAGTTTTGGTTGGACGTATTCCTGGAGCTTTCCTCACATGACATCATCTTTCGTTAACGATTAATCTTTAATCCCAGGAGACTCTGGGACAGTGCTGGAGGGTTGGCAATTCTAGGCAGGCGCCCACGCTGGCCAGGCCATGAGGACCACACACGTGTGACGGCCAGGGTGCCCTTCCGTGCCAGCTCCTTGCAGGATGGCTCCTTGCAGGTCCCGATCTAGCCAGACCCAGGCCAGCACTGGCAGAGAAGGGTTGGGGCCCTCTTGGGACATAGGAGGCATGGGCCTTTCAAGAGGATGTGTTCCTGCCAGGGGCGTGCCTCTCTCGCCTCGCTGACCCCTGCCCCTTGCAGCCATCTGGACAGGCAGCTCCCTTGTTTACCCGTTTCCATCTCTGCCAGCTGCCCCTGATGCTGGCCCGTTGCTATGGGGACCTCCAGCATGGCTTTGCAAGGGGTCGTCTCACATGTACTCAGTGGTCCTGCTGGGGAGCCTCCGCTCTGGATCCTGGCCAGAGGGGCTCAATGCGGGGACGTCCCTGGAGAGCAGCCTTGTGGCAGAGTTTCCATACTGGGGCAGGATGCAGACTCTTGCACAGAGACAGGATTGAATCTGCAAATCCTGGTGCTCTTTTGGGCAGGGGGTGGGGAAGCAGAAGGCTGGGGGCTTACCCCAAAGGGCAGGGACAGAGCTGAGCAGGGGTCCCTGGGCTGGCGTACTGGGCGTCCAGACTGAGGTGGATTGGCAGAGCCGCAGGGGGTCCCTGAGGGAGGTGCAGGTTGAGGTTAGTGTTCCCCGTGGGGGGAACACCAGGCATTTATTTTTGGAGCGGTATCACTGTCAGGGCTGGGGACTGGAATACCAAGTGACGCCGCCCGTCAGGATTGCCCGTGGGGGAAGCTCACAGAGCGCCCGTCCGAGCTATGCCTGGCACAAGCCATTGCTGTCAGGCCCCTGCTTTCCGGAGCACGGACTCAAAGGCGTAGTGTTTGTGAGTATTCGGATTAGACTGAAGAGGTTTGCGCTGGGTGGTACCTGATTTGTACTGTCCTTTAGGTCCTGCCAGCCGGCTGGCACATCCAAGAATCCTGCTCTTCAGCAGTACGGCTCTCCGGGGCTCTCGACGTAAGGGGCTTGTACAGGCAGCTATAGCCCGGGGGGACTGTTGAAAAGGAGAAAATTCCTTGACCTCAGTGGCATGGATGTAAACTGGGAGGAACGGCGTCAACTGTAGTGGAGTCACTCTGGATTTACACCCAGATAACCGAGGTCTGAATCTGGCCATCTGCCTATGCCTGCCTCCCTCCTTTCCTTTTAAAACACCCACTTCATACTGCTGTAGGTCCCCTTTGAGGGGCAGCCATCTTGAAAAGATGCCAGTTCCTGTGGACGGTGGTGGAGGGGTTGGGTCAACCTAGCAAATTACCGCTGTCTCTCTAGCCGTGCTGGTCTTGGCGCACGGGTTCTGACTTGGAGATGTTGCAGAAATCCTGGACTGCTGATTGAAAAGAAGTGTGTTGGAGGAGAGGGGAATGTGTGCTGCTTATTACATGAAATGAGGTTGGTAGTTCTCAATCCAGCTGCTCATGGGCAAACGCCCACCTCACTGCAGCCACCTGTATCAGGGGCCTTTCGCGGCAGCCTCAGGGGAGAGACTCTGGCAGGAATGGGCCAGAGCAGGAGGAAGCTCTTTAAACCATGATTTGAGAACTTCAGTAGCTCAGATATGGGTGAGAGGTTTATTGCAGGAGGGCGTGGGTGAGATTCTGTGGCCTGTGTTGTGCTGATGGTCAGACTAGATGATCATAATTGTCCCTTCTGACCTTAAAGTCTATGAGACGTGGGTTCAAGTCCCAGCTTTGCCAAAAATGGCCTGTGTGAACAGGGGCAAGTCGCTCCCTCTTCCCAACATCCCCGTCTGGACAATGGGGAGGATAATCCTGGCCTCGTCTTGTCTGTTTGGACTGTGAACTCGCTGGGGCAGGAGCGCTCTCGTTGCATGGACGTACAGTGCCTAGCACAGGGGCCCTGATTCTGCTTGGGGCTTCTCAGTGTGACTGCAACACGTTGTACTAGGGAGGTGACTGCTGGCTCGGTGCCACCAAGCCTTGATTTGTAAGGGCACTTTCCTGCCCCCTCCTCCCCACTTCTTGGCCATGCTTTGCTCTGGCTTTGGCTGAGCTGGGCACGGCCCTCTCACCCGCTGACAGATCCTTCCTGCCCTAAAGCCCCAGGGCTCCTGCGTGCCTGATGGAAATCTCTCTACGTCGCTGGCCGGCTTCCAGCCTTTTCAGATGCTCCCTAATCTTGGGGTTGCTGCCACTGCTGCGGATGCCACCTAAAATGTGCAGGGAGCAGCTGCTTAAATATCCCCCGTTTGGTAAACAGAACCTCTGCGCTGACCTAACAGCCAGGCTGACATGCCGAGAAATTGCCTGTATTTGCATGGGGCCTTTTCTCCTCTCTCCAGCTCCTGCATCCGACATCTGCTCCGTGACTCACCCCGACTGTCATTGGTTGCTCGGGAGACAATTAAAACCCACCCGCAGCCGGCCGTGCCAGCCCTGCAGCCGCCTGCCTGTGCGTCGGACAGAGATTAATGGGCCTATTTGTTCAGCCTGAGGACAATATGCAGGCCAGGCTCTGGGCACTGTTTGGAACGTGTTTGTCTAGGAGCCTCCGCGCTCCCCCTTTCTCTGCATCTCCCCCTTTCAGTGCAGGAGTGAATGGACGCAGGAAGGACAAACAGGCTGGGCCCCTGCTAACTCAGCTCCTTCCCCAGCCTCCTGGCATCCGCCCGTGGCGCTCTCCACCTCCCAGTGGGAAGGCAGGGCAGGGGCTATGGGAGCACTGGGAAGGAGGAGCAGAGTACCGACGGGGGATGAGCTAGGTGGGACACATGAGGCCTGGTGTTCCAAAGGGCGAGAGCCGGGAGGAGAAAGGTGGTGGGGCTCCATCCCCCGCCTCCTTATGTTCTCTGTTAAATCTGTGTTAAACGGGGCAATCCGTTCAATCCCCAGCTGGGAGCCCGCCAGGGATGGGTTAACCCTTTCTGTCACTTTGGACTGAATCTAAATATTGCCTGCAGCCTCATCCGGTTCCACCTACGGGACAGGAAGCAAAGCCACCCCCATCCCCACCTCCTGCACCTTTGAGAGTTGGGGCCTAATGAGGTAGACAGGCTGGTCTGCAGGCCCGCTCAGTGATGCACTGGATGCTAGGTCCCTGTGATCAGAGAGCGCCGCGGGGGAGGGGAGAGGCGATCAGACACAGCTTCCGGGTGAAGTGAGAACATGGCAGGGCCAGAGTGGTGCACCTGTGTCAGAACCATATGGAAATGCCAGGAGAAGAGGCTCTTCCCTCTTCTCCTGGCCACTGTCTGGTGCCCTGCAGTCACTGGGGTCCTGCCTGCCGGTGAATACGGGGTGGGGTTCTCCTTCTCCTATACCCTGCCCTGAGGAACGCCCCTAGGAGTGGAGAGGGCACAGGAAAGAGGCAGATGTCCCAGCGTGACACGGTGCATTCAAACCTAAGCACGAAAGCCCCCTGTAGCTATCCCGTGGTTCTCTATAGAGAGATGCAATTTTATAGGGGGCCTTAAACTCTATCCCGAGCATCCTTCAGAGTCCCGTGATCAAAGAGGAAAGGAGACAGAGCAGGGGAGAAAACTCTCTCTCTGCTGAGCGTGGAGAAAAGATACACGAAAGCAGAGAGCAGGAGATGGTTCTTGTCCTCTGTGCAGTGGGCCGGAGAGGGGCAGGGTCAAGGGATCAGAGAGGTCAGAAGAGAAGCTGAGGATCTGTGAGACTAGCTGGGGCAAAGTCCATGGAGGGCTTTAAAAGCAAAGGTGCAGGTTCTTAACTGATCTGCCCTGACCAGCAGCTCATCTCGGTATGTTCATTATCAAGCCTCTGGAGTGCTTTCTCCCAGGCTGTCCCCGTGCATGGGTGGAGAGCCGGTAGCCAGCCACAAAGCCAGCTCATTGTTCTCCTTCCGATCCCTCCTTCAGCCTCTCCTTTGCTGCAATGCTTACAAAACAACTGCCAAGGGTTAGGCAGCTGGTGTGCTGGGACAGAGCCTGTCACTGTTTGTAATCAGCTCACGGTCACCTTGGGCTTCCCCAGCTGGTGGCTGTATCCACCTGTTGTCTCTTGTCTTTACAGTTCGAGTCCCTGTGTGTGTGTGCGCGAGTGTGTGTTTGCAGGGCCTAGTACAATGGAGCTGTGGTATTTGATTGGGGCACCACCATGCAACAAAGAATTCCTAATCCGTGCTGCAAAGGAACAGTTGCAGACGAGGCCTTCTGTGGGCCTTGGTCTCCAGGTGCTGGGGAGTCACAGAAGCCCTGCAGCCCAACCCAAACCAGCCCTCGAGAACGACAGTACTGCTTTGAGAGAGCCCACTGGCGTACCTCTGTGGAGGGACTGTGCCTGAATGAAACCTTCTTACTCCAGCGGGTGTCTTCCCCTTCCTCAGAGCCAGACCTCCCCCAGACATTGAAATCCTCCAGTGCCGGAGCAAGAGTTTCTTTCCCATTGCCCCACTTCCCTGTCTCATCACCGTTCCCTGGCTCTTAGGCAGCACCGAAGTATCTGAGCGTGTTGCAGGCTGTAGTGTGTTGATCTTCGCCATGCAGTAGGAAGGCGATGTCCTCCCCTTTGAGCAGGGCGCAGTTGGAGAACCCAGGGGCTTGTTCACACAGTGTTACTCCGGAATAGCTCCACTCACACCCTGCCTTATTCCCGAAACTCTGGTGTAAACGAGCCCTAAGTGACTTGCCCGGGAAGTTTGGGGCGAAGCAGAAAATTTAATCTGGCTCTCCCAAGTGCTGGGCTAGGGTGCTAACCCACTGTGATACCCTTCAGGGGCTGCCTTCCCTTCCGGATTTATGAGCAGGAGGGCCGCAGTGATGGAAGACACCCTGGTACTTCCTTGCGCAGGCTAATTTCCAAGTCACATCCCTAGAGATTAGAGCAGATTGAAGGCTGAGCAGCTCACAGCTCTTTCCAGAGGACCCATTTTCCCAGCCCCAGTATCTCACAAAGGAAGGTGAAGTTAGTTTTCGCTAGAACAGATATTCTGCACGGAGCTGGTGGTGGCACTTGGAGTTAAGGTTGCCTGACACTTTCCATTCTAAGCCCTTGTCTAGTTACTTTGCCAAACTTGAACCATTTCAAATGCTTCATGCTTGTCCACTGCGTCAGGGCGAATGTTTTGGGAAAGTTTCAGCAAAACCACTTCCGCCTACTACAGTGCTCAGTTCCTCATTCGTGTTAGTAAAGCACAGGACTGCGACTCCAAATCCTGCTGATGACCCACAGGGGCCTCGGTACAACTCCACAGAATGGGATATCTGGGGTTTTGTGGAGGGTTTTTAGTTTGCTCCTTTTTTTTTAAAAGAGGACATTGCATACAAACCTGTAAGTTACAAAGTCAAGTACAAAATCACTAGGAAATGCCAGAATTTGGGTTACCTGTGCAACCTTAACTCTGCCCCTGGGACGCATGCATTGTAATGCCACCTTGAATTGGGTGATGCCAAACTCTGCTTTATTCCTACAGGACCCCTGCCTCATTCAGTGCACAAGGCTGGCTGTGAATGAGGCAGAGGTTGCAGAAGGAGAAAAGCTGCTCTGGTGTGGTTCAGGCTCTGGACTGGACCCAGGAGAGCTGGTTTCTATTTCTGGCTCTGCCGTATCCATCCTGTGTGGTGTGAGTTGAGAACTGTTCTTAGGTAGTGTCCATACAGGCTCCTCCCACTCATCCTCAATACATCTCACTGACTGACTGTAAACACTAGGTGTCAGGGGCACGTCACTGTCATTCCATCCTTGGCCTCTCTGCCGGGACTGCCAGCCAGGAGACCTGCTCGTATCAAGTGTGGTTGTAGGGTCTAAGTTCCTCTGGGAATTGACCTGAGCACTCACCAACTCACTTCACCTAAGCCACTGAGCAGCCATCTGCTGGCAATGCCCTTTGGGGTGTGTATTAACCCCTCTGTTGCCCCAGGTTCCAGTGGGTCTGAAAGGGGCTATTGGCTTTGGAAGGCTGGTTGCTGGCTCGGAACATGAGCTTCAGCGACTGAGCAAGGCCCTCCAAAAGGAAGGCCGGGGAAGCCGTGCTGCTCTCCATTAGTGTCAGACACCGCCCCCCACCCCCCGTAATAGTGCCCCGAAAGGCGATTGCAGAATTGTCTTGTAACATACAGACCGTGACAAGCTGTCGGGGACATCAAGCAGCTGCTGTGGCAGGGTCCCACGGAAACAAACCTAAACACTGTCTGTTCCGATGCGAAAGGGTTGGAGAAGCCTCTCAGATCAATCCCCGGCTCTGGAGGAAGGAACTGAACATGCAGGTGCGGCAGGATGGAGAGCAAGGTTAAAGGCCCTTGGGCGAGCGCCATGGAGCTGTTGAATGTGAGGACAAACAGGCCGGGGACAAACTTGATGCTGAACTCCCCTGCCCAGACGGCGTGGGGCAGACTAGCTGTGTGACTGCAGAGAGCTACCGCTAGAGGGTTAAGCATGTGCGGCCCCAATCCACTGCTGTTGAAGTCTACGGTAAGACTCTCATTGACTTAGTTCGGCCCCTGGCATTGTACAAAAACAAGCAGCGTACCCAGTTCTTGCAGTCTGAACAGTGGCGATCTCCCTGTGAGCGCTAGGGTGTTATATGACATGTAAGGGTTGTCCACCTGGAGCAGAGCACTAGTCTGTCTAAGATGGTCTTCTCTGTCCACCTCCTCAACCTTCCATAGCGCACCTAGCTAATTATGCAGTGCTGTGTTTGGAAGGAGGAATTCCTTCCTGACCACTTTCCCCAACCTGGCTCTGAAGCATGAGGATTTTTCATCTTTAGAATTCTTGTTTTACTTAGATGGTGGAATCATGTCTACTATTTGCAACAGAGGTGGGGGTGAGAGGATGGGGGGTTGCTAGTACTGCAGAGTTCTTTTCCTAGCAGCGGGACTGACGCACTGTGTGCCTCAATTTCCCTATTTGTCCAGCCAAGTCCATGCATACCCCAGGGTGGGCTCGGAGGTTTAATTCATCATGTTTGTAAAGTGCTTTGAGAGCCTCCAGTGGAAAGCTCTATCTGCCAGAAGCACAGTGCATTACTGCAAAAGGCAGGGGTCGCTGGGGGTGCTATTGACATTCAGATAAGGGTCCTACTCTTCCTTTGAATCCCAAGCTTTTGGCTTCCTTCTCGTGTGAACTCTCTGTGAGGACAAGCACCTTTAGCTCCTGCAGCACTGACCATAATAAGTAACGCCGCTCGCCTAGGCATATATTAATATTACCACTTTCCCTTCAGTAGCTGCACGTCCAAACATCACCCCAACACGCAAATCGCACAGGCTGGATTTGTGACTCTGGGGCTCCTTTGAACGAAGCATCCTGCTCCTTCAAGCTTTTAACATTTGCTGCCCCAGGGGCCAACCCCCCAGGCTGGGGTTGATGGTTTCACTAAAGGAGCTGGAAGCACAGTCAGTCCTATATGTAGGGAACAATGAGGGTGCTGGAAAGGGGGCACAGAACTGATGCCAATGTTGGGGTCCTGCATGACTGCGTAGTACAGAAGCTGGTAATGGAGACACTGGCAAAGCAGTTAACCTGGATATGCTTGCACTATAGGGGCACTGCTCGGACCTGCCAGGATCCTAGCCAGGCCTTCCATTGGCACCCTGCTGCCCAGCTGCTCCAGGTCCAAGTCCCGTTCACCACTTGTGTCTAAGGCCGTATTTAGTTCAGAATCTTTCACGCTCAGCCTCTCCCCTGGGAGAAGAGTTTGAAGCTGAACACGAACGGACAAAGGGGCTTTATTGTTTGTTTAAAAAAGCAAGCGTGGATGCAGTGGGCTGACCCATGGGACAGTGCGTGCGCCCATAGACACCTGCCTTGGCACGGGCAGGGACGTGAGCTCCTGCCGTAGCTTCTGGTTGCCATGCACAAAGTGGGGGTGGCCCAGTGGGCATGTTTCTGCAAGCCCAGCCCTAATCCCCCCTTTTGAAAGTCCAGCCCTTAAAGCCAGAACTGCACATGGGCCACTGATCTGATGTGGAGGAAGGGGGCGCAGCTGAGGCCCTGCCCGTTTGCTGCCAGTGACTGGGTTGGACTTTCACCACTGGACTTTCAGCTGCTATAGGACAAGGGAAGTAGCAACTGGATTAAGACCCATCGCCCTCCTTTTGACTGGGGGCCAGGGAATGGCTCTCAGCTGGTGTGATGGAATAGAAATGCTCTCAGTGGCTCCTCTGACTATCGTGTGAAGGTGTCCATACTCCCCTCTGATTCTTGACATACCTGAAGCTGTAACTTGACTCCAGGTGGGGAGAAGAGGTCACCTGACCTCCTGCCTGGGGAGCAGACAGAGGAAGCAGGGGAGGAGCTGGGGAGTGAGTTTCTGTCTGCAGCTGGCTAAGGAAGGGCAGGGAGGCCCAGATAGGGTCCCTGGACACCCGAAATGGATCCAGCTGAGGGGTCCGGTTTGCTCTATCTACAAGCTCTGTTAGATCATGTTCCTGTCGACTAATAAACCTCTGTTTTACTGGCTGGCTGAGAGTCACGTCTGACTGTGGAGTTGGGGTGCAGACCCACAGGCTTCCCCAGGACCCTGCCTGGCTGGGCTCACTGGGGGAAGCACACGGAGGGGCAGAAGGTGCTGAATGCTCCGAGGTCAGACCCAGGAAGGTGGAAGCTGTAAGCTGTGAAGCTCCTAGCCCTGGAGACAGGCTGTTTACAGAGAAGAAGCTTCCCCCGAGAGTCCTGACTGGCTTCTTAAGGAGCAGGTCCGGACCATCACCCCCGGGGACTTCGTGACAGCTGGTAATGACTTTCAGCCGCTTCTGACCTCGGCAGCTCCGACATTTCCCATTACCAATGCCCTGGCTCCAAGTGCCAGGCTAGCCAAGAGAAAAGGAGCAAAGGGCCTGGCTGAAGTGCTGTGGAGAGGGCTCGGGCTCCCCCCCGGGAGGGCCGACTAACCAGCGAGCGCCCCGGTTCCTTTGTTTCCCAGGGATGTGCTGCTGCTGCACCTGGAGTTCCCCTGGGGACGGCTCAGGCAGGAGGCGGCTGTGCTGAGTGATTTCAGCCATTGCCTGAGCAATTCACAGCCAAGCATCCTTAGCAAGGAGGCTGGAGGGGGGGCGGGATTTCCTGCCCTGCCAGGTCAGAGGGCGTTGGGGGTGGGGTAAGAGGAGGGTAATCTGTCAGACTGTGCCCTGCATTTCTCAGTCCTCTTCCAGCACAGGGCCTGCCCCCCCTGGGTACACACCTGCTGCCAGCTCTCTCAGGTACAGTAATTTACTAACGGGCAGGGCCCGGGCAGGCTGGGGGAAGATGAGGCCGAGAAGGTGGTCATGATGGTGCCATACCTGGAGGCTGGTGCCTCTGGGGGAGGCAGCGTGACTTAGCGGTGAGAGCACCAGCGGGTGAGGTGGGATACGCTGGCTCTCCAATCTTGGCTCTGCCCCCAGGCCGTGTGACACGAGGGAGACCCCTAAAGGTGGTTTCCAGGTGCACTGAGTGCAGTGTCTGACTCCACCTGAACTCAGGGGGAGTGCTAGGTACTCAGCACCTCTGCACATCCAACCCCAAGGCCTTCCTGCCTTAGTGTCTCCACCTGTAGAAAAGGGACTTAACCATCCCGCAGTGGAGCAGTGCGGCATATTTATGTGTATTAGACCAAGCTACCCCACCCCTGGAGAAGCCGAGGCCCTTTCAGGGCCCTTCCACGCCTGCCGTCTGTAACTAGAACCAGGCACCTATTTGTTTCCTCCCAGACCTGCGTACCTTGCTGCTCACTCAGTGAAAATCCCCTCTTCAGGCTGTGGATCTGCTGTTATAAGGACAGGGGCTGGAAGGGCACCATAAATCCCCTCCTAGCCCCACGTCAGAAAGGACACTAAGAGGGTAGGGCCATGCCTCTGCGCTCACTTCCCAGTGGGGGGGGGGCTGTGCTTCCCCCAGGCCCAGACTCCTGCAGGGCTCTGCCTCCTTTGATTCCCTGGGGGCTCTGGAAGGGGAGGGGAGTCTCTTCCCGCCAGGTGTCAGGGGGGTGGGGGGCTGGAGCAGGTGCTCTGAAGCGGGGTGGAAGCTCTCCAAGCCTTGGCCCAGTGACAGCCGCAGCCCCCCCCCCCCATCCCTGGGGGCTTCGATCCAGGCGTGCACCTGGCCCCTCTCCCTCCTCTGCTGTCTCCAGCCCCAGCCCTGCGCATCAGGCTGATGGGGTGGGTGTTGGGGGGCACTGCAGGGGCCCAGGGTCGAGACCCCACCCTACAGTCCAGCCCCGATGGCTTCCGGGGCGGTGCTGGGGGCCTGGAGGCCAGGGCTCTGACCAGGCGTGTCCCCCCACGCCATCCCCTTTGCTGGGCCGGGGGCTGCAGCCCGGCTCCTCTGCCCGGCGCCTAATCCGATTAAGCGCTCGCAGCCCAGGCCGGCAGAGGCCCCCGGCGCAGCTGGCGAGGCTGGGAGCGGAGCGCGGCCATTCGCCGTTTGCAACAGGTGCCGCCCCCGCCGCCCGGCCGGGGGTTCGCTGGGGCCGCCCCGGGCCCGCGGGCCGCCGGGGGTTGGCCGGCTGCGCTGCGAGGCCGCGGGGAGGGCGCTCAGAGGCGACGAATCGCGGCGCCCCGGAGCCGCCCCCGCAGTACTAGGGCCGGAGCCGGCCCCGTGCGCGCTCATTAATTATCTCATCTCCCCTTTATGTTTAATTTACGGGCCTGCGCCGCCCCGGCCATATGCTGCTTTTGTTGTGCCCGGCTTTGTTGTGGCGCCTCCCTCCCCATCAATCCCGGCAAATTCCCCTCCGCCCCGGGGGGGGGGGGGGGGGGGTTAATCCCCCCCCCCCCCCCCCGGGTTGTGAGCGGCTCGGGCGGGGGGGGGGGAGGGGGGGGGGGTGTCTCCCCTCCCCCGGCCCAGCAGAGCGGGACGCGCCGGCCCCGCTGGGTTTGGTGGCGCTCCGAGGTCCGTGGGAAGCAGACCGCGCGCTCCTTCCCCGGGGCTGGGCGCCGGCTCCCCTCGCCTGGCGGCCGGGTAAGGGGGAGAGAGGGATGGAGGGGGCGGGGGCGGCTGATCAGCCCCGGGGCGGTGGGACAGGGGGCGCCCCCGGACGCTCCACCCCCGTGGCTCCGGGCTCGCTGTTGGCCGCGTGTGTTTCGTCCGGCTCCGGACCCCGGGGCGGCCTCTCCCGCTGGCCGCGGGCGATCTGCGGGGGCGGCCGGGCGGAGGGGAGCCCTGCGGGGCGCGCAACCATAAGGCACCTTGATTAGAAACTTCGCCCCGCGCCGGAGGACGGGCCGGCGGGTGCTGCTTGTGCGACTCTGACTGGCTGGTTTTTAACCAAACCTGGGCATTCGTCTGAAAAGGGGAGCGGGGGGGGGGGTGATAAGTCTTCAACGCGGGTAAGGGCCGCTCTAAAGAGGAGGGACCGATTCACCCCCCCGCTGAAGGTAGGAGAAGAAGGAACCGGCTGATCTACAGCCAGGGGCGCTCTGGGTTGGGTATTGATTAGAAAGGAGTTTCTAAAGCGGAGGGGAGTCAGGCTCCCAAGGGAGGCCCTGGACTCCCTCTTGGTGGGTGTCAGACCAGGCCGGACAGACCCTGTGGCAGGGAGGGTCTAGATTTACCAGGTGCTGCCTCCGTGCAGGGGGCTGGACTTGGGGACTTCGTGGGGTCCCTTCCCTCCCGGCATTTCTGTGATTTCTTGGCAGAGTTGGGCACTCTGCAGCCTGCTGCCTGAGGTCTTATTCCTCCTCCTCCTCCCCCGTGGCTGGTGGGGGAAATCTGGGTTGATACCCCAGCGGAGGAGGCTGCCCTGGTTCTGGTGTGTGTGTATTTTACTCTCCCCTTTGCCCCTGGAGGATCCAGTCCCAGCTTGGGTTTCGGGAGTGGTTGTGATGGGATGGGCAGAGCTGCTAAACCTTTCTCCCTTTCCTATGGGGGAAAGGAAGGATTCACCTGGCTGCAACTGTCTCTTGGGATCCTGGCAACAGAGCGATTGAAACCCGCCGAGCAAAACCTGTTGAATCTCCCCGTCGTCTGCCCGTCCCGCTGCTTCTAGAAAGCAGCTGGGTTTGTCCATCAGTGATGGCACGGGCCTCGTGCCCTTTGCTTGGATGGGCAAATTCAGCCTGGCTCTGGGCTGGCTGGTTTAGGATCAATGATAGGAAAATCATGGGCAGATGGGAGTCGGGCTCCTCTCTACCTGCCCCCCAAACATTCAGGGTAGTGGGGTGACTCCTGGTGCAACACAACTCTTCTGGCCTCAGTTTCCCCACATTTAATAGGAGGAGAATGATACTTCCCTCCTTGGAGATCCTAGCATGACGTATGCACTGTGAAGGCAGAGGTGCACCCAGTCTGTGCCTGTGGACATGCCACTATTAAAGATGCTGCTGCCTTCAGAAGTATCGGGGCCTTTGATTCTCAAGCCCGGCTCCTCCTCGCCTCCTTCTCCATAGTGTTGTCACCCCAGTATTTTTGGGAACTTTGTTTCCTGGTGGCATGTGGTGTTTGGAGCTGCTTCCATCTGGTGGCTCCATCAGATGGTGGTTCCATCATGCAGCTGGCTGGGCTAAGAGGTTCTGCTCCAGGGCTAGTCTGTGGAGTGGTTCAGTGCCCTCCCTCCCCGAAAGCTCCGGTCGCTTGGCTGGGGGGAATCCCTCTTCACTGGGGACCTTCCTCAGACCAGGGTCTGCCTTGGCTTTGCTTGCCCTGAAGGTCACATTGTCCACCCCCCAGGAGTTGGGGGCCTGCACCTGATAGGCGTGCAGTGAAGCCAATAGCTGCAGCCCACATCTTTGTTCAGATGAGATATGTCAATGGGATTTGGGTGCCTTAACCCTTAGTCTGCTTTGCAGCCAATGGAGACTACATGTCCCATCATGCTTGAGACAAGCAGTTTGGCCATATTGCATGCTGGGTCTTGTAGCCTCTGCAGGCCACTCTTCTGTGTTAGATTCCTCTCCCCTCCGTCCCCCCTGCAGAGAAGGCTTTAGGCTCTGGTGCGGACTTTCCCACAGCTTGGGGAGGGTGGGATGGATCCCAGGGTCTTGGATCAGCTTCTGCCCTTCCAGGCTGTCCTGCAGCTCTTGGAGGATGGACAGTTGGGAGGAATCTGATTTCCCCTCCGTTCTGCCCCTGCATTTCCAGCTCTGTGCTAGCCGGCTCTCAGAATCGAAACCCAAGCCAAGCCGGTGGGGCTGCCTGCACACACAAGCCCGCGGCAGTGATGTATAAGGTCACTGTGACCGCAGGGAGGGGGGGCCCTGCCAGGGTGTTCTTACTGCCCGAGCTCCTCGCTGGCTCAGCCACGAAGCCTGTTGCAGAGAGGGGTTCTCGGCCCCGAGCCAGGCTTCGGCTTTGCTTGGCTTGCCGGCCTTCATCGAGGACGTGGTCCTGGTGAAATGGAAACGGGCACAAAACCCCTTTCATGCATGGCGGATGCCTCTGGGGAAGGCTGTCTTGTCTGTGCGCGTCCTGTCTGGGTGGGGAGATTTGTGACTCCATGCGTTCCCTGGGTGGATCTGCAAGGCTTGATACTCTGGTGGGTCAGGCGCAGGGCTCTGTGTCAGGAGGTCCGACTTACTGTGTGATCTTGGGCAAGTCCCGTCCCTGCGGTACCCCTTGTAAAGTGGGGATCACAGTACGCCCCTGCTTCATGTTGTTGTTTGCCCTGTGCTTTGAGATCCTTGGCTGGGAGGGAACCGCTGGGGGCCAGGGTCAGTCATTTGAGAGAGATTGTTTTTCTCTTCCTCTGCCGCTTCTAATGCTGCAGCTGACGCAAAGGCCTGTGGTTGCTCACACCAGAGGCGTTCTTCACCATCTCTGAGTCTCTGTGCCCCACGCCTGGCACTCCGCGGAACGTGGAGTCAGCTGCAGTGTGCCGCTTCGGGACCCGATCCGGGGTGTGCTGCACTCACGGACCCTGGCTTTGGGTGGGAGCTGAGGATGCTGTCAACTGCTCTGGTTGGTGCAAGCTGCCCAGATTTGGGGAGCCCTTCTGCCTCTCAGCTGCTAGTTGTGAGTCACCAGACAGTCCCACCTGCCTCTTCTGGCCGTTTGGCTCATGAGGCTACATACAAAGCCTGCTGGCTATGCCAACTCACATCCAGGTGCTCAGAGATCAAGGAAAAGGACAGAACCCCTTGGACTCTGCCTTTGATAAGGCCCTTGTTAAATGGCAGGCAGGAAGAACAGGCAAGCGCAGTAGCTAAAGCCCAGGGCCAGGAATTGAGGAAACCTGAACTCTCTTTTTGCCTTTGCCACTGACTTCCTGTGTGATTTTGGGCAAGTCACTTAAGCTTGGGATTTTCATAGCTGCCTAAAGGATCAAGGCACCCAAATGCCATTGTCGGTCAGGAAGAATCTTAACCTTTCTGTGCCGAAGTTTCCCCATCTGGGAATAGGGATAATCCTACCTTAGAGGTTAGAGGCTCCATTTTTAGGAGCAAAGTTTGTTCGGATCCTTGGATGGAGAAGGGCCCCGAGGGACGGAGTGCTCCCTGTGGGGCGGCGGGCTGGGTGCTGTCGAAGGCCCAGCAATTGCACGGCTCCGGCTGCAGAATAAATAATGGGTGATATTGAGAGTGCCGGGCGGGCTCTGCTACTGGCCAGCATGGTGCTAGAGTTACGGACGGACTGGGGCGGGGAAGTCCGCTGTGGCCCCTGTACTGCATTCTGCCAGTGTGAAGAACATTCATCTGGTGCACTCAGAGCAGTGCAAAGGCCCACAGGTGCCTCCAGACAAGAGACTCCATCTCTTGGCTGAAATTACATTGGAGAGACTAAAATCCCCTCCTTTGGCACTGTGAGCTGGCAGAGATGGGCAGTGCAGCGTCTCTGAACTCTGCGCAGCTGAGCTGCCAAAGAGGCACCTGATAAGGAGCGGGAACCTCTGGAGTGGAGCCGCCTTCAATCCGTGAAAGTGACCATTCGGGCTGGGAGCCAGGGAGCGCTAAATTCTAATCCCAGGACTCACACCAGGCCCTTCCACTCTCGGGAGACGGCTTTGGCTTGTAATTAGAGAAGAGCGCTAGGAGTCAGGACACCTCTTTGTTCTCTTTGTAGCCCTGTCACTCGCTTGCTGCCCAGTCTTGGGGCAGTCATTTCCCACTGTGACTCGGTTTCCTCATTTGAGAAGGTTGAGCTTTCCCTGTCTCCCGGGGCACCCTGCGGATTGATGAGTGCACTGAGTGACTTGAAGATGACCCGTGCTGCATTTGCACATTGAACTGGGCTATTGCGAGAGCAACTCCATGCACCCTCTTTAGCGCAGATCCACCAGTCAGGAGGTGCATCTACTTTGGCCCAGTCTCCCTGAGGGCACGTGCGAAGTCCAGGCTATAAACTGGCTCTCAAGAAGCCTCTAAGCAGGTATTAGCATCATCCTGTCAGTCAGTAACAGTGGGACAAGTTCCTGGGGGCGTGTGGCTCAGCCTGACCCCAAAGCCCATCCTTGCAGCCGTGTAGAGACGTGCTGTGGGCATCTCTGGGGGTGGGGGAAGATGGGTATGGAAGGGGGCTGCTGGCGTGGGGAAGTCAGAGGCCCCCCCAGCTGCGGAATGGGGTAGAGGGGCTGCATGTTGTCAGGAGGGTGAACAGCAGCTGCACAATGGCAGATGCCGCTATGAGGTTTTTGTGCCTGGGCTTTTCCCTTGACTCTTCTGGGCCCTGCCCCCTGGAATGGGCGAAGCCTCAGGTGGAGGGAGATTCTGGGGCAGGTTTCAAATGCAGCCCCCTCAGCTGGGATGGGCTCAGCCCAAGTCCGGCTTGCTGGAAGGCCTAAGGCAGAAATGCAGGTTGCACAGTCGAGGTACCCAGGAGAGAGCGTCTGCTTTACCCGCCGTCCAGAGTTTGTTGTGCTTGGCAGACTTGGGGCCCAGTGCTGGATGTGCCTCGCGCCCGAACTCCTGGCTGCAGGAGTGTTCTGGGAATGGAGGTTGGCCAGAGAGTTTGGAGTTTCACAGCCCTCGTGAGGGTGGTGAATAGTATGTGGCCCAGAGGACAGAGCACTGGCCTGGGAGTTACGAGACCTGGGTTCGAGTTTGCAGTGCTGCCATTGACCTGCTGGGTGACTGTGGGCCAGTCGCTGCTCCTCCCTGTGCCTGCGCTGTGAAGTAGACGAGACTGAACATCACGGTCCTTTCTGGCAGTGACTCCTCTAGTTTACAAATGGGGAGACTGAGGCACGGAGGAGGGAAATGATTTGCCCCATGGAGCCCAGGGCTCCCAGTCCTGTGCTTTAGCCACTAGACCATCCTTCTCTTAGGCTCTGTCCCCATGCTGGAGGGGCAGGGCTGCTCGGTCCCTTGTGCTGAAGTGGTAGGAGAGGTGGAGTTGCTGCCAGCGGAAACCACAGGTCTGTCCCTGGGCACGGCCCCCTTCTCGGGGCGTGATGCCCACTCAGAGCGGGGTTTGCATTTGCTTTACATGGAGGAACTGAGCAGCTTTCCAGTTGATCTCTGGGGCCATAGCAGCTAGGCCAGGGGATGGGAGCCCCAGTCATGGTGGGTGGGGCACTCAGACTGTGGGTGGGCGGGGAGGCCCTGAAATCTAGCCCGCCCTCCCCCGGAGGAGCTTAGACTCTAGAGAGGAAAAAGGCCCTTTCCTTGCATCGCGGGCTCTGTGTGGCAGGGACTGTTCTGTATTTGGACAGCACCCAGCACAATGGGGTCCTGGGCTGTGCCTTGCCTTGTCAATCTCCCTTGTTAATGCCTGGTGCTCTGTGGGGTTTAGTTTCTCCTCGGTTCCTCCCAACACCAAGTCCCCCTGCTACTCTAGTCCTGGGCTCCCCCCACACCTGGCCCTGCTGATGCCCTTCCGCTGGCCTCATCCTCTTCAGCTCACACCCAGAATCCTGTGCAGCAGTGTCCCTGGCGCTCCAGAGGTCTGGGGGGCAACAGGAGGTAAGGGACAGGTGATGGCTCTCGGGGGCTGGGACCCTCCTAGGGAAATGGGGACGGAGGCCGATACCTGCTGGCTTGTGGGGCCCCTTCTGTGCCGGTCTCTCTCTTCTCACCAGGAGGCAGGCAGGACTATAACGGGGTTTAAGAGAGAACTGGGTCAATTCCTGGAGGTTAAGTCCATTACTGGCTATTAGCCAGGCTGGGGAAGGAATGGTGTCCCTAGTCCCTGTTTGTCAGAGGGGGTGATGGATGGCAGGAGAGAGATCACTTGACCATTACCTGTTAGGTTCACTCACTCTGGGGCACCTGGCATTGGCCACTGTCGGTGGACAGGATACCGGGCTGGATGGACCCTTGGGCTGACCCAGTACGGCCTTTCTTATGTTCACTGTGAGGAGGCACCAGGCGTAGGCAAGTAGGGCACTCTGAATCATCCCTGGGCCCTGCCTGGGCGTCAGCCAACTCTGCTTGGCTGGGCACGGCCCCGTCAGTCCCCGTGGCAGTAGCATGGTCCTTTCTATGCCACGTCCCCCCTGCCAGGCTGGGGCGCGCTGGGCTGTGCACAGAGGTTCCTGTAAAGCACCCAAAGCCCCTAGTCTCTGCAACAAAGGTCGGAGCCTGGACCCGCCAGTGGGATCAGGCAGCCCTGCACCATCAACTCCAGTGGGGGTGGGGAGCAGAGCTTGGCTGCTGTGTGGGCTTCTCTACATTTGCAGGCGTTACTCAGCCACCAGGTCAGGTAAACCGCATTGTGCCCCCGTGTGAACGCTCTCCTGCAGAACAGAAGTGGCCTTAATTGAGCTCACTTGGGAAGGGGATTAAACTAAACTGAATTAAAGCCACTGGAAAGCATCCACATGGGGCTAATGCAGTTCAACTAACCCGGTTTACATTGACTCCTTTACTTAATTCAGATTAACTTTCCTCAGTGTCCCTGTCTAGACAAGGCCTTAGTTTCCCCTAGGTTAGGCGGATCCCCTCCTTTGTTCCTCCAGCTGGCACAGGGAGCACCAGGTTGGCACAGCTGTGCAGTGGAGTTTGTCCTGTAAAAGCAGCAGGCCTGATGCCATGCTAGGTTGGCTCACTAGCACGCTCTCAGCAGGCTGTCATGCCAAACCAGCTGCTCGCCACCTGGGCACTGTGGCGGGCCAGGAGGTCAATGGCTCCAGCCCCCTGCCCCCCAGCTGGCGTGCACAGTCCCTGGAAGACCCTAGCCTGGAGCCCCTCGTTCTAGACAGGGGGCGCTCCAATGGCTTTTTCTGGAGCGCTGTTCACTGGATCGGCAACTGGCCTGTGAATGGGGCTGATTGTTCGCGGCAGGCTGGGTCGAAGCGGAGCTGGTCGAAGCGGGGCTGGCGGAAGCAGCGGCGTCTAGCACCGTGGGTGGCCCTGGCTCGGTGCTGGCTGCTGGGACACAGGGAGCGGAATTGCTTGGGCCGGTTCCCAGAGCCTTGCCCTGTTCCGGGGGCAGCTGGCGCTGGGTGCAGGATGGCAGCATTCCTGGGACCCTCCCCAGAGACCAAAGGCCTTTAACAAGGGCTGCCGCTGATGTTCCCGAAGGGGCCGCGGGACAGCTCTGAGAGCGGCCTAAGACACAAGTGACATGAATCTGCAGGTCTCAGCCAAGCTCGACACCTCCCGCCTCACAAAGGCACCGCAGGAGTTAGCGTAATTCTGGCTGATTGACCCGCGGCTGAAGAGAGTCCCAGGACTAGAACAGCCGGGGCACTGCAGGTCAGGAGTGAGGTGCATCGGCGGAGGTGCAGGGTGCATGAGCTGAGCTGTGTGGGGAGGTGGGGGGTGCATTGGTGGAGGTGGTGGGTGCATTAGCGGAGCTGGAGGGGAGGTGGGGGGGGGCCTGGGGGAGCTGGAGGGGAGGTGGGGGGTGCACTGGCGGAGCTGGGGTGGGGGGCTGGGGCCAGGACTGGAATATCGGCTGCAGGGGATACCAGCCGGGCTGTGGTGAACTTGGCAGTGCTGCCCGCGCTGGCCCAGGGGTGGGAGGGGCACGGGGCAGTTAGGTGCCGGCTCCTGCCAGCCCTGCTGCTCCCTCGCTGTGCCGGGCATCCCTCCCGCGCAGTGCGCGAACCGGCACCGCTGCCGTGGTGATAAATGCAGGCCTGTCCGCCCGATAACCTTCCCCCTGCCCCGAGAGGAGCCCTGCAGCCCTCAGGCTTCATCGCAGCAACGCAGCAGCTCGGGTTACATCCTGAAAGCCCCGGTATTTCCAGCCCGTGCTGGGGGCGGGTGACGGGGGGAGGGCTATGCTGCATGAGTGTCCTGGGCACAGCCCCGCCGAGGCCCTGGGCACTTTGCATCTGGGAGCTGGGATTTTAATCTGTTCAAGCAGGTGACGTGGCAGAGCGGTCTAGTGGGTTGAGCTGAGGATGTTGTGCTGGGAGACCTCAGCTCTATGCCCAGCTGTGCTGACTGGGTGACCTTGGCCAAGTCACTACTTGCTTCTGTGCCTCAGTTTCCCCAGTTTTACAGTAGTGCTAATCTGACCCGCATGGGGATTGTGTGGACCGAACCCATGTGCATGGCTCCAGAGAACTGGGCAGAGAGCACAACGCCCCCTAGCTGTCCCTCTGGACAAAATGAACATCCCCAGCCTCCTGGGAGACCCCGGTGCAGCCGGGCCCAGGGTTCCCCAATCAGTGGCGGCCCCTTTCTCTGGCTGCCCTTGACCGCTAGCAACGAGAACGGCTGCACAGGCCAGCCTGACCAGGGCTGGGGGGGCAAATCCCTGTGTGCTGCCCTCTAGTGGAGAGGCCGTGCATTGCACCGCTTGCTCCAGCCAGACTGGGCTCATTCTGATTCCCGAAGAAAACCCCGCTGCTGTAGCGCCTGTGCGGAGAATCTCCTGCTTCCTGGGCCCAGCTCTGCTCCCTTCCCTGAACCACACTTCTCCCAGCTTCCCCTAGTTTGGATCGCTTAATGCCTAATGGTGCATCTGATTCCCAGGGCTTTTAAGTGCTTAATGCTGCATGCAGCTCATAGTGCCTCTCTTCTGGTGCTGCCCAGGGAACTACCAGTGCCTGGTGAGCCCAGCTCTGGGGGAGTGGGCTGGGGGGCTGTGAACTGCGGTTCTGTAGGTATGAATCACGACTCTCTCCTGCTCGGGTGTTCCAGGGCTCAGCACAGTTGTGTGACCAGGAACAGTCTTTCTCCAAAATCTGTTTCCAATGGCCCCATCGTAACCACGCTCAGGAAACTAGGCACAAGACAAACTCGCGAGGGGTCTTACAGATGTGGGGAGGGAGGCAAAGAAATGGCTCTGAGCCGAACGGGACTGGGGCATCGGTTTATTTAAGGGCTGCCTGTTATTGTAGTACGGGACCCTTCTGCATAGCTGGCCTAGACCCAAAGTGGCACTCCTTCAGGATTTAAAGAGGGATTGGACGTTTACAGCTCTTGCGGGTTCATCACAGGGCTTGTGACATTTGGAGGTGGTCTGAAAGCTCCAGCTCTTGGAGTCAGGTGATCACATGGAACCCTCACCTTCCTTTGAAAAAAATAAATAGAATGGAAGTTCCTAGTCCTCCTGGTTACAGAGAAAAGCTTGAAAATGTGACCCCCGTCCCAGCTTAAAATCCAGACGGCAAATGGAGACCCAACATTTATTTTCAAAATCTCCTGATTTGGGGGCTCAGACTCATGGTTTCTGAACAGTTGGGCCACTCATGTTGCGTAGCTAACAGGGATTATGCAGAGTTATAACGACAAATGCTACAAAAAGGGTTTGGGAAGCGATCTAAATCCTCTGGCTTTAGGGCTTAAACCAGCTTCTATTAGGGATCAGGATGAGACCTTTATGGGGGGCAGATTATCCGACATTTTCCTGGTGCAGGGCTTCTTGCACCTTTCCCTGGAGTATCAGGTGGTGGGGACTGTCAGGGACAGGACACTGGGTTAGATGGACCATGGAACTTGCAGTCGCCGTGTTCCTAGTGCTAACAGCTGACTCCCAACTCTCCTGGAAAGTCGGCCATGTTTGCAAGATGAGGGACTGGGGCACTGTAAAGGCTTGAGAGTCCTGGTAGGTTAACCAAGGACACGTGCGCTCCAAGCGCAGGGCCGCAGCTGAGAGGGCGAACGTGATCGTTGGATGTTTAATCGGGAACACATCGAACTGGGAGCGATAGTCCCTCACTACATGGTGCTACTGTCTTCCGAGTGCAGCTCTGGTGTCCATGCTTCAAAAACAGCGCTGAAAAACTGGAGAGGTGCAGAACGACTGGAGAGTTAACCTACTTCTCGGACAGAAAGTTCAGAGGTGACTTGATCGTAGTAGCTCCATGGGGAACAGATTTCTCAGCGTAGCCGGCTCTTCAGTCTAGCACACGAAGGTCTATCAGGGCTGATGGCTACATGAACAGACTGGAAATTATCCACTGAGCAGTGCTTAAATAGTTAACAATCTTGAGCCTTTTTATGTCATCATTAGGTTTCAGTGTTAACACCTCACTGAGCTGAGTGAGGCCGTTGCTGTCTGGCTGCAGACTCAGGCAGATGATGCTGCGTTCTTTACGCGCACTTCGTGTTTCCAAGGTTTCCATCGTAAGAGGGAGGACTAGCGCTGGGTTCCGAGCCACAGGCTCTGGATCTCTGGGGCCTGGCAGATTTCCCCCTGGCTCCTCAGGGCAGAGATGTGAGCCCAACACCGAGCCACCTCCCCTCCCCTGCTGTGCTGGCCCTGGCCCAGAGCCTGCGGCTGAGCTCTAGGGCCCGGTGAGGAGGGGAAAGAGCCCTTCTCCGGGTCTGTGCTGGGACATCCCAGCATCTCAGATACGTGGCTTCCCCAGGCCCTTGCGCTCACATCCTGCCCCTCCTGGGGGAACAATGGAGACGTCTTCCCCCCTCCCCCGCTGACAACAATGGGAGCTGCTAGGTCAGTGTCTGTCCCCCCGGCCTATGTCCCTGGCTGGGTTTTAATTCCCCTAGTCCCCTGCAGCCTGAGGAGCCGGGGCAGGGCTCTGGTGCCAGCAGCAGCATCTAATCTTCCTCCCTGACCAAGAGGTTTATAATCTCTTAAAGTAATTAACCAGGTGCAGCCGTGTGGAATTCCCCAGCGCCCAGGCACGGCCTCCCCTGGATCCCAGGCCTAAAGGCACTGCCTGGGGTGTGAAGACCCAAAGGGCTGTGGAGAGTTCCCCTGGCACATGCCCAGGAGAGCTGCCTGGGCAAACCCCCTTGCCCCACACCCAGGGCCCTGCGTTCTGGGTTAATTTCATGCCCTATGTGTCGTGGCTGGCACGTGAGCGCCCTGTGCCCAGAACCCCCCTGCTCTGGGGTTTGTGGAGGTGGCATGGCCCGCCCCATGCAACCTCCACTCCTGCCCTGGCTGCCAGGGCCCACAAACACACTGAGGCCTGCGTCTGTGAGGAGCGGTACCACAACCCCACAGCTGGGCAGCTGCCTTAGATGGCCCTCGAGGGGCTTGTCCTTGTTGTCGGGTGGTCGTGTGCAGCGCCTCTGCCCCCGGGGTTTTGTTATCGCTGGCGGGATGGCAGCGCCCACGTGGAGCGCCTACTGCGCTCGGTAATACAAAGGTGGGCTGCACGTCTCAGCCTGCCTCCGCCGCTCCCCACGCAGATGGCGTGTGTTTAATCTGCGGATTAACAGCGCCGTGGACCTCGCTGGGAGTCTGGCTTTCAATGGCAGGTGGGAGCTGAGTACAAGCCCGTTAAGCTGTTGCTGCTGTGTGAAGGGGGACGTTGTGTCTTTAGTGCCTGAGCAGTGATGTCTCGGCTCGCTGTGTAGGTGGGGTGTGATTGCGGGGGTGCGTTCTGATGGGTATTGGGGGTTGCGGTGCTATAGAGAGGCATTTCTGCCAGCTGCCTTGTTCTTTCATCGCCCCGAGAAGCGCACGCTTCTCCCTGGGCCCTGCGGAGGCACCCGATGGGATGGGTCCAGCCCGGGGGAGCCTGCAGCAAAGCACTGCTGGTTGCCCCCCAAGCTGGGGTCGAAGATTACGTGAGTGGCTGGGCTTTTTCGGATCCCTTTGATCTTTACAGTGTTGGGGCTGGTGTGTGTTCAGGGGGGGGGCGGGCTGGAACCTCAGAGCTGAATGTCCCCCATATTAGGGGTCTGAGACCCAAACTTCCAGGGGGCTGCCTGCCAGGGAGGTTTGGGTTTGGGAAGCAGGAGGGGCACCGAGGGGAGAGCAGGGGGACCCTGGGGCATGGTGTGATGGCAGGGGGCCGTCAGAGAGAGGGCTGACCCAGGAGATGATGCTGGTGTGGCCTGGGCCAGGGCCCGGAGCAGGAAATCCACAGGACTCACCTCTTGCAATATCCCCCCTGGTTTGGGGCGGGAGTGGCCTTGGGACTGTACTGCCCCATCCAGCCTTCTGGGCCACCTCCGGCACCCCTGCCTGAGCCCTGGTACTGCGCTGGCGTCCGACTGCAGAGAGATTGCTCCATGGTGCCAGGCCTCCTGCCCCGACGGCTGGCTCCAACCTGCCCAGCTGGCACTGTGTGGGAGGGGGCGGGGCTGTGTCAGGGTCTGGATCCGAATCCTTCTGCTCTGGTTCCTTCCTGTCTCTATCCCAGCTTGGCCAGCCAATGCCGACAGGGCTCTAGTGAGAGAGGAGCTGTTAGCCAAGAGCACGGGCCTTCGGTCATCTGCCTCGGAGCCCTGGAGGCTTCCCTACTGGCTTTGCTTCCTGCCCCTGGGGCCTGATTCGAGCGGCCTGGCCCTTGGGGTGCCAGCACAGACACCTCTCCGTCTGGGGCTGGCCTGCAGCGCTCCCTCCCCAGCTGGCTGCAGGCCGGCCAGGGAGCTCTGATTGCCGCCTGCTAAGGGTACAGGGCATGGAGGTTGGGGGGACCGACGCTCTGGGATGCGGGCGAGGACGGGCATCCTGCACGTGTAACCCCGACCCCTCCTCGCTCTGCAGCCCAGTGCTGCACTGAGCCGGGAAGAGCCCGCAGCCAGGGGGAGCTGAGCCCCCAGCTGTAATCCTCGCGCCGCACTCGGCCTTCCGCCTTTCAGACGCCCCAATTCGTCAGCGTGACTTGAATCCAGCGTGACTTGCAGGCGTTCCGACAAGACGAGCCACTGCCCCTGCCACCTAGCCGGGGTTTGATCAGAGCGTGCACCGGGACCCTAACGAATGTCCTGTCTGTCCAATTAGCTGCGCGCCCGTCAGCGCCGAGCGTGGCGTTCAGAGGTCCCGCTGTGGAGGCTGAGAAGAGCCGGGAGCGGGGAGGGGGGGACACAGAGTGGTTTGCCATGCTTTGCCAGGCTTCCCGGTGAGGGGGTGTGTTGGCCCCTTGGGCCGCATGGCTGGGCTCTATCACCCGTCCCTTGGAGATCTCCAAGCCCTTGGCAAGGAGTGGTAGCCTCATCTCTGTTGTACTGGTGGGGAAACTGAGGCACGGGGGGGCGGTTTGGTAACATGCCCAAGGGCTTGGTGGATTAATTCCAGGGTGGGAGGAAGATCCCTGCTCTCTGAAGGCCATATCCCCTGAGCCACGATGCCTTCTGGAGCAGTGGGGGTGGCTGAACCAGGATTTCGAGAGGGATTTATCTGGATAGAGCACGTCCCGGGCCTTGGGCTGCTGCTCACGTACCTCAGTTTACCGCTTGACCTCACAGGTCAGTGGTGCTGTGCGAGCGCCAGGCTGCATGGCCCCTTGCATTGGGCTGTGCGGTAGCGCCTGGCCCCCTTGAGTTTAGACGCAGGGGGTGTCAGGGCGGGGGCAGCAGGTGTGTATCTGGGAGCCGAGAGAGGGAGCGCTGCAGGAACATGAGATACAGGAGCTGCGTTTGGGACCGGGGGAGGGGGGGATTTTCCAATGTAAAATCCCCCCTTTGATCGGAACTCGAAGTGACGCACACGCACGCCAGCCAACCTATCAGGCGGTTGGTTGGGCAGTCGCCCGGGGTATTAAATGCGGCGAGGAGACCGACTCCTCTGGAGGGCTTTGCCAGCGTTCCCCGTGCAGGCCGCAGTCTGCCTGCTGGGCTCTTCTGGTCAGGGGCTCCCAGCCTTCGCGGGTGTCTGTGCCGATTGACCCAGCTTAGACCTCGCTCCCTGCCTGTCCGGCTCCGCGCCAGGTCACAGCGTGCACAACCGAAGGGGATGGCGCAGAAGCCCGTCGTCAAGGTAGGGAGAGCCCGTAGTCCCCGTGTTGCCCTGTGCAGGGTGTGAGGTGCCAGCACTTTCCTGCGGGCCCACCAGCTGCGCCTGCCTCTTGGCTGGCATCTTTGCTGTATCAAGGGACTAGCCCCTCTAGTTGCAGAGGGATCCTTCCCCGTGAGGCTGATGCTGTCTGCCTGCGAGCAACCAGCAGCGGTGGGGGAGGGCTAGTGACCCAGGAGTGTGGGCAGGCGTGACAGGCACAAAGGGGCATTCAGAGCTGGCAGGGATGATGTTCTATGACATTGGAAAGAGGGCAGGTGCTGCCCACAAGGGCCAGCCACTGGAAACACAGACTCTGAGCGCCAGTCAGCTCAGTGGTGCTCAGTGGTCCCGTTTATCCCCAGGATGATGTTAACTCTGAATGCTACTGATGACAAACCAGCCGATTGGTGGTGGTTACTCTTTCACTTCCACTTACTTTTTTGCAGAACTTTGAGCTGTGTGGGGCTTGTGAGGGGTGCATGGGGTTGGAAGCAGAGTTTGAGTAGAGCAGCAGCGACTGGTAGTGGGTGTGCCAGGCTGTGAGATGGAAGAGGGAACACCGCAGGGTGAGGTGGTAGACGGTGATGTGTTCTTGGGGGGATGCATGCTCAGTCCTTCTCCTTGGCATCTCCCCTCTGGTGATCACCCCCATAATGAAGGAGTGGGGAGATCCCCTTGCGATCAGGACAAGGTGGCGGTGGGGTTCAGAGCAAGACCCCTGCACGGCCCATATGTCTGCCAGGCACCAGCAGCGAGGCAGCCCCCTTGGGAGGCTGTAGTGTTATCAGCCAGATTGTATCTGAAATCGGTGCCGCTCCTTTCAGTTACCCGAGCTGAAAGTTCTTAGCCCAGGGGAACCTCCAGGCCAGCCCAGGCCCCTGGCTGCTAGCCCTGCCTTAGCGCCTGCTCCTGGGCTGCTGTGGTGGGTCACTCAACAGCACCCCCTTGTAGATGTCGGTCATGGCATCTGGGCCTTGGGCAGAGGGAGTTGGGTGGGTGAGCATGGAGCGTGGTCTCTGCCAGACCCAGCTGGGGATGCCGGGGCCCCTGGAGGCGGGAGCAGGAAGACCGAGGCAGGGGGCTAAACCTTGGACACTGAGCCCCGGGGGCCTGGCTGGAATGCAAAAAAGTTGGTGCCTTGGGACTTCCCTGGGGAACGTGGACCCGGAGAGTCCAGGACCTTGGGAAAGTCTGGAGCGCTGCTCTGCCCCAGCCCTTCTGCTGGCCCCATAGCGGCAAAGCAGAGCTCTCCAAGCCAGGCCTGCCCTGCCCTGCCCTGCCCTCTATGGGGCAGCGTCCCTCTGTGGGCTGCTCCTGCCTGCGCCTGGTGGGGAGCAGCCACTTCTCCACGCCGATGGTGTGGGTTTGGCGGGGCCTCTCCTAGCAGCATCTGGGCATCAGGTGGGCAAATCCCTGCTCCCCCTCCACTCTGCAGCAGCGTCGCTCCCTCCTGGGGCAGCACCCCCTACTCTTGCCCCGACCCCCTACAATGGGTACCTGGCCAGCTGGTCTCAGTGCTGGGTGTCTGGGGGGGGGGCGGGGCTGCCCAGACAGATGCCACCAGAGCCCTGCCCTGTCGTGGGGTTTGCGTGGTACCTTTGCTGGAGACCTTGCCAGCCCATTTCATCTGCAGCAAGCTGCCCAGGCCCTAACCGCTGGCTCGAGAGAGGCTGCGAGGAGTGGAGCTGGAGCCTGTCCAAATAGCTCCCTCCCTGTGACCTGGGCCGGAGAGCCAGTCTGACTACTTCCCAGGAACCCCCTGCCCTGCCCCGCCGCTCCCCTCGTCCCGGGCATCAGGGGCTTTGGTCAGCCCTGCTCTGTGTTTCCCTCCCTGTGTCCCCTTGCCCCACAGCCCTGGCTCAGGAGGACTGGCGGGGGCTCGGGAGTGGGTGCAGCTGGCCACTGGGTGCAGGCGCTCAGCGGGGAATAAATGAATCCCAGAGGGGTGCTGCAGGGGGGCACGGTGTGGTCGGGGGTGCTGCGGTTTGGTGCTGCGGGGCACGTGGGGGATGCTGCAGGTTGGGGGGCCCAGCGACGCTGTTACTGGGCGAGAAGGAACACGCATGGTTGTTACCCTGCCCCTGGCGCCTGGGGCCGCTGCCGCAGAGGCGGGTGGAGGTGTTGTCTGCGGTGGGGGCGCGCCCAGCAGGATGTTCTAGTTCTGGAAGTCCCGCGAGCTGCTGCCAGGAAACAGGGCCACGTTGCCTGTGTCTGCCTGGCGGGCGGGTGGGGTGAGATCAGGGAACCAGTTTGCTGCCTCCCTGCGGCCCCACCCCGCCAGGCTGGGCCGTGCGGAGCCAGGGACGCAGCCAGCTCCCGGCAGCAGGGAATTTCCACCGGCAGCCGTGGGGCCCCCTGAGTTCCGAGCGCCGCGGGATCCGCGGGCCGCAGGCTAAGCACTGGGCCGGGAGCTGATACCCCGATCCCAGGGCTGACGCTGGCCGTCTCGCTCGGTCACCTGGACCGAGGCGTTTAAGGGTCTCCGTGCCTGGGCAGGGTCACTGATTCGCTGCCTCATAGCGGGGTATGTGAGCCTGGCTGATGTTTGCAAAGGCCGGTTCCAGCCATTGCCGTTTCTCCCTGGTGGTTCCTGGCCCAGCCCCAAGCCCTGACCTGCGCCTCGTGGGAGCCAGGGCAGGGCTTGGCCGGCTGCCGCGGGGCACTGAGCTTTGTGGTGGCTGGGTTGCGCTGCCCCGTCTCAGGGCTTTCCCCCTTTATCCTGCTGAGATCACTGGGAGCCGCTGGCCGGCGCGCGTGAAACGCCCTTGCAAAGTGGCTTTGGGCAGCCAGTTTGTCTCGCCTCGTGCCCGAGCAGAGTCCCGCGCTTGGCTCTTGGCACCGCAGCGTTGACGTGGGTGGCTGGAGGTGCCTTTTGCCTGCGCCACCTGCGTGTCCCTGCCCCTCACCCATCCTTGGTCAGCCAAAGAGAGTGGCAATTCTTAGCCCCTCCAGAGGCCCTGCCAGTGCAGCAAGCGGCCTGTAGGGGGTGCTGCTGGGCTTTAAATAGCCCCTCCAAAGAGCTGATGGATGGTGTGTTTCGCCTCTGAGACAGGAGCAGGGCTTGCTGGGCCTGGGTTCCCGATGGGATGATCCAGGCGGGGCTCGGAGAAGCCCGCTGGGTAGGTGCTAGAGGAGAACACAGCTGTTTTCTGGTGGCTGGTAACGTGGTCTCTTTCGATGGGACCCCAGCCTGGAGGGTGCCAGACTCCTGGGCCCCAGCCCTCCTGGGGTCCCTTAAACTCGAATGTGCCCATGTCCAGACCTCCAGGACTGCATGCAAGCCGGCTGCAGTAAGGAAATCCTGGGGGTCCTTGCCCCATACCGACTGGCGGCAGAGGCGAGCGGGTTGCTAAGTACACACACACACACACCCCCCGTACATTGCAGCTCGAATAGACCGGTCCAAGGCAGCTGTGTAGCAGGAGGCTGCGATCCTGTTGGGGGCTTCTGGGGATGACGTAACGCCTGAGGGCCACGCTCCATGGCTTTGTCCTAGGAGCACAGAGCTGACATCTGTCAAACCCGGTCCTGGCTCCTTCAGAGGCCGGCTCCGGGCGCTTACGAGGAAGGCGCCACTAGCTTTTGGCAGTGGCCGTCGCGCCCTGCTCTGCAGCTCCGCACACGTCTGGCTCTTCCGCCCCGGGAGCTGACAGTCCATCTGCAGGGGCGTTTGGATTTTGTCCCGGGTGCTGCTAACATTTGCTCGTAACGTTTAACAACGAAAGGTGACTGAGCAGATTCTCTCAGCGGAAGAGGGTGGTGTAAAGATCTAGGCATCCGGTTCGGAGCTCGGGTTCGAATTCTGCTCAGGGTGGGTTTCGCCTTCCAACCTCAAGGGGGAGGAGGTGAACTCCAGGCAAGCTTGCAGGGGAGGGGCGGGGGAGCTGACAGGCGAGAGGAGGAGGAATGCGTGGCCAGGGCCTGATTCGTCATATACTCCAGGCCAGGCCCCTGCCTTCTGGGCCCGGGGCATGTTCCGCCTGGTCTGTACACCCCACGCAAACCCCCTGCTAGCAGGGGAGTCGCACCGGGTGGAAGCTGGAGCAAGACGTGGGCGTGTCCCGGTTGTTGATACCTGGTGTTCTGGCACCGGTGGCTGGCAGTGGCCGGAGGTTTGCAGCGCAGCTCAGTTACTGGCGGAGGTCAGTGGGGGCTCCTCCCCGGTTCCCGGCAGGTTGGGGCTTGGCCGCCAGTGGTTGTTGTGTAGGGGGGGCTCTTAGCTAGTTCCTGCAAAGCTCACGCCCACCTTCGTCGGTAGGCCAGCGTCCCCGCTAAGGCACTGGCGGCTGTTGCGGTTGGCACGTAGCGCTAGCTCAGGGGAGCACGTGCACTGCAGTGAGTAGTTAGCCACATGGTGGCTGTGATTTCCGGGGGCAAGTGGCCTGCTGGCCTTGGCTCTCAGAAATGGGAGGGCCCAAGGCCCTGCCCAAGGCTGTACAATGAGTGTGTGGCAGGACCTGTGGCTCCTAGCTCCTGGCCCAGCTACCCCCCAGCACCCCACCCAGCACGAATCACCCCTTGGTGGCGCGGCCCCGATTGCCCATCGAAAGCCACCGCTGCCAACCAGCGTCTGTAATCGTCTCTTTCTTGCTGCTCTCGCTCCTTGTGCAGCCCGGGTGATTGTGCTTGGCAGCAGGGATTTGGTTCCAGCAGGCTAAGCAGTGGCTGCCCCCAGCCCCCCCTCGCTCTGGAACAAATGTCTGTTCTTCCAGGGGTCGGCTGAGTGCTTTCCACATGACCTGCCCGAGAACAGAGCACGTCTTTGTTAATCCGCCGGGCTGTCAGTTCAGCCTCTTCACCAAAGGCATAAGCCATTTATTGCCGTTCTCACCCCTGACCCCGGCTCCGCCTGCGCGGTCCCCCATTGTGCCGCGCCAAGGAAGCTGGCAAGCGCTTCGGGCTCCTTCCCCGCCCTGTGGCCGTTCTGCCCGGCCGAGGGGAGCCGGGGTGGGGGGCGCGTCTGTGCTGCCGACCCCTCGCCTTCCAGCTGTTGGGAGGGATCGGAACAAAAGGCTGGGGCTGCGCCGCGGAGCGGACGGGTTCATTTACTTTACTGCTTAGAGAGGAAGGATGGGCCACGCTGCACCCCTCGCCCATCCCCCCCGCTCCCTCGGCTCCCGGCACAGCCTTTCCCCACTGCCTGGTTTGCTCCTGCCAGCCAGCCGCACGCTGAGGCAGCTGACTGGAACCCGTGTCCTGGCCCCGGAGCATCAGGTGATCCTGCTCCCGGCACCCAGGAGGCAGCGGGTTGGATCTGGCTGGGGGGAGGGGACGAGGAAGATGTGGGTTTTCCTGCGGGGGGGCAGATGGACCCTCGTGCTGGCCCAGGGTGAAGGGGGATCTCTCGGCCGCCCCGGCCAAAACCCCGTCATGAAGGAGAGAAAAGCGCCTTAGCGGCACTGGCTGGAGCAGGCTGCAATTCGGGCTTTAGCCAAAGGAGATTATGGGCTGTGCACAAAGCCAAGGGGTGAATAGCGCTTCCTTTCGTGCCGCTCCGGGAGGCTTCTCGAGCTCCTGGCCCTGCAGCCGCTGGTTAGCCCCAGCGCGACCCAGGATGGCGCTTCTGCCGCAAACCACCCCTTCCAAAACGCCTCCCAGCGCCACAGTGGGGAAGGCTGAGGAGTAGAGTGGGCAGGAAGAGGTGAAGGCCCTTCCAGCTGAGAAACGGGGGAACAGGGAAGCCAGGCCAGCTGCGGGGACATCAGAGGAGAAGGCTCTCGCACCTGCGGGTGGTGGGACGGATGCGGCCAAGCGCAGGGCTGGCAGAGGGGAGGCAGAGTGGCGAGACGGGACCATGAGGCCGGCTGGAGTGAACCCAATGAGGGCTTTCAGAGGCCAGTCGTGGGTGGCCCTGTACCGGGTGTGAGCCCGCGGGGCCGGGCTGCCGAGCTCTGTAAGGGGGCAGCAGCAGAGGAGCTGAGCCCAAGCCAACCCTGGGGATGCAGTGGGCTCTAGGGCAGACAGTGGGAGCTTCTCTAACAGGCACCTGCGTCTGTCGCCAGCCCTCGGGCTTTGTCGCTGCTCTGCCAGCCCCGGGAAATGCCTCTTCATCAAGGGGCTCCGTGTTGGGCGAAGCAGTGGGGGGCGGAAGCCTTGATCCGGGGTCCCAGGTGTGGTCTTGGAGCACTGCAAGGTGCATTGCCGGAGCTAGGTGACTCTGGCCAGGGGGTGAGGGTTCCCTCCTGTTCCCTCGCTCACGCCCCCGCACCCCCACCTGTCCAGACCCCTCTGCAGCGAGCGCACGGTGGCAATTAGAGGCAGTCACTTTGGGACTGTATATAACCCCGCTTGCAGCTTGCAGCTCATTAGCTAGCTGTCAGAAATCGTTGTGGTTGTCGGGTGAGATCCTGTTGCCGCCGGGAGGATGGGAGGATAAAGCCATGTGGCTCTGTTCGCCGGTGGCGGGGGGGGCGTCTCCTTGCAGTGTTGGTGCTGCTGAATCCTGGGCGGGTAGGTCTGATCGCCAGCACCGCCCCCCAGCTGCCCCAAGGCAGGCAGATGTGTGGATGGCGCAGAGTGTGTCTGGCCCTTCCAGGGCAAAGACTATTGTGTTCCTCCTGGAGGCAGGAGGCAGAGCTGTGGGGGGCATGGCCTGCCTGGAGCTCCCAGGGCTGTTGCTTTGCCCGTAGCCTGTCACTGGGGGTAGTGCTGGGAGAGGAGGGCTGCTGGCCAGAGCAAGGGGGAGCCATTAGGCCCTACAACCAAGGGGGCTGCCTGCTGTCACATCGGACTAGCTCATCAGTCAGAGCCTAGGTACGGGAGACCTCCAGGGAACACCGAGGAGTTGCTGGAAGTGCTGCTGGTAATTCAGTGGAGGGTGTTCTTCCTTCTGTCAGGGAGGGCCCAGTGCAGCCTTATGGCACTAGGGGGCGCTGTGCTGTAGGGAGCAGGGTGGTGAT